>OZ035873.1:68088503-68688503 GCA_964034865.1 Eristalis intricaria | reverse complement strand
GGAGGAGTATGTCCAAAGGCACCCTTATAATTATAAAAAGGCCCGCTGGCCACGCTTCTCCAGGACTATATCCACAGAAGTACTTTCTAGTGGGATCAATCCTCCAACAAACAGAAACCTGACGAACGAAGAGGTTGACAGGTACTTCATACAAATGGACGACGTAGTCAAACGTACGATGGACAAAACAATTCCGAAGATAGTTCAAATCGATAACAGTGATGTTTATCGAAATGCTACCATCGATGCGCTTCACGTGCACAAAAGTAGGCTGCTGTGAAGACTCAAACTCTTGTGCAGGCGGTTTACAGATCCGCAAACCGCGGAAGTCAGAGCATTGAAGTCGGAGATCAAAAACCTCCAACAGTTAATACGTATAAGCTATAGCTTGGCCATAAGCTCGAACTGGGGCAACAAAATCCGGGCAGTACGATCCAAAAGCCCGGGTATGTTCCCGCAGGTAAATAGAATATTTCGGAGGAAAGATCAAAACGACATTCAAATCGTTAGACTTCCCGGGACGACAGACAACGAACACTTACTGACTTCAGTTGGCATCGATCCAGATGAGGCAGTGTTAGACAGTGAATTCTTTGTGGTCGAAGATCCCCAAGAGAAGGTTGCAGCTATTGGTGCAGTGTTCCAGAGAGTGTATACGGTCAACGAGATTAGTAGGCCGAATCACGATCTGGAGAACAGAGCCTTGCTAAACCACTTCTATCTCCGCATGGAGATAAGTCAATGGCTATCTGAGAATCCAGGTTTCACCAGGTTCAGTGACGTTAACATGGCAAATCTTGCCTTCGCCTACAATGCAAATCATATCTTGATTTCTCAAGAAGATCTCCAGGGTATCTTCCACTCGCTGAAGAAGAAAAAGTCAGTGGGAATCGATGGAATACCGAACATTGTGCTTGGCCATCTTCCCCCTGAAGCGGTCCAAATTTACACAACCTTGTTCAACAATGCGCTGAGTAATGCACATTACCCCACGCATTGGAAAACAGCTGTTGTTCATTCGATCCCTAAACGGGACAAAGATAAGTCCAATCCGATAAATCTTCGGTCGATCCGTCTTCTTCCCTGCATAAGCAAGGTTTTTGAAAAGATTGTCATTGGAGTTCTGAAGCAATGGGCTGATGAAAAGAAAAACATTAATGAAAAAAAAAAAATAATTAATGCCGCGTCAAAACTGGAAACTACAATGAAATAAAAACAAAAATCAGTGCACTGGTGCCTGTCTGATTGACTTGGAGAAGGCGTTCGATACCGTTTGGTTGGAGGGCCTCTTCCTCAAGCTGGTGAGACTTGGCATAAGTAAACCATTGTTATACATGATAACAAGTAGAAAGTTCGTTGTGAAAAATGGTGACGTAACTTCCACTACGGTCTTTAGCATTAAAAACGGTCTGCAACAGGGGGCCATCGGTTCGCCGATCCTGTCTTCTATATTCACTGCAGATCTTATAGGTTCCATGCCGCAACTAATTGCGTACGCCGACGACCTAGATGCGTACAGATCAGGTCCGAAGGTCAAGGTAATAAATATCTTGTTGCAGCGTTACTTCGAGGAATTCCAGCGATTTTGCGACGACTAGAAGTTGCTGATCAACTTCCAGAAGTGCGAAATTAGTCTTTTCCGGGCCCCTTTGCGGATGCGCCAAAACTGGCGTAAGTTCGGCAAAGTTGACCCTCATGGTCTGCCGTTAGCTGTAAGAAATGTAGTTAGATATCTAGGCATATGACTGGATCAATATCTGTATTTTCACAAACATAAAGATATTGCTCTGACGAAAGCCAGAAAAGCCTTTGCTGCGGCAAGAAGTTTGTTTTTCAGCAGCCAACTTGATGCCAGTTTAGTTTAGTTTTAGTTTAATTTTATTGTCCCTTTATAAATAAACAAATAAGTATAAATATGAAAGTTTTTAATTATACCTCCTAACATTTCCATGGAGTTATCCCTTCGATGCTGGATTAAACCTTGAAGCGGTAGAAGAGAGTCCATGTAAAATGCCAGTCGGCTTACAATATAAATTACAACTCATTAACAAGTGTTACATCATGAAGACAATATGAATCTGCGAAGTCTAATGGCTTTTCTGCAGAAGATTATACACAAATATTTAACATACATGTTAAAGTAATTCTTATTTAAATTAGGAACATTTAATAAATTGGAATCATTCTTTATATAATAATAACAATAATAAAATTAAAGATTTATGTTGTTCAATAATAGATATTTCTTAATTTTTTTTCTTCCTTATGTGCACCGCCTGAATATTCCATAGTGAATGTGGAATTTGATTGAAGATTGATGGAACTGCAAAGGATAGTTGTCGTTTTCCATATGAGTTATGTATCCTTGGAATCTTAAGTAGACCTTCCGCCCTTTGCCTCGTGTTAACCCCATGATCAATGGGGTGTTTAAATCGTCGATCGGAGTATGTTTCATTTATTAAATTGAAAAGAAAAAGATTTTTAGCTGTTAATAAATTCAGATCATCAGTACATTTTTCAAGATACCTTCCGCCATATTTAGCCCACAAGAGAATTCTAAATATTCTGTCTTGGGCCCTTTGAACCTCCATTATCCTATATTTCGCTGCGTTGCCCCATGCAATAATTCCGTACTGCAATACAGACTCCACCAATGAGTAGTATGCTTGCAATAGGACATTGAATGGGGTATAGTTGCTTAGATGGTAAAGAGCATAAGAGGATTGCCGAGGTCGTTTGCATAGGTATCTTATGTGATGATCCCATTTAAAATTGTAGTCTACTTCAACTCCAAGGTATCGATAAACGTTTACTGTTCCAATATCTTCTGTACAATTATCCGTGAAGCTCAAACGATTTTGATTTTTGTGCAAAATTTTTGTTTCAAAACTATGAAAACGTATCTTAATTGGTGTCCGAAGTATATGCGGGGGCCGAATATGCATTACTTTTGTTTTTTTTACATTTTTAATGAGTCCATTATCGTGACACCAATATAAGATATAATCAAACTCTGTTTGCATAGTTTGAGTAGCACAGTCAATATTTTCGTTGCTCACCACAATAGCCGTATCATCAGCATATTGAAATCCGATGCTGTTTTGCAGTACTGAAAGCATATCGTTCACATATATAACAAACAGAAGGGGTCCTAGGATAGATCATTGAGGTACTCCCATCTCAACATTTTGCAAGTTACTGAAGCAGTTCGAAACTTTGACCTTAAAACTTCTGTCACAGAGGTAGCTAGAAAACCAGTTCAATAATTCACCTCGAATGCCAATTTTTTCCAGTTCACTGATAATCAAACGCCTTCTTAAAATCAATAAATATTACCAGCGAATGATGGTTCTTATTCAGATTGGTATTAATTGTGTTTGTAAACTCTTTGAGAAGTTGGTTCACATTTCTGTTTCTCAAGAACCCATACTGGTTTTTATTAATGATTTTATATTTGGCTATATAGTCTTGTAATCTGCTTGCCATTACTTCTTCCATTATCTTATCTAGAACTGGTAGAATTGAGATCGGACGGTAGTTTGATGGATCATATTTTTTTCCGGATTTGTAGATGGGTCGAACAAATGCGATTTTCAGTTTCTTTGGGAATTGACTTTCTTGCAACGACTTATTTACAAGCTGGGCAACTACCGGAACTAAAGCACTGGCATTGTACTTTAAATCTTAAGCTCTGATATTGTCTATTCCAGCAGATTTATTCACATTCCTTTGTCTTATAATATTCCAAATTTCATCGTCCGATACGTATTCAAGGAACAAAGATTGTATTGTGCTTGTTTCGCTTCCATTGTATGTTCTCAAATCACAGCTGTGAACAATGGATTTAATTTCTTCTGTAAATCTAATAGGAAATTTATTAGCGATACTATCTGCATTCGCATTTGTTTGGAAGTTTCGAGTGATTACTTCATCAATTTTACTGGTCGTTTTGTCCAAGATGTTATTTATAAGCCTCCAGGTATTCTTTGGATCTTTTCTGTATTCCGCAAATTTGTTTTTATAATATTCTGATTTAACGTTTTTTATTCTTTTGTTGACTTAGTTACGGTAATATTTGTATTGAGTTTCATAACTCATGCATCTTCTATTGTTTCTCCATTTGTTATATAGCTTATCTCTTTCCTTAAGAGATTTATTATTTCCAATGTCATCCAGGGATTTTGTTTGTCTCTTCTTATTTTAATATTTATACGAGCTTTTTCATAAGCTCCATTGAAAATGTTGACAATCGTTTCATAGTAATCATCCACACTTGTTGCATTCTCCAAAATACTCCAGTCAATCCTCGATAATTGTTCGTGTACTCTATTTTCACTTATTATAGTTTTTTGCAATATTTTGCTCTGGGACTTATTATTTTTTGGTAAACCACACATTAATGTGTAGTGATCCGGTATGTTTGTTTCCACAGTAGCTGCGTAGACTTTATCATACGCACTTCTTACTAAACAGTGATCGATAGTAGTACTTGAACCTCTATTGAGATCAACTCTTGTATTAGATAGAGCTATGTTTTGTAGGCCTTTAGAAGTAATCATGTCTATATATCTCGCTGCGTACAGTTCTTCATCTTTCTGCACATCTATGTTTATGTTTATGTCTCCCATAACTATAATATTCTGTCTACTGTTAATTGAATTAATCTAATTTTGCATTTCTTCTATGAAGTTGGCTTCACTCAACCTTGGTGGTCGATAAATTGCTAATATGGTCAATTCTTTTTCGATTGCTTTGATGTGAATCTGTATGTTTTCATAGTGGGTAGTATTATAATTAATTTTTTCGTAAGATATTTCTTTCCGTACGTATAGTGCAATTCCACCGCCATTTCTATTTTGTCTGTTAATAAATTCTGTGTTGAATCCATCAAGATGATATAGCTAGTTCTCATCATCACAAATATTTGTTTCAACCAAAATAATTATGTTCACAAAACGAATTATCTTATTGATGTTACATATAGACAAATCCAAGTTTTTCCTTAATGATCTAATATTTAAGTATACACATAAAAATTCTAAATTTTCCATATCATAATTTTTTATGTCAGAAAACGTATTATGTACCCTATAATCGATAGTTGACATTTGAACACACTCATTTGCATTGGTATAATTGGTGTCAGCCATGATAGATACTATATTATTCTGTTTACATCATCGACATCAGCAATTCGCAAGACAATTGTTCCTTCGTGCCAAAATTTTACCGTCGCGGATCCACACAAATTTCCAAGCAGCGGTTCTAGCTTTTGTTTTCGCTTGCCATAATAGTTGTTTGTTCGCTGCCGTAAGCTGGCTGTTTATGTAAATCTTACTGTTTAAAATTTCGGTTTTCTTACTTTCGCTAATGTCGTGCATATTCATTTTTAATATAGCATTCCTTACTAATAGCGGTCCTTCTACTTTGGCGGAGTGCAGTATTTTTTCTTTGCTCATCGAATTTGTGAAAGATACCACTATTTTCGGTTCTTTAGTGTTCTGTTTGGTGTTTAAACGATATACATTGTCAATATCGGTGGTATTTATTTCGGTATTTCGGTACCAATTGCCTTTGCAACTTCGGTTACCATTTCTGTTAATTGTTCACCTCTTGTGTATGGGACATTTGTTATCTTGATATTGTTTTTGATTATTTCTTGTTGCATTCTATTAATTTGTTTTTTTGTTGTTGGTATTGTTGTATCTTTGTCTTTGCATTCAGCTTTTAGCTCGTTTATCTGCCCTGTCAGTGCATGCAATAGTTCATTGTTTTTGCTTATTGTCTCCTTCATCTCATCATAGCCCCTGGATAGAAACTCCACAGATCTCAAGTATTCCTTCAACGTTTCATTAATTTCTGTGATGTCTTTTTTAACATCTGCGCTGAGTACCTCTGCATTTACATTTCTATCATCAGGTCTATCTTCTCGTAGGATTTGATCGGTTGCGGAACGTGTACGACAATATTGGCATTTCCAGGACTTTTTCTGATCGGATGACATCCCCCTGTAAGTTCTAGCTGTGATGGTGGTACAGCCAAAATGCAATTTTCTGGTACAAGAGGAGCACCTTACACTGTCGCTTTCGCTGACAATATCTTCCTCGCAGTTTCCGCATCTCACCATTTTCGATTTTGTTATTATAAAATGTACGGATTATATAAACAATAACAAATAAATACAAGTGTATGTATGTATATAATTATATACTTGCTTATGACAAATATACTTAACTTAAAACCTTAGTTGTTTTATTTTAAATTGAACTATGTTATTTATCTTCTAACCAAGGCACTTAAAGAACACGTCTGTACGTTTCAAGAACTACTTTAGAATGAGAGAAGGTATTCTGGTACATGGCCTAGTACGTCCCAATATGGTGTACGGTTGTCCATTGTGGTTCAACGTGAGTCCTTCCGAGATGGAAAAGATGAGAGTGTTTGACAGGCAGTGTCTTAGGAGCTGTCTCCGTCTCAGGAGCTGTCTCCATGTATCGCACACCCGTGTCTGAGTACAAGAAGTACTATTCTAACGAGGTTCTGTACAACGAGGCAAACGTGAATAGGGTAGATAATTTTATTATTAGACTGATCAGAATTCACACTGCACGAGATGTGTCCCCTTCCAACAGTCTGGTCTTTGGAGCTTACTACCTTGTTTTTATTCCATTGTATGTCGGACACCGGTTTTGACGCGGCAATAATTATTAATTTTTTTAATTAATGATTTTCTTTTCATCAGCCCATTGCTTCAGTACCATGAAAGGGAGCCTTTATCTAGATACAGGATATATGTCGCACGACGAACAGTGGATAGGCGACTCCAGTACGAACCAGATGTTGTTCGCACACACGAGGATCTCCTCCGGTTCAGTAGAGCGATCCCCGCTCGAGATAGGAAAGAGTCTGCCAAGGAACGGCAATTTTACTGGTGGTTACACCAAAACCGGCCACCGCCACCGCTAGCTTTTCCAGAGGATCAGATAGTTGACCATAGTGGCCAGCTTACATAGTTTCTAAAGTAGATCTTAAGAGAAAAAAAATTATAAAACTAATATGAAATCCAAAAAAAAAATAAAAACAAAAAATCCAAACAAAAAAAAAATATATATATACACAACAAAAACAAAAAATCTAGGTGCACCACGGCGTATAAATTATTAATGTTAGACATATACACTACATATACTCCCTGGTGCACGTGTCCGTACTGTTACGGACATAGTTAAGATAGTATTAAGTTTTATATTAGGTTAGTCAGTATAAGGTAGTTTAAGTAATTAGGTTTAGCCAAGTTTTATATAAGTTTTCTTGGCAAAGGGATAAATAAATAAAAGATTGTCACTAAAGACTAAAAAAAACGCAGATTAAGCCGAACGGCACATTAAAACATAGATTAGATAAGCCTTGAGTACCCGCATAGGGTCTGTAGGTTAGTATTAAGAACATTGTAAATTCTTAAGTTAATTAAGCTAGTTTTAAGTACTTTTGTCTACCATGTAAGTAAAATAATTGAAAATTAAATAAAAATACATTAAAAAAAAGGAGTGATTGCCGAACCGGGCAGTGCCGGTTTCAATTCCCGAAGAAAAAGTGAAATCTTTTTTTTCAATTAAGTTAAATAAGGACACTAATTGTGAATAAAAAGTGCCATGAGGCCAGTTGAGCGACCCGAGCTCAAGAAATCGGGTGATGTTGTACCGGTGGCTCTTACAGCAGACCACCAATCAACTCAAGGAGGGGGAAGGAAGAAAAGGAGGAAGAAGCTTCAGCCACAACAACACACACAAACCACAACAAACGCGAAAATTGCGGCAACAGCCGCAAATGGAACATCAGCAGCAGCAACAACAGCAAATGTAGCTACAATCACAGTAGCAGCATCCAGAATGTAGTAACAAATGGTCGACGACGTCGAGTACGAGTAGACAGAATTTGAGGGAGATTCTCCTACAGCGGTAGAGAGAACACTGCCATGCTCTAACGTCTTCTGAATCGGAGGACGATATTGAAGAGGACCGGGAGCAGCTGGAGAAGAGCCAGAGAGAGGACGGAGCTGGATACGCACATCCAACCCCTCGAAATCAAATCAATGGCCAGGAGAGTAGCCAAAGAGGCTGCAAAATAGCAGCAACAACAAAAACAGCAGATGCTAACCCCAGCGAAGCAACCGCAGCAGCAACAGAAGCTACAACAAGGAACTTTCCAACAGCTGCCAAAGCGACAACGTCTGACAGCTGCCAAAAAAAGCAGCAATAACAACAACATCAAGAGAAGGAGACGCAGCAGAAGCAACCAGTCAAAAAATAGAGGTGCCATCCGATCAACGTCTTCGGACTGGAGACAAAGGACGTTGATGCGACTGACGAGTCGCGATATTTCATTACAGAGCTCGATACTCTTTTCACTAGCCTTCGACTGAGCTCGGCAGATAACTACTATATCGTAGCCGTGGACTTGAACTCGAGGCATATAGAGTGGGGCAATGTGGTGCATAACACCAGGGGGACCTCATTGTACAACTTGTTGGTAGAACACAATGTTGAGTTCAAGCTAGATTTGCTTGCAACCGATAGGCCATCGTATCCTAGAAGCGGGTCCTATCTGGATCCGATGCTGATAGACAAACGACTGACCATACTAGACGTGGAAAGACGCACACGGAACAGTCTAACTGCTGTTGAGTACGAGAGTGACCACTGCGGGCTCTTCGCAGCTATTCAGCTCCCGAACGAGGTGAAAGGGCAGGAGGAGTATGTCCAGAGGAACCCTTATAATTATAAAAAGGCGAGCTGGCCACGCTACTACAGGAATATATCCACAGAACTACGTTCGAGTGGGATCCATCCTCCAACAAACAGAAACCTGACGAACGAAGAGGTTGACAGGTACTTCATACAAATGGATGACGTAGTCAAACGTACGATGGACAAAACAATTCCGAAGGTAGCTCAAATCGATAATAGCGATGTTTATAGAAATGCTACAATCGATGCACTTCACGTGCACAAAAGTAGGCTGCTGTCAAGACTCAAAGTCTTGTACAGGCGGTTTACAGATCCGCAAAACGCGGAAGTCGGAGATCAAAAATCTCCAACAGTACATACGTATAAGCTATAGCTTGGCTATAAGCTCGGACTGGGGCAACAAACTCCGGGCAGTACGATCCAACAGCCCGGGTATGTTCCCGCAAGTAAATAAAATATTTTGGAGGAAAGATCAAAACGACATTCAAATCGTTAGACTTCCCGGGACGACAGACAACGAACACTTTGTGACTTCAGTTTGCATCGATCCAGATGAGGCAGTGTTAGACAGTGATTTCTTTGCGGTCGAAGATCCCCAAGAGAAGGTTACAGCTATTGGTGCAGTATTCCAGAGAGTGTATACGGTCAACGAGATTAGTAGGCCGAATCACGATCTGGAGAACAGAGCCTTGCTAAACCACTTCTATCTCCGCATGGAGATAAGTCAATGGCGATCTGATTATCCAGGTTTCAATAGGTGCGTCAAGACTGGTGCCCGACATACAATAGAATAAAAACAAAAATCAGTGGACTGGTGCCTGTCTAATTGACTTGGAGAAGACGTTCGATACCGTTTGGTTGGAGGGCCTCTTCCTCAAGCTAGTGAGACTTGGCATAAGTAAACCATTGCTATACATGGTCTCTGACATGATAACAGGTAGAAAGTTCGTTGTGAAAAATGGTGACGTAACTTCCACTACATTCTTTAACATTAAGAACGGCCTGCAACAGGGGGCCATCGGTTCCCCGATCCTGTCTTCTTTATTCACTGCAGATCTTATAGGTTCCATGCCGCACCTAATTGCTTACGCCGACGACCTAGATGCGTACAGATCAGGTCCGAAGGTCGAGGTAATAAACATCTTGTTGCAGCGTGACTTCGAGAAAATCCAGCGATTTTGCGACGACGAATTTAGTCTTTTCCGGCCCCTTTGGACAGAGCAACGCGGGATACGCGCCAAAAATGGTGTAAGTTCGGCATAGTTGACCCACATGGTCGGCCTTTAGCTGTAAGAAATGTAGTTAGATATCTAGGCATTTGGCTGGATCAATATCTGTATTTTGACAAACATATAGATATTGCTCTGACGAAAGCCAGAAAAGCCTTTCCTGCGGCAAGAAGGTATTTTTTTTTTTTATAATTTGCGAGTGCTCAAGGGATTGCTAATACCCTTATGTGTGCGGGGTCAAGACGCAGCATGGGCCGAAGGTATAGTGGGAGAAAGGGAGAGGAGGTACCTGTGCACATTGGTCTTAAATATCTGCGGGTTTTAGTCTGTGGGAAATATTAGGTTGGGAAGAGCATTCCATATTCGTGCAGTGCAGTTGAAAAACGAGTCTCGAAATTAACTGTGCGTACGAAAGTAGGCTTAAGGGTATACTGATGGGCATTCCTGGCGAGACGAGTATTGCGGGGGAATTCATGGAGCGGAGGAATGCAGTTGGCTAGCTCACTTGAGCATCGTTTGTTGAAATAACGATAAAACACGGACAAAGAAGAGACGGTACGTCGATGCTCGAGCGAGTCTAGTGACTCTGCGATATTGTAGTCTCCTATAAGTTTTATCGCTCACTTTTCTATTCTATCAAGTAGGTGCAGTGTGGTCCTGGGGGCACCAGACCAGATATGAGCGTTATACTCTAGCTTGGGGCGGATGTGCGCCTTATAAATTAAGGCCAAATGAGAAGGGGTGAAATATTTCTTGCATCGATTAAGAAAACCTAAACATTTCGCAACATTTTTGGCGACCTCAAATATGTGATCGTTCCAACTAAGTGTTGTGTTGCTACACAAACCAAGGACGGAAAGTTTTCCGGTTTCATCGACACAAGCGCCATTCATGGATAATGGCTGATTATCAAGGGTTCGCTTGAGTGACAGCAGACAGCATTGAGTTTTTGAAGCATTGAATTCCACTCTATTGTTTTTTCCCCAGTTAATTATGCTGTCAAGATCGGAATTCAATGTGCTTAACATACGCTGCCGTTCCAATTCTACGGCCGAAGGGCGGGGTCGTGGGTCTTGGAACGAATATGAAAAGCTAAGGGTGCTGTCATCAGCGAAGGAATGGATTGGATTACAAGTAGCAGACAAGAGATCATTTATAAAAATGAGAAAGAGTGTCGGAGACAGAACTGAGCCTTGGAGAACACCAGCATTTATTTGGTGGATATCAGACTTGAACCCATCCAAACCAACTTGAATTGAACGGTTCGAAACGTAATTTCTAATCCATAGTAGAGGAGAGATTCATCGATACCATAGGCACGCATTTTTGACAAGAGAGCTTGATGCCAAACTCTGTCAAATGCTTTAGAAATATCAAGCGCAACGATCTTGCTTTCGACTGCATTGTGCAAAGACTGGTTCCACTTTTCGGTAAGATAAGCTATCAGATCACCAGTGGTCCTGTCGCTGCGGAAACCATATTGTCGGCCATTAAGAAGCTTCCGCAATTCAAGATATTTCATAAGCTGACGATTTATCAGCGTTTCCACGACCTTAGAAAGAAGGGACGTAAGTGCTATGGGTCGGTACGAGGTGGGTAACGAAGATTCGCCCTTTTTAGGGACTGGCTGGACAAATGCTGTTTTCCATCTGCTCGGAAAGAGACCTAAAGAGTAGGATAGATGAAAAAGCTTACGCATTGGTTTTGCCACCACAGAAGAACACCTCATCAGAAGTATAGGGGGAATACCATCCGGACCAGCGGATTTGTGCACGTCGAGATCTTTCAGTACTCTTGCAACTGTACGAGTGCGGAAGTGGATTTGTCCCATGGTGAAATCAACGCTCTCAAGTACAGGTGGAGACATATTGGAATCTGACAGTGTTGAGCTAGCTGCAAAATGAGCCGCAAGCAGATTAGCTATGTCTAAGAAGCTGAAAGCTGGAATGTCATTGTAAATGAGCGTGGGAATTGAAGACGAGGCGGAATTCTTTACGTTTTTTACAAATGACCAAAAGTTTTTGCTACCCTTGGGACTTCACACGTCTGATAATTGCATTGCAGTAATTTCTGGCCCGTTTAAACTTCTTCCGGTTTTCCTCAGTGGGGTTGGCTTTGTATGTCCGGAAATTCAACTCTTTCATCCTAAAAGCCTCTTTACATATACCTTTCTATATACCTTTCGCCATATTTAGCCCGCAAGAGAATTCTAAATATTCTGTTTTGGGCCCTTTGAACCTCCATTATCCTATATTTCGCTGCGTTGCCCCATGCAATAATTCCGTACTGCAATACACACTCCACCAATGAGTAGTATGCTTGCAATAGGACATTGAATGGGGTATAGTTGCTTAGATGGTAAAGAGCATAAGAGGATTGCCGAGGTCGTTTGCATAGGTATCTTATGTGATGATCCCATTTGAAATTGTAGTCTACTTCAACTCCAAGGTATCGATAAACGTTTACTGTTCCAATATCTTCTGTACAATTATCCGTGAAGCTCAAACGATTTTGATTTTTGTGCAAAATTTTTGTTTCAAAACTATGAAAACGTATCTTAATTGGTGTCCGAAGTATATGCGGGGGCCGAATATGCATTACTTTTGTTTTTTTTACATTTTTAATGAGTCCATTATCGTGACACCAATATAAGATATAATCAAACTCTGTTTGCATAGTTTGAGTAGCACAGTCAATATTTTCGTTGCTCACCACAATAGCCGTATCATCAGCATATTGAAATCCGATGCTGTTTTGCAGTACTGAAAGCATATCGTTCACATATATAACAAACAGAAGGGGTCCTAGGATAGATCATTGAGGTACTCCCATCTCAACATTTTGCAAGTTACTGAAGCAGTTCGAAACTTTGACCTTAAAACTTCTGTCACAGAGGTAGCTAGAAAACCAGTTCAATAATTCACCTCGAATGCCAATTTTTTCCAGTTCACTGATAATCAAACGCCTTCTTAAAATCAATAAATATTACCAGCGAATGATGGTTCTTATTCAGATTGGTATTAATTGTGTTTGTAAACTCTTTGAGAAGTTGGTTCACATTTCTGTTTCTCAAGAACCCATACTGGTTTTTATTAATGATTTTATATTTGGCTATATAGTCTTGTAATCTGCTTGCCATTACTTCTTCCATTATCTTATCTAGAACTGGTAGAATTGAGATCGGACGGTAGTTTGATGGATCATATTTTTTTCCGGATTTGTAGATGGGTCGAACAAATGCGATTTTCAGTTTCTTTGGGAATTGACTTTCTTGCAACGACTTATTTACAAGCTGGGCAACTACCGGAACTAAAGCACTGGCATTGTACTTTAAATCTTAAGCTCTGATATTGTCTATTCCAGCAGATTTATTCACATTCCTTTGTCTTATAATATTCCAAATTTCATCGTCCGATACGTATTCAAGGAACAAAGATTGTATTGTGCTTGTTTCGCTTCCATTGTATGTTCTCAAATCACAGCTGTGAACAATGGATTTAATTTCTTCTGTAAATCTAATAGGAAATTTATTAGCGATACTATCTGCATTCGCATTTGTTTGGAAGTTTCGAGTGATTACTTCATCAATTTTACTGGTCGTTTTGTCCAAGATGTTATTTATAAGCCTCCAGGTATTCTTTGGATCTTTTCTGTATTCCGCAAATTTGTTTTTATAATATTCTGATTTAACGTTTTTTATTCTTTTGTTGACTTAGTTACGGTAATATTTGTATTGAGTTTCATAACTCATGCATCTTCTATTGTTTCTCCATTTGTTATATAGCTTATCTCTTTCCTTAAGAGATTTATTATTTCCAATGTCATCCAGGGATTTTGTTTGTCTCTTCTTATTTTAATATTTATACGAGCTTTTTCATAAGCTCCATTGAAAATGTTGACAATCGTTTCATAGTAATCATCCACACTTGTTGCATTCTCCAAAATACTCCAGTCAATCCTCGATAATTGTTCGTGTACTCTATTTTCACTTATTATAGTTTTTTGCAATATTTTGCTCTGGGACTTATTATTTTTTTGGTAAACCACACATTAATGTGTAGTGATCCGGTATGTTTGTTTCCACAGTAGCTGCGTAGACTTTATCATACGCACTTCTTACTAAACAGTGATCGATAGTAGTACTTGAACCTCTATTGAGATCAACTCTTGTATTAGATAGAGCTATGTTTTGTAGAGAAGTAATCATGTCTATATATCTCGCTGCGTACAATTCTTCATCTTTCTGCACATCTATGTTTATGTTTATGTCTCCCATAACTATAATATTCTGTCTACTGTTAATTGAATTAATCTAATTTTCCATTTCTTCTATGAAGTTGGCTTCACTCAACCTTGGTGGTCGATAAATTGCTAATATGGTCAATTCTTTTTCGATTGCTTTGATGTGAATCTGTATGTTTTCATAGTGGGTAGTATTATAATTAATTTTTTCGTAAGATATTTCTTTCCGTACGTATAGTGCAATTCCACCGCCATTTCTATTTTGTCTGTTAATAAATTCTGTGTTGAATCCATCAAGATGATATAGCTAGTTCTCATCATCACAAATATTTGTTTCAACCAAAATAATTATGTTCACAAAACGAATTATCTTATTGATGTTACATATAGACAAATCCAAGTTTTTCCTTAATGATCTAATATTTAAGTATACACACAAAAATTCTAAATTTGGTGTAACCACCAGTAAAATATAGGTTACTAATATTATGTAACCTATAATCGATAGTTGACATTTGAACACACTCATTTGCATTGGTATAATTGGTGTCAGCCATGATAGATACTATATTATTCTGTTTACATCATCGACATCAGCAATTCGCAAGACAATTGTTCCTTCGTGCCAAAATTTTACCGTCGCGGATCCACACAAATTTCCAAGCAGCGGTTCTAGCTTTTGTTTTCGCTTGCCATAATAGTTGTTTGTTCGCTGCCGTAAGCTGGCTGTTTATGTAAATCTTACTGTTTAAAATTTCGGTTTTCTTACTTTCGCTAATGTCGTGCATATTCATTTTTAATATAGCATTCCTTACTAATAGCGGTCCTTCTACTTTGGCGGAGTGCAGTATTTTTTCTTTGCTCATCGAATTTGTGAAAGATACCACTATTTTCGGTGCTTTAGTGTTCTGTTTGGTGGTTAAACGATATACATTGTCAATATCGGTGGTATTTATTTCGGTACCAATTGCCTTTGCAACTTCGGTTACCATTTCTGTTAATTGTTCACCTCTTGTGTATGGGACATTTGTTATCTTGATATTGTTTTTGATTATTTCTTTTTGCATTCTGTTAATTTGTTTTTTTGTTGTTGGTATTGTTGTATCTTTGTCTTTGCATTCAGCTTTTAGCTCGTTTATCTGCCCTGTCAGTGCATGCAATAGTTCATTGTTTTTGCTTATTGTCTCCTTCATCTCATCATAGCCCCTGGATAGAAACTCCACAGATCTCAAGTATTCCTTCAACGTTTCATTAATTTCTGTGATGTCTTTTTTAACATCTGCGCTGAGTACTTCTGCATTTACATTTCTATCATCAGGTCTATCTTCTCGTAGGATTTGATCGGTTGCGGAACGTGTACGACAATATTGGCATTTCCAGGACTTTTTCTGATCGGATGACATCCCCCTGTAAGTTCTAGCTGTGATGGTGGTACAGCCAAAATGCAATTTTCTGGTACAAGAGGAGCACCTTACACTGTCGCTTTCGCTGACAATATCTTCCTCGCAGTTTCCGCATCTCACCATTTTCGATTTTGTTAATATAAAATGTACGGATTATATAAACAATAACAAATAAATACAAGTGTATGTATGTATATAATTATATACTTGCTTATGACAAATATACTTAACTTAAAACCTTAGTTGTTTTATTTTAAATTGAACTATGTTATTTATCTTCTAACCAAGGCACTTAAAGAACACGTCTGTACGTTTCAAGAACTACTTTAGAATGAGAGAAAGTATTCTGGTACATGGCCTAGTACGTCCCAATATGGTGTACGGTTGTCCATTGTGGTTCAACGTGAGTCCTTCCGAGATGGAAAAGATGAGAGTGTTCGACAGGCAGTGTCTTAGGAGCTGTCTCCGTCTTAGGAGCTGTCTCCATGTATCGCACACCCGTGTCTGAGTACAAGAAGTACTATTCTAACGAGGTTCTGTACAACGAGGCAAACGTGAATAGGGTAGATAATTTTATTATTAGACTGATCAGAATTCACACTGCACGAGATGTGTCCTCTTCCAACAGTATGGTCTTTGGAGCTTACTACCTTTTTTTATTCCATTGTATGTCGGACACCGGTTTTGACGCGGCAATAATTATTAATTTTTTTAATTAATGATTTTCTTTTCATCAGCCCATTGCTTCAGTACCATGAAAGGGAGCCTTTATCTAGATACAGGATCCATGTCGCACGACGAACAGTGGATAGGCGACTCCAGTACGAACCAGATGTTGTTCGCACACACGAGGATCTCCTCCGGTTCAGTAGAGCGATCCCCGCTCGAGATAGGAAAGAGTCTGCCAAGGAACGGCAATTTTACTGGTGGTTACACCAAAACCAGCCACCGCCACCGCTAGCTTTTCCAGAGGATCAGATAGTTGACCATAGTGGCCAGCTTACATAGTTTCTAAAGTAGATCTTAAGAGAAAAAAAATTATAAAACTAATATGAAATCCAAAAAAAATAAAAACAAAAAATCCAAACAAAAAAATATATATATACACAACAAAAACAAAAAAACTAGGTGCACCACGGCGTATAAATTATTAATGTTAGACATATACACTACATATACTCCCTGGTGCACGTGTCCGTACTGTTACGGACATAGTTAAGATAGTATTAAGTTTTATATTAGGTTAGTCAGTATAAGGTATTGATATTGATATTGATATTTTATTGTGGCAAGAAGTTACATTTTTGGATACAATTTTAGGGGTACAGAGATTTGGTTTGGTACCTTACTACTAAAATATTTGTACAATTTTTATTAAAGATAATATCACAGATTAATATGCAATTCGAAGGAAAAGCCACTAAAAACCTTCATTAAAACAATAGTCAGTATAAGGTAGTTTAAGTAATTAGGTTTAGCCAAGTTTTATATAAGTTTTCTTGGCAAAGGGATAAATAAATAAAAGATTGTCACTAAAGACTAAAAAAAACGCAGATTAAGCCGAACGGCACATTAAAACATAGATTAGATAAGCTTAGAGTACCCGCATAGGGTCTGTAGGTTAGTATTAAGAACATTGTAAATTCTTAAGTTAATTAAGCTAGTTTTAAGTACTTTTGTCTACCATGTAAGTAAAATAATTGAAAATTAAATAAAAATACATTAAAAAAAAGGAGTGGACACTAATTGTGAATAAAAAGTGAGATGAGGCCAGTTGAGCGACCCGAGCTCAAGAAATCGGGTGATGTTGTACCGGTGGCTCTTACAGCAGACCACCAATCAACTCAAGGAGGGGGAAGGAAGAAAAGGAGGAAGAAGCTTCAGCCACAACAACACACACAAACCACAACAAACGTGAAAATTGCGGCAACAGCCGCAAATGGAACATCAGCAGCAGCAACAACAGCAAATGTAGCTACAATCACAGTAGCAGCATCCAGAATGTAGTAACAAATGGTCGACGACGTCGAGTACGAGTAGACAGAATTTGAGGGAGATTCTCCTACAGCGGTAGAGAGAACACTGCCATGCTCTAACGTCTTCTGAATCGGAGGACGATATTGAAGAGGACCGGGAGCAGCTGGAGAAGAGCCAGAGAGAGGACGGAGCTGGATACGCACATCCAACCCCTCGAAATCAAATCAATGGCCAGGAGAGTAGCCAAAGAGGCTGCAAAATAGCAGCAACAACAAAAACAGCAGATGCTAACCCCAGCGAAGCAACCGCAGCAGCAACAGAAGCTACAACAAGGAACTTTCCAACAGCTGCCAAAGCGACAACGTCTGACAGCTGCCAAAAAAAGCAGCAATAACAACAACATCAAGAGAAGGAGACGCAGCAGAAGCAACCAGTCAAAAAATAGAGGTGCCATCCGATCAACGTCTTCGGACTGGAGACAAAGGACGTTGATGCGACTGACGAGTCGCGATATTTCATTACAGAGCTCGATACTCTTTTCACTAGCCTTCGACTGAGCTCGGCAGATAACTACTATATCGTAGCCGTGGACTTGAACTCGAGGCATATAGAGTGGGGCAATGTGGTGCATAACACCAGGGGGACCTCATTGTACAACTTGTTGGTAGAACACAATGTTGAGTTCAAGCTAGATTTGCTTGCAACCGATAGGCCATCGTATCCTAGAAGCGGGTCCTATCTGGATCCGATGCTGATAGACAAACGACTGACCATACTAGACGTGGAAAGACGCACACGGAACTGTCTAACTGCTGTTGAGTACGAGAGTGACCACTGCGGGCTCTTCGCAGCTATTCAGCTCCCGAACGAGGTGAAAGGGCAGGAGGAGTATGTCTAGAGGAACCCTTATAATTATAAAAAGGCGAGCTGGCCACGCTACTACAGGAATATATCCACAGAACTACGTTCGAGTGGGATCCATCCTCCAACAAACAGAAACCTGACGAACGAAGAGGTTGACAGGTACTTCATACAAATGGATGACGTAGTCAAACGTACGATGGACAAAACAATTCCGAAGGTAGCTCAAATCGATAATAGCGATGTTTATAGAAATGCTACAATCGATGCACTTCACGTGCACAAAAGTAGGCTGCTGTCAAGACTCAAAGTCTTGTACAGGCGGTTTACAGATCCGCAAAACGCGGAAGTCGGAGATCAAAAATCTCCAACAGTACATACGTATAAGCTATAGCTTGGCTATAAGCTCGGACTGGGGCAACAAACTCCGGGCAGTACGATCCAACAGCCCGGGTATGTTCCCGCAAGTAAATAAAATATTTTGGAGGAAAGATCAAAACGACATTCAAATCGTTAGACTTCCCGGGACGACAGACAACGAACACTTTGTGACTTCAGTTTGCATCGATCCAGATGAGGCAGTGTTAGACAGTGATTTCTTTGCGGTCGAAGATCCCCAAGAGAAGGTTACAGCTATTGGTGCAGTATTCCAGAGAGTGTATACGGTCAACGAGATTAGTAGGCCGAATCACGATCTGGAGAACAGAGCCTTGCTAAACCACTTCTATCTCCGCATGGAGATAAGTCAATGGCGATCTGATTATCCAGGTTTCAATAGGTGCGTCAAGACTGGTGCCCGACATACAATAGAATAAAAACAAAAATCAGTGGACTGGTGCCTGTCTAATTGACTTGGAGAAGACGTTCGATACCGTTTGGTTGGAGGGCCTCTTCCTCAAGCTAGTGAGACTTGGCATAAGTAAACCATTGCTATACATGGTCTCTGACATGATAACAGGTAGAAAGTTCGTTGTGAAAAATGGTGACGTAACTTCCACTACATTCTTTAACATTAAGAACGGCCTGCAACAGGGGGCCATCGGTTCCCCGATCCTGTCTTCTTTATTCACTGCAGATCTTATAGGTTCCATGCCGCACCTAATTGCTTACGCCGACGACCTAGATGCGTACAGATCAGGTCCGAAGGTCGAGGTAATAAACATCTTGTCGCAGCGTGACTTCGAGAAAATCCAGCGATTTTGCGACGACGAATTTAGTCTTTTCCGGCCCCTTTGGACAGAGCAACGCGGGATACGCGCCAAAACTGGCGTAAGTTCGGCATAGTTGACCCGCATGGTCGGCCGTTAGCTGTAAAAAGTGTAGTCAGATATCTAGGCATTTGGCTGGATCAATATCTGTATTTTGACAAACATATAGATATTGCTATGACGAAAGCCAGAAAAGCCTTTGCTGCGGCAAGAAGGTTGTTTTTCAGCAGCCAACTTGATACCAGAGTGAAGGTAATCTGCTACATGGCCCTAGTACGGCCTATTATGGTGTACGGTTGTCCATTGTGGTTCAACGTGAGTCCTTCCCAGATGGAAAAGATGAGGGTGTTCGAGAGGCAGTGTCTTAGGAGCTGTCTCCGTCTGTATCGTACACCTGAGTCGGAGTACAATAAGTACTATTCTAACGAGGTACTGTACAATGAGGCAAACGTGAACAGCACTTGGTCGCTTGTTTGTTAACTACACTGGCGGCAGCTTCAGTACTTCTGAAATGCGAATATTATGTTTTATTTATATGACCTGTAGTCACTCACGAACTGCACTTCTTGAAGGTCTGTGAGCGACTACAGCTTTCGATGTTGTTGCTGCTATTGTAGTTGCTGCAGCTTTTGTTGTTGTTGCTGCCGGCGACCACTCTGCCATGTAGCTACCAATTCTTATGGTACTTCAGTGTGGGAAGTTCAGATAGAAGATAATGCCCTGTAATCAAACAAACAACAGTTTACTTCTTGTGCACTTTATTCTATCATACTTAAAGGGTACATGTATTAACTCCGCGACGGTCACAATACCACTGATGCATTTCATGCATTACAGTTCGGCCATCCTAAACTTATCGTGTCCCAACGATTATTTGTTCAGGTAAACTTAACCTTCGCCATCATCGTGCCCAGCCTGGTTAGACACGGGTGCCTCTGAATCTGAACCTGAATCAAATTTGGGACTCGCATCTGAGTCGTTGCCGTCCATGTCCATAAAGCCTTCATCTGGTAACTCACACCACGGCTTGATTTTCTCCGAACTTACCACTGAACAGCGTTTACGTTGATTCCTCTGCAGCCCCGGCTTGACTTCTACGATGTAGCGGTCATTCGGTAACACCTTAGTCAGTAAAAACGGACCCTTGTAAAACGGTTCTAGTCTCCGCGACTCACCTGTCGCTGCTGCTTAGTGCTCAATTAAAACCAGATCGTCCACGTAATACCGCGATGGTTTCCGGTGCCGTAAATCGTAGCGTTTCTTTTGATATGCCTGACTCGTTTGGATGTTTCGTAGCGCAGTCTGTCTCCTCCGGTCCATCTCCAACTGGTCTGCCAATTCCGTCTTTCCCAGCTCCAACAACAATTTGTTTCCGAGAATATCCCTCGGAGTATATGAAAATAACAGCTCGTGCGGAGCGAGGCTCCAATCCTTCTCCGCAGAGTGGGCACACTTCAACGCCGATAGGATAGTTCTGTTGCAGCGTTCCACCTGGTCATTCGCTCTTGGTGTCCTTACGGCGGTTTAAATATGCTGCACTCCGTGGTCTTCGCAGTACTGCGTATACGCCTTTGCCGTAAAAGCTGTACCTCGATCCGTTACCAGTCGCTTCGGCACACCAAAGTATCCTCACATCTCCATCAGTACGTTGAGCACCCCATTCGTGTTCGCTGTTTTCACTGCTCGCAAGACGACATATTTTGTGAAGTTATCCACGATTGCTAGCACGTACCTGGTCCCTCCCTTCCCTCGAGTCCAGATGATCCAGATGAACGGTGTCAAACGGAAGCGGTACGCGGTTCGCACTGTGTAACTCCCCTTCTAGTTTCCCACCTTTCCTTTTCGAATAGGCGCAGTCCACACACGCCTTTATGTATTCCCGGGTGAACCTGCGCATCTTCGGAAACCAAAATGTTTCTTGAATACGAGTCAACGTCTTCTCTTCCGCTAGGTGCCCAACATCATCGTGAGATAGCTTTTAGATTTTCCAACGTATCGCGTGAGGAACCACCCACTTCTCTGCACCGTCCATTAAATCGCATCCCGTTCAGTCTGTACTCTTTTTGCAGCTGTTCCTTCGTGTGAGTTGATTCCGTCGACTTCAGCTCCTTTATGATTGCTAGTAGTCTACTGTCCTGCCACTGCATGGTCGCAAGTCAATCATCATCTGTGATGTACATGTTAAGAACATATAGCGATGCTTCTTCTATCACTTTCGGCTTTTCAACAAGTTGCCGACTTAACGCGTTCACATAAGCAGCATTTCTTCCAGGTTGATGTACCAATTCGAAGGAGAATTCCTGAAGCTTGAGCCACCACCTGCCCACTCGAGGAATAATCTTCGCTTTATTTTTTGTGGCAACGATCGCCTGGCAGTCGGTGACTACTTTGAAATCCGTGCCTACTAAGTAGACACGGAATTTACGAGTCCAAAGGGCATCCTGTTGAACTCAAAACAGCCTTCGTCCGTTATGAATGCGGTGAACTTTTTGCTCTGCTCCTCCATTCGGATTTGGTAATAGCCCGAAGCCAAGTCCAATACTGTAAACAATGAATTCCCACTCAGCGATGTCAGCACCTCGTCGATTACGGGCATAGGAAACTTCCGCTTTACAGTCACTTTGTTCAGCCCCCGAAAGTCTATACAGAACCTATCGGAGCCATCTTTCTTTTTGGTAAGGACAATTGGAGAGGAGTAGACATATATAGGAGAACACGATGGGCTTATGACGCCAAGGTCTAGCAATTCGTTGACCTTTTCTTTAATGACAGCTCGTTTCGCAAATGGGAGTCTGTACGGCTGTACATAGACAGGTTGCGATGTTGTGAGCTCGATTTCGCACTCGCCCAGCTTAGATTCACCCAGCTCTCGGGTTCCCATGGCGAAACATCTCCGGTAATTGTCGACAAGGCCTTGCAACTTTTCCAAGTTCATCTCCCCAATGTCTCCTACATCCAGTTCGGTAACCAACAGCTTCACAGTCGGCTCCATCAAGATCTGCTTTTCTACCAACAGCACACCACGTCCATCCTCCTGCATGCCATCACTGATGGATAATTTATTGAATGTCTTCTCTATCCGAACCTGTGGCTGATCCAAAAGCCGTCGTCCAATTATGATTGCGTATGGCTGACTGTGATCTGGTACCACAAGAATTTCAAGCCAGGCCGTTAGCCGATCAACGGATACTTCTACGAATAGCCGCCCCACCTTAGAGCACCCTCCGCCCCCAAAGCCTTTCAAATTAATTTTGTGCGCCGTGTACTTCAGTCCCCCTGCCTTAGCCACCGATTTACACAGTCGCTGCCGAGGTCGATGAATGCCGTGATCGAATGTCCATTCACCCTTGCTCTCTTAACATATTCCCTGTTCTCTTCCTTTATCACCAACTGCGTTCGTCCACCTGTTCGCCTGGAGACTGCGTGCCAGCTCTCTTCGCAGACGTTCAATTTCTGGCTCTTCGCCTGCAGCACCACTCTCAAGGGGAATGATTAACGGTGGCGCATCTGTTGCGTTCAATAGCCGCTGTAGCAACTCTTCCTTCAGGCCACTCTGACCCAATCCCCATCTTCTCAATTCTTTCCGTAAATTATCCCGGGACAGCTCACCATAACGTCGTTCCCGTTCCTCTCTGGTATCCATACCCTTAGCGAGACCAAAAGAAAACAAGAAAAAAAAGTGCTACACGATCGTCAAGACGTACGTAGATCTCCGCGCCGAATTGTCTATCCGCTACGCTAATTTCTTTTCTTTCGTTTTTTTTTCCAAAACCGCACACTGCATCAGCTGTGTACTCGCAAGTGCCCATCCGTCGTTCCTTTCTCCATTTCTCGATTGCCGAATTATCACTTCTCGCAGTGCAGTATTCAATGCCCCCAGCTGAACAGTAATCGCCACAGCTACTCCTTCAGCGATTCTTATTCACACATTCAAGCGATAGTCTGTCTAAACTTCTCGGCCATGGCAATCGCGATTCGGTTTTGTATTCTATTTTTTTTTTCTTTTTAGCCGCTTAGCACAGAGTTCTCTTGCCGAAACGAATGAATTTATGAAAATTAGAAGGGAGATCCATAATATGTATGACTTACGATCCCGTTTGCGCGTTGTGTCTTATTATCCCACTTCTGATATGTGAAGTTCAGATAGAAGATAATGCCCAGTAATCAAACAAACAACAGTTTACTTCTTGTGCACTTTGTTCTATTATACTTCAAGGGTACATGTATTAACTCCGCGACGGTCACAATACCACTGATGCATTTCATGCATTACAAGTTATTCTTTCTGCACTTGATGTCTTACTACTTCCGCACTAAGTCGAAACACGTCTACACTTGTTGGAGGTCTGTGAACGACTAGCACTTGTGCACTGTTCCACGGTCTGTGTTCCACGGACTGGTGCAACAGGCATTCGTCCCGCAAGGTGAGCGAGAGATCGAACATCTAATCGGCATGGATCCGGATGGCGTGTGTTGCTTTGGGATGTCGGCAGGTTTGAGCGTGGCTTTTGGGGAATCAGTTTTCGTTTGGGTGAGGAGCAACGAAGATCGTCGGTATGTTGGAGTTTTCTCGGTAAACTGTTGCAGAAATTTGTAAACCTAAGCTAGGGAATTCGTTGTTTTCTGCATGGGAAGACGCGTAGCATGTTTTCCTCCTTTTTTTAAATTCGCATTCGAGAATTTTTCAGTTTTTCTAATTTTTTTCGTCTAACCATTTCGACCGTGTAACGACGGAAAAGGGAACTCAAGGGTGAATTGCTTACGGAGGTTCAGACCAGAACTTAAGGCAGATTATAGCAAAAAAAAAAAACAACAACGTGAAAGTGAACTCATTGTGAGGTTTCAGTGGAAGAGGTTTTCAAAGGCGATGTGTTAGGGTGAAGAGCTCCTTAGTGAAACAGGGATAAAGATTCCACCGACGCTTTCTTGGCCTTCCAAATAATGAAGTAAGGACGTTACGAACAAAATGATAAGCAAAAGAAAAATGTATGCACTTGTGTCCTTCCGGACCAAAAATAATTCAACCGAACGTTGTACAAAAAAGAGGCTAAATTAGGAAAAATAAAAATAGAAAAAGAACCAGTAGAAAAAAAAATAACAAACAACAGACATCTATAAAAAAAAAAACTGCGAGAAGAATATACACTGAAGCAGCACTGCCTCAACGAGGCCAGGAAGTAGATAGGTCACATGGGGGAAGGATACTCATTTTATTAAATTATACATACTTCTTTTCATTATTCTTGTTTCGTTTATTATATTTATTACTTTATTTTTTTGTCTTGAAATTTTTTTCTTTGAATTGTTATTTGAATTGAATTTATTTGAATTGACTTAATTTCCTTTTTTTTGACGAGTGTCCCTGTATTTTTGTAATTCACTATATTTTGTTGTTGTTGTCTGGTCACACTTGGCTAGTTGCACTAAATTCCATTTTGTTAACCAATATATGTCTCCTTCTATCACGGTAGTTTGTGGGGGTTCATTAGCGGAATCGGTTAAGGCGGGCCGTTGAGTCGTTCACAGACCTTCAACCAGTGCAGAAGTGTTTCGACTTGGAGCGGAAACAATAAACCATCAAGTGCAGAATGTATCGCCGTAATATAATAAGAACCGGAGCACCGGTCTAGAAGGTTCTTTCAAGGTCGGGGCCTTGGAATTGAGATGGCGGCGGAAGATCCCTATAGTTTAGCGAGGTTATCGACTCCGGATAAGCCCGGACCCTCCGCCCGAGGGTTAAAGAATAGGGCCTCCCAGCTGGGAGTTGTGCGTGGGGTTAACTCCCTCACCACGTAAAAATATAATGGTACAGACACAACCAACTGCCTCGGATACGGACGGAATTAATGTTGACGACCCCAGCAAACGTTACAAGGACAACGATTTTCGGTTCTGCACGTGAAATGTTAGGTCACTTAACAGACCACGTGCAGCCGAAGAACTCGCGGAGGCCCTGGACTGCTACAAAGCAGACATCACCGCAATCCAGGAAGTGCGGTGGAATGGGCCGGGCAAGAAGAGGATGAGAAACTGCGACATCTACTACGGTGATTGCAACAGGGAGAGGAGCTTATTTGGATGCGGATTTGTTGTTCGAGGCTGACTTAGGCAAAAAGTCTTAAGCTTTGTCTGTAAAAGCGAACGCCTCATAAAAATCCGCATCAAGGCTAAATTCGGGAATATCAGCCTTATTTGCGCCCACGCCCCGACAGAGGACAAAGATGACAACAGCTAGGATGACTTCTATGATCTCCTAGAAAGGACGTTCTAGGAGATTTTAATGCAAAGCTGGGTAAAGAAGACATCTTTGCCAAAGTCATCGTAAAACACAGCCTGCACGACACCACATCCGATAAGGGACTCAGACTGGTCGATTTTGTCACGGGATGTAATCTCTATGTAGCTAGCACGCGGTTCCCACACCTGAACATCCATAAAGGGCCCTGGCGGTCGCCTGATCAATCAACCGTCAACCAGATTGATCATGTTGCGATCGACGTCAGACGCTCCTCCAGCATTCTTGATGTCCGAACGTTCCGAGGAGCCAACATCGACTCGGACCATTTCCTTGTTGTAGCCAAGGTAAGAACTCGGATATCAAGAGATCAAGGGAGTCGAGAAAGCACACCACGGTTTGACGTCGGAAAGCTACAATCGCAACGGACTGCTAGGATCTTTGCCGATCGAGTGTCCCGGAATCTCTCTCTAAGTTCGTCGAGAATGGACAACTAGTAGTAGAGTCGCAGTCGATACTGACAATTTGGAAGAACCATTTCTGCAGACTGCTAAACGGCGATGATGACACCAATACCGCTGTCAGGCAGAATGTTCCACTCAATATGGACGATGATTGACGAGAATTCCGTCCTCCCGACGAGGTGAAGATATCAACACAAAAGTCTAACAAAGCTGCCGGTGCGGACGGACTGTCCGCTGAAATCTTTAAGGCATCTGGAGATGATCTGGTTGGGCGCATGCACCAGCTCATCTGTAAGATATGGTCGGAGGAGAGCATGACGATGAGTGGAATCTCAGTATTGTTTGCCCGATCCACAAGAAAGGAGACCCTTTGACCGCGCCAACTATAGAGGGATAAGTCTCCTGAACATCGCTTACAAGATCTTCTCTGCCGTTTTGTGTACTCGCATGAAGCCGTTTATAAATAACCTCATAGGTCCATATCAGTGTGGCTTCAGGCCAGAGAAGTCCACCATCGACAAGATTTTCACACTACGGCAGATCCTGGAAAAGACCCAAGAAATTCAAATCGACACCCACCACCTATTTGTCGATTTCAAGGCCGCATATGACAGCGTGCATAGGGACGAGCTATACAACGCCATGTCTAGTTTTGACATTTCTGCCAAACTCGTCAGGTTGTGCAGGGTGACGATGGAGAAGTCTCGCTGCTCCATCAAAGTCGGTAACGAACTCACCGAGACCTTCAATGTCAAAAAAGGATTAAGACAAGGCGACGCGCTGTCATGTGATTTCATTAACATCATCCTGCAGAAGATCGTGCAAGACTCACACGCCAACACTAGAGGCACGATCTTCCAGAGGTCCGTACAACTGCTAGCATACGCGGATGATATTGACGTGATTGGCAGAACACAGCGAGCCGTCAATGAGGCGTTTGCTGGCATTGAGGCGGAGGCGGCTAAAATATGTCTAGCGGTGAATGAGAGCAAAATAAAGTATATGCTGTCATCAAGAAAGGACACACAACATCGACGTCTTGGACAGAGCGTCACAATGGGCAGCTATAACTTCGAGGTAGTCAAGGACTTCGTCTACCTCGGCTTCGCAGTAAACAGTACACACAACATCAGTACCGACATCAAATGCAGAGTAACTCTTGCGAACCGCTGTTTCTATGGGCTCAAGAGGGAATTGAGTAGTAGAGCCATTTCTCGAAGGAGGACGCCCGCGTTCTAGGTGGCGCACCCAGGTGGAGAAGGACCTCAACCCACTTGGCGTGTGACACTGGAGACAGCTAGCCAGAGACCGTGCTAGCTGGAGAGGCTTGTTGGTTGAGGCGCAGGTCCACCCCGGACTGTAGCGCCAAATAAAGAAGAAGATATGAAGGAGAGAATGAGAAAGGAATATAATTTGACAAAAACCGACAGGAGTTTAGGCGGGATGATGTCACAAAAGCGAAAAGGCGTCAAACGGCAGTAGAAGTGAACGCGGGATACTCGCCAAAACTGGCGTAAGTTCGGCATAGGTGACCCGCACGGTCGGCCGTTAGCTGTAAGAAATGTAGTTAGATATCTAGGCATTTGGCTGGTTCAATGTCTGTATTTTCACAAACATATAGATATTGCTCTGACGAAAGCCAGAGAAGCCTTTCCTGCAGCAAGAAGGTTGTTTTTCAGCAGCCAACTTGATGCCAGAGAGAAGGTATTCTGCTACATGGCCTAGTACGGCCCATTATGGTGTACGGTTGTCCATTGGGCTTCAACGTGAGTCCTTCCCAGATGCAGATGCTACAAGAAGTACTATCCTAACAAGGTTCTGTAGAACGAGGCAAACGTGAATAGGGTAGATAATTTTATTATTAAACTGATCAGAAGGCACACTGCACGAGATATGTCCCCTTCCAACAGTCTGGTCTTTGGGGCTTACTACTCCAATAGTATGTACCATAAAAGGGTGCCTTTATCTAGATACAAGTGGCCTTATACAGGATCCACAAGGATGTCCTATCATCTTCCATGTCGTACGCCGAACAGTGGATAGGCGACTCCAGCACGAACCGGATGTTGTTCGCACACACGAGGATCTCCTCCGGGTCGGTAGAGCGATCCCCGCTCGGAATAGGAAAGAGTCTGCCAAAGAACAGCAATTTTACTTGTGGTTACACCAAAACCAACCACCGCCACCGCTAGCTTTTCCAGAGGATCAGATAGTTGACCATAGTGGCCATATTACATAGTTTCTAAATTAGATGTTAAGAAAAAAAAAATTATAAAACTAATATGAAATCCAAAAAAAAAATAATAAACAAAAAATCCAAACAAAAAATATATATATATATACAAAAAAAAAACTAGGTGCACCACGGCGTATAAATTATATATGTTAGACATATACACAACACGTGCACGTGCACGTGTCCGTACTGTTATGGACATAGCTAAGATAGTATTAAGTTTTATATTAGGGTAAGTCAGTATAAGGTAGTTTAAGTAGTTAAGTTTAGCCAAGTTTTTTATAAGTTTTCTTGGCAAAGGAATAAATAAATAAAACATTGTCACTAAAGACTAAAAAAAAACGCAGATTAAGCCGAAAGGCACATTTAAAACATAGATTAGATAAGCTAGAGTACCCGCATAGGGTCTGTAGGTTAGTATTAAGAACATTGTAAGTTCTTAAGTTAGTTAAGCTAGTTTTAAGTACTTTTGTCTACCATGTAAGTAAAATAATTGAAAATTAAATAAAAATGCATTGAAAAAAGGAGTGATCGCCGAACCCGGCATTGCCGGTTTCAATTCCCGAAGAAAAAGTGAAATCTTTTTTTCAATTAAATTAAATAAAGACACTAAGTGTGAATGAAAAGTGAGATGAGGTCAGTTGAGCGACCCGACCTCAAGAAATCGGGTGATGTTGTACCGGTGGCTCTTACATCAGACCACCAATCAACTCGTGAAGGGGAGAGGAAGCAGCTTCAGCCACAACAAAACACACAAACCACAACAAACGCGAAAATTGCGGCAACAGCCGCAAATGGAACATCACCAGCAGCAACAACAGCAAATGTAGCTACAATCACAGTAGCAGCATCCAGAATGTCGAGTACGAGTAGACAGAATTTGAGGGGAGATTCTCCAACAGCGGTAGAGAGAACCCTGCCATGCAACGATAGCAACAGCATCAAGAGAAGGAGACGCAGCAGAAGCAACCAGTCAAAAAATAGAGGTGCCTTCCGATCAACTTCTTCGGACTAGAGACAAAGGACATTGACATGTTATGTAAGAGTCTTATTTTATTAGGTGCAAGGGTCCACTTCGAGTTTCTTCGTAATTCCAGACTATTACTTAGTCAAAGAAAGGCTAGCGATGTCAGAGACCGAGTCTTTCTTGTACACCCCCAAAGGCGAAAAGGTGCAGACCATGCTCCTTGAGGACGTGCATCCCGACACTGATCTGTTAAATGGGACGCAGTAGAAAAACGAAGAACACACTCCATTGAGCTCGTTGCCAGAAGTTTGTGCACAACGCGTCGAACTGAAACATGCAGTTTCGAAAATTATAGAGGCCAACCGGAAAGGAAAAATGGTAGAAGCGAGGCCAGTGCCTGGTGCCCCAACTACCACTTTTACTCCGGTAGTCTCCTATGCCCAGATGGCATCGGGTAGGCAACGTGTTCAACAGACAGTGCCGAAGGTTGCCCAGATCTTTGGGCCATGCAACCAGAAGGAAAATTGGTCGTGCTTTATATACATAGGCTGATTGCACAGCTCCAAAACCAGTTCAAAGAACGAGCAGCGTGAATAGAACTCATCTTTTCGACGATGTTTGGAGAGCCAAGTGCAACATAGGTATAATGGCTGCGCAGGCAGCCTGCAACCTTAAAATTCTAGCAGTGAATATGAGTTCACTGATCCGCCCTGAACGTCAATTAAATTTCGGTAACTTGTTGCAGAACCATAATACTGATGTGTTGATGATTTGCGAAACTAAGCTAAGCCAGGCGCACCCACTCAGGTACAACAATTACAATATCATTCGAAGAGATCGAAGCTACCTAGCTGGTGGAGTCGCGCTCTTAATAAAAAAATGCCTTTGTCATAAGGTCGTGTATAGCGGTGAAGTGCCGAGATTCCAGGCCATAGAAACGTGTATCGCACGTATACCCTTTCGGGGTGGTAAGGGGCTATATGTGATCGCTATATATGCGACTGACAAGTCACGCATCAACCAATATTTCATTACAGAGCTCGATACTCTTTTCACTAGCCTTCGACTGAGCTCGGAAGATAACTACTATATCGTAGCCGGGGACTTAAGATCGAGGCATATAGAGTGGGGCAATGTGGTGCATAACACCAGGGGGAGCTCATTGTACAACTGGTTGGTAGAACACAATGTTGAGTGCAAGCTAGATTTGCTTGCAACCGATAGGCCATCGTATACTAGAAGCGGGTCCTATCTGGATCTGATGCTGATAGAAAAACGACTGACCATACTAGACGTGGAAAGACGCACACGAAACTGCCTAACTGCTATTGAGTACGAGAGTGACCACTGCGGGCTCTTCGCAGCTATACAGCTCCCGAACGAGGTGAAAGGGCTGGAGGAGTATGTCCAAAGGCACCCTTATAATTATAAAAAGGCGCGCTGGCCACGCTTCTCCAGGACTATATCCACAGAACTACGTTCGAGTGGGATCAATCCTCCAACAAACAGAAACCTGACGAACGAAGACGTTGACAGGTACTTCATACAAATGGACGACGTAGTCAAACGTACGATGGACAAAACAAATCCGAAGATAGTTCAAATCGACAACAGCGATGTTTATCGAAATGCTACCATCGATGCACTTCACATGCACAAAAGTAGGCTGCTGTGAAGACTCAAAGTCTTGTACAGGCGGTTAACAGATCCGCAAAACGCGGAACTCAGAGCATTGAAGTCGAAGATCAAAAACCTCCAACGGTAAATACGTATAAGCTATAGCTTGGCTATAAGCTCGGACGTGGGCAACAAAATCCGGGCAGTACGATCCAACAGCCCGGGTATGTTCCCGCAAGTAAATAAAATATTTCGGAGGACAGATCAAAACGACATTCAAATCGTTAGACTTCCCGGGACAACAGACAACGAACACTTACTGACTTCAGTTGGAATCGATCCAGATGAGGCAGTGTTAGACAGTGAATTCTTAGCGGGCGAAGATCCCCAAGAGAAGGTTACAGCTTTTGGTGCAGTGTTCCAGAGAGTGTATACGGTCAACGAGATTAGTAGGCCGAATCACGATCTGAAGAACAGAGCCTTGCTAAACCACTTCTATCTCCGCATGGAGATAAGTCAATGGCGATCTGAGAATCTAGGTTTCACCAGGTTCAGTGACGTAAACATGGCAAATCTTGCCGTCGCCTACGATGCAAATCATATCTTGATCTCCAGGGTATCTTCCACTCGCTGAAAAGAAAAAGTCAGTGGGAATCGATGGAATACCGAACATTGTGCTTCGCCATCTCCCCTCTAGAGCGGTCCAAATTTACACAACCTTGTTCAACAATGCGATGAGTAATGCACATCAAACCACACACTGAAAACAGCTGTTGTTCATCCGATCCTTAAACGGGACAAAGATAAGTCCATTCCGACAAACCTTCGGACGATCAGTCTTCTTCCCTGCATAAGCAAGGTTTTTGAAAAGATTTTCATTGGATGTTCTGAAGCAATGGGCTGATGAAAAGAAAATCATACCGGACAACCAGTTCGGTACAACGAGTCAAACGTGAATAGGGTAGATAATTTTATTATTAGACTGATCAGAAGGCACACTGCACGAGATATGTCCTCTTCCAACAGTCTGGTCTTTGGAGCTTACTACCTTGTTTTTATTCCTTTGTAGGTCGGACACCAGTTTAGACGGGGCATTAATTATTTATTTTTTTTCATTAATGATTTTCTTTTCATCAGCCCATTGCTTCAGTACCATGAAAAGGTGCATTTCTCTAGATACAAGTGGCCTTATACAGGATCCACAAGGATGTCCTATCATCCATGTCGTACGCCGAACAGTATTGTTCGCACACCCGAGGATCTCCTCCGGTTCAATAGAGCGATCCCCGCTCGAGATAAGAAAGAGTCTGCCAAAGAACGGCAATTTCACTGGTGGTTACAGTGGTACTGGTGGTCCGATTACCAAAACCAGCCACCGCCACCGCTAGCTTTTCCAGAGGATCAGATAGTTGACCATAGTGGCCAGCTTACATAGTTTCTAAAGTAGATCTTAAGGGAAAAAAAATTATAAAACAAATATGAAATAAAATAAAGAAATAACAAACAAAAAATCCAAAAAAAGTATATATATATATACATCACAAACAAAAAACAAGGTGCACCAAGGCGTATAAATTATATATGTTAGACATATACACTACATATACGCCCTGGTGCACGTGTCCGTACTGTTACGGACATAGTTAAGATAGTATTACGATTTATATCAGGGTATGTCAGTATAAGATAGTTAAGGTAGTTAGGCTTAGCCAAGTTTTTTATAAGTTTTCTTGGCAAAGGAATAAATAAATACAAAATTGTCACTAAAAACTAAAAACAAACGCAGATTAAGCCGAAAGGCACATTTAAAACATAGATTAGATAAGCTTAGAGTACCCGCATAGGGTCAGTAGGTTAGTATTAAGAACATTGTAAATTCTTAAGTGAGTTAAGCTAGTTGTAAGTACTTTTGTCTACCATGTAAGTAAAATAATTGAAAATTAAATAAAAATGCATTAAAAAAAGGAGTGATCGCCGAACCCGGCAGTGCCGGTTTCAATTGCCGGAGAAAAAGTGAAATCTTTTCTTCAATTAAATTAAATAAGGACACTAATTGTGAATAAAAAGTGAGATAAGGCCAGTTGAGCGACCCGAGCTCAAGAAATTGGGTGATGCTGTACCGGTGGCTCTTAAATCAGACCACCAATCAACTCATGAAGGGGGGAGGAAGAAGCTTCAGCCACAACAAAACCTGGTGAAGCGCCGTTCGAGCCATCTATCAGGCGACGCGAGAATTGCGGCAACAGCCGCAAATGGAACATCAGCAGCAGAAACAACAGCAATTGCAGCTACAATCACAGTAGCAGCATCCAGAATGTAGCAACAAATGGTCGTCGACGTCGAGTACGAGTAAACAGAATTTGAGGGGAGATTCTCCTACAGCGGTAGAGAGAACCCTGCCATGCTCTAACGTCGTCTGAATCGGAGGATGATGATGAAGAGGACCGGGACCAGCTGGAGAAGAGCCAGAGAGAGGACGGAGCTGGATACCCACATCCAAGCCCTCGAAATCAAATTAATGGCCAGGAGAGTAGCCAAAGAGGCTGCAAACCAGCAGCAGTAACAACAACAGCAGATCCAGACCCAAGCGAAGCAACCGCAGCAGCAACAGAAGCTACAACAAAGAACTTCCCAACAGCTGACAAAGGGACAACGTCTGACAGCTGCCAAAAAAGAAAAGCAGCAATAACAACAACATCAACAGAAGGAGACGCAGCAGAAGCAACCAGTCAAAAAAAAGAAGGTGCCCTCCGATCAACTTCTTCGGACTAGAGACAAAGGACGTGTACATGTTATGTAAGAGTCTATATATTTTATTAGGTGCAAGGGTCCACTTCGAGTTTCTTCGTAATTCCAGACTATTACATAGTCAAAGAAAGGCTAGCGATGTCAGAGACCGAGTCTTTCTTCTACACCCCAAAAGGCGAAAAGGTGCAGACCATGCCCCTTGAGGACGTGCATCCCGACACTGATCTGTTAAATGGGACGCAGTAGAAATCGAAGAACACACTCCATTGAGCAGTTTCGGAAAATTATAGAGGCCAAGCGGAAAAGAAAAATGGTAGAAGCGAGGCCAGTGCCTGGTGCCCCAACTACCACTTTTACTCCGGTAGTCTCATATGCCCAAATGGCATCGGGTAGGCAACGTGTTCAACAGACAGTGCCGAAGGTTGCCCAGGTCTTTGGGCCAGGCAACCAGAAGCAAAATTGGTCGTGCTCAATATCCATAGGCTGATTGCCTAGCTCCAAAACCAGTTCCAAAAGCGAGCAGCGTGAATAGACCTCATCTATTCGACGATGTTTGGAGAGCCAAGTGCAACATCGGTATAATGGCTGCGCAGGCAGCCTGCAACCTTAAGATTCTAGCAGTGAATGTGAGTTCACTGATCCGCCCTGAACGTCAATTAAATTTCGGTAACTTGTTGCAGAGCCATAATACTGATGTGTTGATGATTTGCGAAACTAAGCTAAGCCAGATGCACCCACTCAGGTAGAGTCGCGCTCTTAATAAAAAAAATGCCTTTGTCATAAGGTCGTGTATAGCGGTGTACTGCGGAGATTCCAGGTCATAGAAACGTGTATCGCACGCATCCCACTTCGAGGTGGTAAGCGGCTATATGTGATCGCTATCTATGCGACTGAGAAGTCACGCATCAACCAATATTTCATTAAAGAGCTCGATACTCTTTTCACTAGCATTCGACTGAGCTCGGAAGATAACTACTATATCGTAGCCGGGGACTTACAATCGAGGAATATAGAGTGGGGCAATGTGGTGCATAACACCAGACGGACCTCATTGTACAACTGGTTGGTAGAACACAATGTTGAGTTCAAGCTAGATTTGCTTGCAACCGATAAGCCGTCGTATACTAGAAGCGGGTCCTATCTGGATCTGATGCTGATAGACAAACGCCTGACCATACTGGACTGTGTCCAACTGCTGTTGAGTACGAGAGTGACCACTGCGGGCTCTTCGCAGTTATTCAGCTCCCAAACGAGGTGAAAGGGCTGGAGGAGTATATCCAAATGTACCCTTATAATTATAAAAAGGTCCACTGACCACGCTTCTCCAGGACTATATCCACAGAACTACGTTCGAGTGGGATCAATCCTCCAACAAACAGAAACCTGACGAACGAAGAGGCTGACAGGTACTTCATACAAATGGACGACGTAGTCAAACGTACGATGGACAAAACAAATCCGAAGATAGTTCAAATCGACAACAGCGATGTTTATCGAAATGCTACCAATCGATGCAATTCACGTGCACAAAAGTAGGCTGCTGTGAAGACTCAAACTCTTGTACAGGCGGTTAACAGATCCGCAAAACGCGGATTTCAGAGCATTGAAGTCGGAGAACAAAAACCTCCAACAGTTAATTCCAACAGCCCGGGTATGTTCCCGCAAGTAAATAAAATATTTCGGAGAAAAGATCAAAACGACACTCAAATCGTTAGACTTCCCGGGACGACAGACAACGAACATTTACTGACTTCAATTGGTATCGATCCAGATGAGGCAGTGTTAGACAGTGATTTCTTTGTGGTCGAAGATCCCCAAGAGGAGGTTACAGCTATTGGTGCAGTGTTCCACAGAGTGTATACGGTCAACGAGATTAGTACGCCGAATCACGATCTGAAGAACAGAGCCTTGCTAAACCACTTCTATCTCCGCATGGAGATAAGTCAATGGCAATCTGAGAATCCAGGTTTCACCAGGTTCAGTGACGTTAGCATGGCAAATCTTGCCGTCGCCTACAATGCAGGGTATCTTCCACTCGCTGAAGAAGAAAAAGTCAGTGGGAATCGATGGAATACCGAACATTGTGCTTCTCCATTTTCCCCCTGAGGCGGTCCAAATTTACACAACCTTGTTCAACAATGCGCTGAGTAATGCACATTACCCACGCACTGGAAAACAGCTGTTGTTCATCCGATCCCTAAAAGGGACAAAGATAAATCCATTCCGACAAATCTTCGGTCGACCAGTCTTTTTCCCTGCATAAGCAAGGTTTTTGAAAAGATTGTCATTGGAGTTCTGAAGCAATGGGCTGATGAAAAGAAAATCATTAATGAAAAAAGAAATATATAATTAATGCCGCGTCAAAACTGGTGTCCGACATACAATGGAATACAAACAAAAATCAGTGCACTGGTGCCTGGCTGATATACTTGGAGAAGAAGTTCGATACCGTTTGGTTGGAGGGCATCTTCCTCAAGCTGGTGAGACTTGGCATAAGTAAACCATTGCTATACATGGTCTCTGACATGATAACAGGTAGAAAGTTCGTTGTGAAAAATGGTGACGTAACTTCCACTACATTCTTTAACATTAAAAACGGTCTGCAATAGGGGGCCATCGGTTCCCCGATCTTGTCTTCTATATTCACTGCAGATCTTATAGGTTGAATGCCGCACCTAATTGCGTACAGATCAGGTCCGAAGGTCGAGGTAATAAATATCTTGTTGCAGCGTGACTTCGAGAAAATCCAGAGATTTTGCGACGACGAGAAGTTGCTTATCAACTTCCAGAAGTGAGAAACCAGTCTTTTCCGGGCCCCTTTGCGGATGCGCCAAAACTGGCGTAAGTTCGGCAAAGTTTACCCTCATGGTCGGCCGTTAGCTGTAAGATATGTAGTTAGATATCTAGGCATTTGGCTGGATTAGTGTCTGTATTTTGACAAACATATAGATATTACTCTGACGAAAGCCAGAAAAGCCTTTCCTGAGGCAAGAAGGTTGCTTTTCAGCAGCCAACTTGATGCCAGAGAGAAGCTATTCTTGTTCATGGCCTAGTACGGCCCATTATGTTGTACGGTTGTCCATTGTGGTTCAAAGTGAGTCCTTCCCAGATGGAAAAGATGAGAGTGTTCGACAGGCAGTGTCTTAAGAGCTGTCTCCGTCTTAGGAGCTGTCTCCATGTATCGCATACCCGAGACTGAGTACAAGAAGTACTATCCGAATGAGGTTCTGTACAACGAGGCAAACGTGAATAGGGTAGAAAATTTTATTATTAAACTGATCAGAAGGCACACTGCACGAGATATGTCCTCTTCCAAAAGTCTGGTCTTTGGTGCTTATTACCCCAATAGTACGTACCATGAAATGGTGCCTTTATCTAGATACAAGTGGCCTTATACAGGATCCACAAGGATGTCCTATTATCTTCCATGTCGTACGCCGAACAGTGGATAGGCGACTTCAGCACGAACCGGATGTTGTTCGCACACACGAGGATCTCCTCCGGTTCAGTAGAGCGATCCCCGCTCGAGATAGGAAAGAGTCTGCCATAGAACGGCAATTTTACTGGTGGTTACACCAAAACCAGCCACCGCCACCGCTAGCTTTTCCAGAGGATCAGATAGTTGACCATAGTGGCCAGCTTGCATAGTTTCTAAAGTAGATCTTAAGAGAAAAAAAAAATTATAAAACAAATATGAAATCCAAAAAAAAAAACAAATATATATATAACACAAAAACAAAAAAACAAGGTACACCACGGCGTATAAATTATATATGTTAGACATATACACAACATATACGCCGTGGTGCACGTGTCCGTACTGTTACGGACATAGTTAAGATAGTATAAAGTTTTATATTAGGGTAAGTCAGTATAAGGTAGTTTAGGTAGTTACGTTTAGCCAAGTTTTTTATAAGTTTTCTTGGGTAAGGAATAAATTAATAAAAGATTGCCACTAAAGACTAAAAAAAAATGCAGATTAAGCCGAAAGGCACATTAAAACATAGATTAGATAAGCTTATAGTACCCGCATAGGGTCTGTAGGTTAGTATTAAGAACATTGTAAATTCGTTAGTTAGTTAAGCTAGTTTTAAGTTCTTTTGTCTACCATGTAAGTAAAATAATTGAAAATTAAATAAAAATACATTAAAAAAAAGGAGTGATCGCCGAACCCGGCAGTGCCGGTTTCAATTCCCGAAAAAAAAGTGAAATCTTTTTTTCAATTAAGTTAAATAAGGACACTAATTGTGAATAAAAAGTGAGATGAGGCCAGTTGAGCGACCCGAGCCCAAGAAATCGGGTGATGTTGTACTGATGACTCTTACATCAGACCACCAATCAACTCGTGAAGGGGGGAGGAAGAACCTTCAGGCACCACAAAACACACAAACCACAACAAACGCGAAAATTGCGGTAACAAAATGGAACATCAGCAGCAGCAAACAACAGCAAATGTAGCTACAATCACAGTAGCAGCATCCAGAATGTAGCAACAAATGGTCGACGACGTCGAGTACGAGTAGACAGAATTTGAGGGGAGATTCTCCTACAGCGGTAGAGAGAAACCTGCCATGCTCTAACGTCTTCTGAATCGGAGGAAGATGATGAAGAGGACCGGGAGCAGCTGGAGAAGAGCCAGAGAGAGGACGGAGCTGGATACCCACATCCAAGAACTCGAAATCAAATTAATGGCCAGGAGAGTAGCCAAAGAGGCTGCAAAACAGCAGCAGCAACAACAACAGCAGATGCAGACCCCAGCGAAGCAATCGCAGCAGCAACAGAAGCTACAACAAGGAACTTTCCAACAGCTGCCAACATCAAGAGAAGGAGACGCAGCAGAAGCAACCAGTCAAAAAATAGAGGTGCCATCCGATCAACGTCTTCGGACTGGAGACAAAGGACGTTGACAAGTTATGTAAGAGTCTCATTTTATTAGGTGCAAGGGTCCACTTCGAGTTTCTTCGTAATTCCAGACTAGTACATAGTCAAAGAAAGGCTAGCGATGTCAGAGACCGAGTCTTTCTTGTACACCCCAAAAGGCGAAAAGGTGCAGACCATGCTCCTTAAGCACGTGCATCCCGACACTGATCTGTTAAATGGGACGCAGTAGAAAAACGAAGAACACACTCCATTGAGCTCGTTGCCAGAAGTTTGAGCGTCAATTAAATTTCAGTAACTTAATACAAAAAATGCCTTTGTCATAAGGTCGTGTATAGCGGTGAACTGCGGAGATTCCAGGTCATAAAAACGTGTATCGCACACATCCCCCTTCGAGGTGGTAAGCGGCTATATTTAATCACTATCTATGCGACTGACAAGTCACGATATTTCATTACAGAGCTCGATACTCTTTTCACTAGCCTTCGACTGAGCTCGGAAGATAACTACTATATCGTAGCCGGGGACTTAAAATCGAGGCATATAGAGTGGGTCAATGTGGTGCATAACACCAGGGGGACCTCATTGTACAACTGGTTGGTAGAACACAATGTTGAGTTCAAGCTAGATTTGCTTGCAACCGATAGGCCATCGTATCCTAGAAGCGGGTCCTATCTGGATCCGATGCTGATAGACAACCGACTGACCATACTGGACGTGTACGAGAGTGACCACCGCGGGCTCTTCGCAACTATTCAGCTCTCGAACGAGGTGAAAGGGCTGGAGGAGTATGTACAAAGGCACCCTTATAATTATAAAAAGGCCCACTGGCCACGCTTCTCCAGGACTATATCCCCAGAACTACGTTCGAGTGGGATCCATCCTCTAACGAACAGAAACCTGACGAACGAAGAGGTTGACAGGTACTTCATACAAATGGACGACGTAGTCAAACGTACGATGGACAAAACAATTCCGAAGGTAGCTCAAATCGATAATGCACATCACGTGCACAAAAGTAGGCTGCTGTCAAGACTCAAAGTCTTGTACAGGCGGTTTACAGATCCGCGAAACGCGGAAGTCAGAGCATTGAAGTCGGAGATAAAGAACCTCCAACAGTTTATACGTATAAACTATAGCTTGGCTATAAGCTTGCAGTGGGGCAACAAAACCCCAGCTGTGCGATCCAACCACCGGGTATGTTCCCGCAAGTAAATAAAATATTTCGGAGGAAATATCAAAACGACATTCAAATCGTTAGACTTCCCGGGACGACAGACAACGAACACTTACTGACTTCAGTTGGCATCGATCCAGATGAGGCAGTGTTAGACAGTGAATTCTTTGTGGTCGAAGATACCCAAGAGAAGGTTACAGCTATTGGTGCAGTGTTCCAGAGAGTGTATACGGTCAACGAGATTAGTAGGCCGAATCACGATCTGGAGAACAGAGCTTTGCTAAACCACTTCTATATCCGCATGGAGATAAGTCAATGGCGATCTGATTATCCAGGTTTCAATAGGTGCGTCAAAACTGGTGTCCGACATACAATGGAATAAAAACAAAAATCAGTGCACTGGTGCCTGTCTGATTGACATGGAGAAGACGTTCGATACCGTTTGGTTGGAGGGCCTCTTCATCAAGCTGGTGAGACTTGGCAAAAGTAAACGATTACTATACATGGTCTATGACATGATAACGAAAGATCGTTCCAAAAAATGGTGACGTAACTTCCACTACGGTCTTTAAAATTAAAAACGGTCTGCAACAGGGGGCCATCGGTTCCCCGATCCTGTCTTCTATATTCACTGCATATCTTATAGGTTACATGCCGCACCTAATTGCGTACGCCGACGACCTAGTTGCGTACAGATCAAGTCCGAAGGTCGAGGTAAGTGTTCCAGAGAGTGTATACGGTCAACGAGATTAGTAGTAGGTAAATCTTGCCGTCGCCTACGATGCAAATCATATCTTGATTCCTCAAGAAGATCTCCAGGGTATCTTCCACTCGCTGAAGAAGAAAAAGTCAGTGGGAATCGATGGAATACCGAACATTGTGCTTCGCCATCTTCCCCCTGAAGCGGTCCAAATACACACAACCTTGTTCAACAATGCTCTGAGTAATGCACATTACCCCACGCACTGAAAAAAAAGCTGTTGTTCATCCGATCCCTAAACGGGACAAAGATAAGTCCATTCCGACAAAACTTCGGTCGATCAGTCTTCTTCCCTGCGTAAGCAAGGTTCTTGAAAAGATTGTCATTGGAGTTCTGAAGCAATTGGCTGATGAAAAGAAAATCATTAATGAAAAAAAAATAAATAATTAAGGCCGCGTCAAAACTGGTGTCCGACATACAATGGAATAAAAACAAAAATCAGTGCACTGGTGCCTGTCTGATTAAACTTGGAGAAGGCGTTCGATGCCGTTTGGTTGGAGGGCCTCTTCCTCAAGCTGGTGAGACTTGGCATAAGTAAACCATTGCTTTACATGGTCTCTGACATGATAACAGGTAAAAGAAAGTTCGTTGTGAAAAATGGTGACGTAACTTCCACTACATTCTTTAACATTAAAAACGGTCTGCAACAGGGGGCCATCGGTTCGCCGATCCTGTCTTCTATATTCACTGCAGATCTTATAGGTTCCATGCCGCACCTAATTGCGTACGCCGACGACCTAGATGCGTACAGATCAGGTCCGAAGGTCAAGGTAATAAATATCTTGTTGCAGCGTTACTTCGAGAAATTCCAGCGATTTTGCGACGACTAGAAGTTGCTTATCAACTTCCAGAAGTGCGAAACTAGTCTTTTCCGGGCTCCTTTGCGGATGCGCCAAAACTGGCGTAAGTTCGGCAAAGTTGACCCTCATGGTCTGCCGTTAGCTGTAAGAAATGTAGTTAGATATCCAGGCATTTGGCTGGATAATTATCTATATTTTGATAAACATATAGATATTACTCTGACGAAAGCCAGAAAAGCCTTTCCTGCGGCAAGATGGTTGTTTTTCAGCAGCCAACTTGATGCCAGAGAGAAGGCATTCTAGTACATGGCCTAGTACGGCCCATTATGGTGTACGGTTGTCCATTGTGGTTCAACGTGAGTCCTTCTCAGATGGAAAAGATGAGAGTGTTCGACAGGCAGTGTCTTAGGAGCTGTCTCCGTCTTAGGAGCTGTCTCCATGTATCGCATACCCGAGTCTGAGTTCAAGAAGTACTATCCGAACGAGGTTCTGTACAACGAGGCAAACGTGAATAGGGTAGATAATTTTATTATTAAACTGATCAGAAGGCACACTGCACGAGATATGTCCTCTTCCAACAGTCTGGTCTTTGGGGCTTACTACCCCAATAGTACGTACCATGAAATGGTGCCTTTATCTAGATACAAGTGGCCTTATACAGGATCCACAAGGATGTCCTATCATCTTCCATGTCGTACGCCGAACAGTAGATAGGCGACTCCAGCACGAACCGGATGTTGTTCGCACACACGAGGATCTCCTCCGGTTCAGTAGAGCGATCCCCGCTCGAGATAGGAAAGAGTCTGCCAAAGAACGGCAATTTTACTGGTGGATACACCAAAACCAGCCATCGCCACCGCTAGCTTTTCCAGAGGATCAGATAGTTGACCATAGTGGCCAGCTTGCATAGTTTCTAAAGTAGATTTTAAGAGAAAAAAAAAAATATAAAACAAATATGAAATCCAAAAAAAAAACAAATATATATATACAACAAAAACAAAAAAACAAGGTGCACCACGGCGTATAAATTATATATGTTAGACATATACACAACATATACGCCGTGGTGCACGTGTCCGTACTGTTACGGACATAGTTAAGATAGTATAAAGTTTTATATTAGGGTAAGTCAGTATAAGGTAGTTTAGGTAGTTACGTTTAGCCAAGTTTTTTATAAGTTTTCTTGGCTAAGGAATAAATTAATAAAAGATTGTCACAAAAGTCTAAAAAAAAACGCAGATTAAGCCAAAAGGCACATTAAAACATAGATTAGATAAGCTTATAGTACCCGCATAGGGTCTGTAGGTTAGTATTAAGAACATTGTAAATTCTTAAGTTAGTTAAGCTAGTTTTAAATTCTTTTGTCTACCATGTAAGTAAAATAATTGAAAATTAAATAAAAATACATTAAAAAAAAAGGAGTGATCGCCGAACCCGGCAGTGCCGGTTTCAATTCCCGAAGAAAAAGTGAAATCTTTTTTTCAATTAAGTTAAATAAGGACACTAATTGTGAATAAAAAGTGAGATGAGGCCAGATGAGCGACCCGAGCTCAAGAAATCGGGTGATGTTGTACTGGTGACTCTTACATCAGACCACCAATCAACTCGTGAAGGGGGGAGGAAGAAGCTTCAGCCACCACAAAACACACAAACCACAACAAACGCGAAAATTGCGGTAACAAAATGGAACATCAGCAGCAGCAACAACAGCAAATGTAGCTACATGCCTACAGCCTGCCATGCTCTAACGTCTTCTGAATCGGAGGAAGATGATGAAGAGGACCGGGAGCAGCTGGAGAAGAGCCAGAGAGAGGACGGAGCTGGATACCCACATCCAAGCCCTCAAAATCAAATAAATGGCCAGGAGAGTAGCCAAAGAGGCTGCAAAACCGCAGCAGCAACAACAACAGCAGATGCAGACCCCAGCGAAGCAATCGCAGCAGCAACAGAAGCTACAACAAGGAACTTTCCAACAGCTGCCAAAGGGACAACGTCCGACAGCTGCCTAAAAAGAAAAGCAGCAATAACAACAATATCAACAGAAGGAGACGCAGCAGAAGCAACCAGTCAAAACATAGAGGTGCCATCCGATCATCGTCTTTGGACTGGAGACAAAGGACGTTGACATGTTATGTAAGAGTCTTATTTTATTAGGTGCAAGGGTCCACTTCGAGTTTCTTCGTAATTCCAGACTATTACATAGTCAAAGAAAGGCTAGCGATGTCAGAGACCGAGTCTTTCTTGTACACCCCAAAAGGAGAAAAGGTGCAGACCATGCTCCTTAAGCACGTGCATCCCGACACTGATCTGTTAAATGGGACGCAGTAGAAAAACGAAGAACACACTCCATTGAGCTCGTTGCCAGAAGTTTGAGCGTCAATTAAATTTCAGTAACTTAATACAAAAAATGCCTTTGTCATAAGGTCGTGTATAGCGGTGAACTGCGGAGATTCCAGGTAATAAAAACGTGTATCGCACGCATCCCCCTTCGAGGTGGTAAGCGGCTATATGTGATCACTATCTATGCGACTGACAAGTCACGATATTTCATTACAGAGCTCGATACTCTTTTCACTAGCCTTCGACTAAGCTCGGAAGATAACTACTATATCGTAGCCGGGGACTTAAAATCGAGGCATATAGAGTGGGTCAATGTGGTGCATAACACCAGGGGGACCTCATTGTACAACTGGTTGTTAGAACACAATGTTGAGTTAAAGCTAGATTTACTTGCAACCGATAGGCCATCGTATCCTAGAAGCGGGTCCTATCTGGATCCGATGCTGATAGACAAACGACTGACCATACTAGACGTGTACGAGAGTGACCACTGCGGGCTCTTCGCAGTTATTCAGCTCTCGAACGAGGTGAAAGGGCTGGAGGAGTATGTACAAAGGCACCCTTATAATAATAAAAAGGCCCACTGGCCACGCTTCTCCAGGACTATATCCCCAGAAGTACATTCGAGTGGGATCCATCCTCCAACAAACAGAAACCTGACGAACGAAGAGGTTGACAGGTTCTTCATACAAATGGACGACGTAGTCAAACGTACGATGGACAAAACAATTCCGAATCGATAATAGCGATGTTTATAGACATGCTACAATCGATGCACTTCACGTGCACAGAAGTAGGCTGCTGTCAAGACTCAAAGTCTTGTACAGGCGGTTTACAGATCCGCGAAACGCGGAAGTCAGAGCATTGAAGTCGGAGATAAAGAACCTCCAACAGTTTATACGTATAAACTATAGCTTGGCTATAAGCTTGCACTGGGGCAACAAAACCCCAGCTGTACGATCCAACAACCCGGGTATGTTCCCGCAAGTAAATAAAATATTTCGGAGCAAAGATCAAAACGACATTCAAATCGTTAGACTTCCCGGGACGACAGACAACGAACACTTACTGACTTCAGTTGGCATCGATCCAGATGAGGCAGTGTTAGACAGTGAATTCTTTGTGGTCGAAGATACCCAAGAGAACGTTTCAGCTATTGGTGCAGTGTTCCAGAGAGTGTATACGGTCAACGAGATTAGTAGGCCGAATCACGATCTGGAGAACAGAGCCTTGCTAAACCACTTCTATCTCCGCATGGAGATAAGTCAATGGCGATCTGATTATCCAGGTTTCAATAGGTGCGTCAAAACTGGTGTCCGACATACAATCGAATAAAAACAAAAATCAGTGCACTGGTGCCTGTCTGGTTGACATGGAGAAGACCTTCGATACCGTTTGGTTGGAGGGCCTCTTCCTCAAGCTGGTGAGCTTGGCATAAGTAAACCATTACTATACATGGTCTATGACATGATAACGAAAGATCGTTCCAAAAAATGGTAACGTAACTTCCACTACATTCTTTAACATTAAAAACGGTGTGCAACAGGGGGCCATCGGTTCCCCGATCCTGTCTTCTATATTCACTGCAGATCTTATAGGTTCCATGCCGCACCTAATTGCGTACGCCGACGACCTAGTTGCGTACAGATCAAGTCCGAAGGTCGAGGTAAGTGTTCCAGAGAGTGTATACGGTCAACGAGATTAGTAGACCGAATCACGATCTGGAGAACAGAGCCTTGCTAAACCACTTCTATCTCCAAATGGAGATAAGTCAATAGCGATCTGAGAATCCAGGTTTCACCAGGTACAGTGACGTTAACATGGCAAATCTTGCCGTCGCCTACGATGCAAATCATATCTTGATCTCCAGGGTATCTTCCACTCGCTGAAAAGAAAAAGTCAGTGGGAATCGATGGAATACCGAACATTGTGCTTCGCCATCTTCCCCCTGAAGCGGTCCAAATACACACAACCTTGTTCAACAATGCTCTGAGTAATGCACATTACCCCACGCACTGAAAAAAAAGCTGTTGTTCATCCGATCCCTAAACGGGACAAAGATAAGTCCATTCCGACAAATCTTCGGTCGACCAGTCTTCTTCCCTGCATAAGCAAGGTTCTTGAAAAGATTGTCATTGGAGTTCTGAAGCAATTGGCTGATGAAAAGAAAATCATTAATGAAAAAAAAATAAATAATTAAAGCCGCGTCAAAACTGGTGTCCGACATACACTGGAATAAAAACAAAAATCAGTGCACTGGTGCCAGTCTGATTGACTTGGAGAAGGCGTTCGTTGCCGTTTGGTTGGAGGGCCTCTTCCTCAAGCTGGTGAGACTTGGCATAAGTAAACCATTGCTATACATGGTATCTGACATGATAACAGGTAGAAAGTTCGTTGTGAAAAATGGTGACGTAACTTCCACTACATTCTTTAACATTAAAAACGGTCTGCAACAGGGGGCCATCGGTTCGCCGATCCTGTCTTCTATATTCACTGCAGATCTTATAGGTTCCATGCCGCACCTAATTGCGTACGCCGACGACCTAGATGCGTACAGATCAGGTCCGAAGGTCAAGGTAATAAATATCTTGTTGCAGCGTTACTTCGAGAAATTCCAGCGATTTTGCGACGACTAGAAGTTGCTTATCAACTTCCAGAAGCGCGAATCTAGTCTTTTCGGGCCCCTTTGCGGATGCGCCAAAACTGGCGTAAGTTCGGCAAAGTTGACCCTCATGGTCTGCCGTTAGCTGTAAGAAATGTAGTAAGATATCTAGGCATTTGGCTGGATTATTATCTATATTTTGACAAACATATAGATATTACTCTGACGAAAGCCAGAAAAGCCTTTCCTGCGGCAAGAAGGTTGTTTTTCAGCAGCCAACTTGATACCAGAGAGAAGGTATTCTAGTACATGGCCTAGTACGGCCCATTACGGTGTACGGTTGTCCATTGTGGTTCAACGTGAGTCCTTCCCAGATGGAAAAGATGAAACTGTTCGACAGGCAGTGTCTTAGGAGCTGTCTCCGTCTTAGGAGCTGTCTCCATGTATCGCATACCCGAGTCTGATTACAAGAAGTACTATCTTAACATAGTTCTGTACAACGAGGCAAACGTGAATAGGGTAGATAATTTTATTATTAAACTGATCAGAAGGCACACTGCACGAGATATGTCCTCTTCCAACAGTCTGGTCTTTGGTGCTTACTACCCCAATAGTACGTACCATGAAATGGTGCCTTTATCTAGATACAAGTGGCCTTATACAGGATCCACAAGGATGTACTATCATCTTCCTATAGGCGATTCCAGCACGAACTGGATGTTGTTCGCACACACGAGGATCTCCTCCGGTTCAGTAGAGCGATCCCCGCTCGAGAAAGGAAAGAGTCTGCCAAAGAACGCCAATTTTACTGGTGGTTACACCAAAACCAGCCACCGCCACCGCTAGCTTTTCCAGAGGATCAGATAGTCGACCATAGTGGCCCGCTTGCATACTTTCTAAAGTAGATTTTAAGAGAAAAAAAAATTATAAAACAAATATGAAATCCAAAAAAAAAACAAACACAAAATCCAAAAAAAAAAAAAAAAAAAAATATATATACAACAAAAACAAAAAAACAAGGTGCACCACGGCGTATAAATTATATGTGTTAGACATATACACAACATATACGCCGTGGTGCACGTGTCCGTACTGTTACGGACATAGTTAAGATAGTATAAAGTTTTATATTAGGGTAAGTCAGTATAAGGTAGCTTAGGTAGTTACGTTTAGCCAAGTTTTTTATAAGTTTTCTTGGCTAAGGAATAAATAAATAAAAGATTGCCATCAAAGACTAAAAAAACGCAGATTAAGCCAAAAGGCACATTAAAACATAGATTAGATAAGCTTAGAGTACCCGCATAGGGTCAGTAGGTTAGTATTAAGAACATTGTAAGGACTTGTTCTAAGTACTTTTGTCTACCATGTAAGTAAAATTAATGAAAATTAAATAATAATACATTAAAAAAAATGGAGTGATCGCCGAACCTGGCAGTGCCGGTTTCAATTCCCGAAGAAAAAGTGAATTCTTTTTTTTTAATTAAATTAAATAAAGACACTAAGTGTGAATAAAAAGTGAGATGAGGCCAGTTGAGCGACCCGAGCTCAAGAAATCGGGTGATGTTGTACCGGTGGCTCTTACATCAGACCACCAATCAACTCGGGAAGGGGAGACGAAGAAAATGAGGAAGAAGCTTCAGCCACAACAAAACACACAAACCACAAAAAACGCGAAAATTGCGGCAACAGCCGCAAATGGAACATCAGCAGCAGCAACAACAGCAATTGTAGCTACAATCACAGTAGCAGCATCCAGAATGTAGCAGCAAATGGTTGACGACGTCGAGTACGAGTAGACAGGATTTTAGGGGAGATTCTCCTACAGCGGTAGAGAGAACCCTGCCATGCTCTAACGTCTTCTGAATTGGAGGACGATGATGAAGAGCACAGGGAGCAGCTGGAGAAGAGCCAGAGAGAGGACGGAGCTGGATACCCACATCCAAGCCCTCGAAATCAAATTAATGGCCAGGAGAGTAGCCAAAGAGGTTGCAAAACAGCAGCAGCAACAACAACAACAGATGCAGACCCCAGCGAAGCAACCGCAGCAGCAACAGAAGCAACAACAAGGAACTTCCCAACAGCTGACAAAGGGACATCGTCTGACAGCTGCCAAAAAAGAAAAGCAGTGATAACAACAACATCAAGAAAAGGAGACGCAGCAGAAGCAACCAGTTAAGCAATAGAGGTGCCCTCCGATCATCGTCTTCGGACTGGAGACAAAGGACGTTGACATGTTATGTAAGAGTCATATTTTATTAGGTGCAAGGGTCCACTTCGAGTTTCTTCGTAATTCCAGACTATTACATAGTCAAAGAAAGGCTAGTGATGTCAGAGACCGAGTCTTTCTTGTACACCCCAAAAGGCGAAAAGATGCAGACCATGCTCCTTGAGGACGTGTATCCCGAAACTGATCTGTTAAATGGGACGCAGTAGAAAAACGAAGAACACACTTGTGCATACCGCGTCGAACTGCAACATGCAGTTTCGGAAAATTATAGAGGCCAAGCGGAAAGGAAAATGGTAGAAACGAGGCCAGTGCCTGGTGCCCCAAGTACCACTTTTACTCCGGTAGTCTGCTATGCCCAAATTGCATCGGGTAGGCAACGTGTTCAACAGACAGTGCCGAAGGTTGCCCAGGTCTTTGGGCCAGGCAACCAGAAGCAAAATTCGTCGTGCTTTATATCCATAGGCTGATTGCTCAGCTCCAAAACGAGTTCCAAGAGCGAGCAGCGTGAATAGAACTCATCTTTTTGACGATGTTTGGAGATCCAAGTGCAACATAGGTATAATGGCTGCGCAGGCAGCCTGCAACCTTAAAATTCTAGCAGTGAATGTGAATTCACTGATCCGCCCTGAACGTCAATTAAATGTCGGTAACTTGTTGCAGACCCATAATCCTGATGTGTTGATGGTTTGCGAAACTAAGCTAAGCCAGACGCACCCACTCTGGTACAACAATTACAATATCATTCGAAGAGATCGAAGCTACCTAGCTGGTGGAGTCGCGCACTTAATAAAAAAATGCCTTTGTCATAAGGTCGTGTATAGCGGTGAAGTGCCGAGATTCCAGGCCATAGAAACTTGTATCGCACGTATACCCTTTCGGGGTGGTAAGGGGCTATATGTGATCGCTATATATGCGACTGACCAGTCACGCATCAACCAATATTTCATTACAGAGCTCGATACTCTTTTCACTAGCCTTCGACTGAGGTCGGAAGATAACTACTATATCGTAGCCGGGGACTTGAACTCGAGACATATAGAGTGGGGCAACGTGGTGCATAACACCAGGGGGACCTCATTGTATAACTGGTTGGCAGAGCACAATGTTGAGTTCAAGCTAGATTTTCTTGCAACCGATAGGCCATCGTATACTAGAAGTGGGTCCTATCTGGATCTGATGCTGATAGACAAACGACTGACCATAATAGACGTGGAAAGACGCACACGGAACTGTCTAACTGCTGTTGAGTACGAGAGTGACCACTGCGGGCTCCTCCCAGCTATTCAGCTCCCGAACGAGGTGAAAGGGCTGGAGGAGTATGTCCAAAGGCACCCTTATAATTATAAAAAGGCGCGCTGGCCACGCTTCTCCAGGACTGTATCCCCAGAACTACTTTCGAGTGGGATCAATCCTCCAACAAACAGAAACCTGACTAACGAAGAGGTTGACAGGTACTTCATACAAATGGACGACGTAGTCAAACGTACGATGGATAAAACAAATCCGAAGATAATTCAAATCGATAACAGCGATGTTTATCGAAATGCTACCATCGATGCGCTTCACGTGCACAAAAGTAGGCTGCTGTGAAGACTCAAACTCTTGTACAGGCGGTTTACAGATCCGCAAAACGCGGAAGTCAGAGCATTGAAGTCAGTAGTATGTTTAGGGGGGTTCTGCTCCACCGGATGTGGTTACTGGGTTGTGGTTTTCTTATCAGTATGAGTCACGCGTCTGGGGTGTGTGTGTGGCACGTGCCTTGTGGTTGGGGTGGTGAGGGTTGTGTGTGTGTGTGTGTGTGTGTGTGTGGCACGTGTCTAGTGGTTGGATGAGTTGGTGGTGAGGGGTGTGTGAGGGGTGGGTGAGGTTTGTGTGATGGGTGTGTGAGGGGTAGGTGAGGGCTGTGTGAGGGGTAGGTGAGGGGTGTGTGAGGGGTGTGTGAGGGGTAGGTGAGGGCTGTGTGAGGGGTAGGTGAGGGGTGTGTGAGGGGTGTGTGAGGGGTGTGTGAGGGGTAGGTGAGGTTTGTGTGATGGGTGTGTGAGGGGTAGGTGAGGGGTGTGTGAGGGGTATGTGAGGGCTGTGTGAGGGGATATGTGTGTGTGTGTGCAAGAAGTATGTTTCAAGGTCAGTGATATGTTGCGGTTAGGGGGATCATTGTACGGAGTTGGCTTTGTTTTTTTGAAGATCATTGCACTAGGTCAGGGATATGTTGCGGTTAGGGGAGGTCATTGTACCGAGTTGGCTTTGTTTTTTTTTTTTTTTGAAGATCATTGCACTGAGTCATGTTGTGGTTAGAGTATAACGTAGTGAATGTTATCGTGCATATGTTCTTACAAAATGTGATTTCGGACAATAATTGTCCATATCATTGCGGTGATGTCTTTTTCTCATGCTTCTAAGCAGCTATAGGAAATTAAAATTTCGGTGCTTTGCGGTGATGTTGTGGTTGGAGTATAACGTAGTGAATGTTATCGGGCATATGTTCTTACAAAATGTGATTTCGGACAATAATAGATTTTATTTGTGCATATCATCTTTCTCATGCTTCTAGCAAGGGACGGCAAGCATATGTGGTCATCACAGTTGAGATAAGGAGTATTTGTTTTAGTACGACGTGGGGCTATAAATAGAACTATTTTCATAAAGAGCAGTCATTATTCAGTTCCAATGGGCACAGTTCACTTATGGCAAACGCTCAGAAATGTTTTGGCTTAATGTAATAAAGGTGTATAATAATCATAAAAATAATTGTAGTAATCAGAATTGTATACATGTATATAAGAGAGTGTTTTTATAGAAAATATGTTCTGGATTCAAACGATAGATGAGGGTGATAAATATTGTGTGTGTCATTCTTCTTGGAGATATTTTCGAATAATCAGAGTTGATGCGATTCATTCGATATTAAGTGTGCTGATGACAGTTGATGATGGACCTGAAACTCTATTGCTGAGCATGCGAAGGGGGGAATCACCACTTAATGATTTATCTTCCATGCTTTTTGAATTTAATGCTAGGGATCATGTGAAAATAGTAGTGAAAGGTGGTTCAATAACTTTATTAGGTGCATCGTATGATGGTGCTAAACGCGTGAAGCAAACACGACATTTTCATGAATCTTGTATATATAGTGATTTTGATGAGAGGCTATCATTAAGTGACATACTAGATGAAGAAGATGTAAAACTTTTGGACAAACTAGAGAAAGTGTATGTGTGAAAGGTGTAACAATCTAATTCAATAATTGATTCTACATACAGAGATAATAAATAAAAAACATGAACACTTCTTTAATCATGAATGAAATATTAATCTTTTTTATAAATAACCGACAAATTTTACTTAAAGAACATTACAAGGAGATTTTGGAAGAAATTTCCTTTTTAAGTAGATTTGAAAACGTGTCTACAGTGATGTCTATATATGGACTTCATTATACTAATTGCCCTTGGTCTTCTAATACATGTAAAGTGGGTCCTGATACATGCTCTTGTTATGGAATTGAAAGAGTGGTGAAACGATTAAAAACATTAATAACATTTTACAAACATTTCAAATAACTCAGTTGTCACCTAAAATTCAAACAGGAAGCATGTCTAATATAAATACTACTACCGCTTTGGATGAGATTTTGAAATTTCTAAAAATCAATCATCACACTCTGCATGATGAACATTTTAATGAGATAGTGGACTGTATTTATGTTTTAAGAAAGTTTTTGAACATATCCTGCATCATATCTTCTCATGGATGTCATTTTAGCACTTGTCCCTGGTCTACAAATTTATGTAAGGATGGGCCAGATACTTGTGCATGTTATATAGTTGAAAATAAGATGATTAGAATTAAGAAATTGATGTTATTATATGAAAAAATAAATAAAAGGCATTGACTTAGACAAATTTTCATTAGTTTTATTTCAACCTTCCATTAGCATGGTCTTCGCAAAGATGGAAAAGTTTACTTCCATATATATTTTTTTATTTTGTGTATTGGTGTGCTCATTAAGAGCTAATCCTATACCAATAAATATGAAAAGCCTAAATAATAATAACGGAAGCCTGGAGTTTAATGTATTGTTACCTAATAACGATACTCTGAAAATTGATTTATCCTTCCAATTGATGAAATTAAGCGAAACTTTGGATAAACATCAAGCTGATGATGATAAAATAGTAAACCTTATAACAACGGAAAAACCTCAAATCAAATATTTTACAGTTGAAGAGGCTATAGAAGCATTTAGGCAAGATTTGATTCGTAAAGAAAAAGAGATTGCTGGAATAATTGAAAGTGATCATAAATTTTATCGTCACTTTAGGCTAGAATATGGTGACGTTCACATAACTGTGCGATGTACATATGATAGCATGTATAAAGAACGTAAATTGAATATAAATTGTTACGAATATCGCGAATATGAAATGGAGCGGATTCTGAGCAATGGTGAAATAGAAGTTTTCACCACACAAGATGCCAGCTATCGTACAGATGTAGAGCTGATTAATATTGACAAATTCAAGCAAACTTATGAAATGGATATTGCTTAATTGCATGCTTATGAAATAATCTAAACATGATCAAACATGATCAAACATGTCTTTGAAGTTATTATTTTTGAATCAATGTTAGAAAAAGAAAAGAAATCATATTCTAAAAGAACAAAACTATATGATAGAAAAAATAAAAACAAATATATATACAGTTTTCAATAATTTTTTTATTTTTTATTAAGATCTCAAAATACATTTACATATAGATTTATAATGATATATATATATAAAAATGTGTTGGAATCTAATGATGATTCGCAACCTCCTTGTTGTTCTACTCTAAATATCCGTCAGCCTTCAGGATGATCACCATCGCTTCCAGAACACTAATAAGTGCCTGAAACTTCGGGATATCTTGTCGCATCAGCACATCTTCTAGAAGACTCTTCGCATCCTCGACCAAGCCGGGATAGTCCCAATTCTTCTCCTCAAACTGAGAGATGATCACATCGACCAGCCCCTTGATGTGATTCATTCTGTCTATGATTGACTCTAACATAATTCACTTATTTATACAAGAAATGATATCTAAATTTTGTTTGTCAAGCCCATAAATTTGTGGTCAGCATATATTTTTTGGGCGAACCACCAGACACAAGTGTTCTTATCACATGTAAAATTGTTTCCCATAGCATTCATAACATCAGAATCACATGTCAGACAGTATAGTCCGTGTACAAAACTATTGTTCTAACCACAGAAAAAAAGAAATGCTACAAAACACATTATGACTAGTGAAGATAAGATTATTGTAAAGAAAATAAACGATTACTTTTTTGTAAAATGATGTTTTTGTTTTTTTTATTAATATGTTACTTTTCATTCAAGTTGTACAGAAATTTCAGACACAGATGTCCGCAGTTGATGGAATTAAATTTTTGATGTTGTATATAATTGTATCGAATGTTTTTTCCTAGATATTTTATAATCTCCTTTGGAGGCTGCAGATTTCCAAAGCTATCGAAATATTCTTTCTGTTTCCTATTTTTGAAGTATGCTACCCAATGTGTTCCGGCTCCATCAGAAGAATCCAGATTAACTATACCACACTCTCTTTGATATGATCTTTTTGGTAGAGTATCAAGCATAAATATTCCTCTAAAATGTGGTAAGAATTTGGTATACATCATCAAATCTCTATCGCTAAGAGCCCGTCTGGGTAGCTGCCTTAAAAGTTTTTTGCTTGGGGACTATAAAATAAACCATACCCTTTTTTATATGGTTTAAGATACAAGCCTTTACCCAAGGCAATGGCCTCCATAGTCTTATTATGACGATTTGCTTCATCAAGTTGTTTTCTAGCAGATCTAGTTTCATTTAATGTTCTTACAATGGCACTTCCGCCTGATGCTAAACCACCAATCGCTCCGAGAGCTGTCAAAATTGGTACTAGAGGGAGAAAGCCTCCAATCTTCGGAATAGGTATTATACGTGGAATTTGCATAGATGTTTTCTTCCTCTTAAGGGAATCGCCAATTATCTTTTGAGCAATTTGTATTGCACTTTCTGCATCTTGTGGTTTCTCTTTATTTAAAATCTTTTTTGTCTTTCTTATAAGCGTATTGAAGGTATCGTTGCCACACTTGCGTTTGCTATGTTTCTTCTTCGTTCTAGTTTTTCTTTTCTTAATTTTTGTGATGGTGGTGGTGTGTGTATTACCCATTCCGAATCTGACTTTAGCCTTCATTGCATTTGATACTAACCATGCATTCGTTCGTTCAGCTAAACTACTGTCTTTTGACTTAACTCTTGCCCACGCGTTAAGAGATAATATTCGATCGGCTTCGTGACGTTTATTTATATCTTTTGTTTGTGAATAAGCAATATCGTGTTGTCTACAAGAAGCATCCAGAGGATTAATTCCTTTATCACCTCTGGCTAAACGTTCTTTGAGCTTAGTGCCTGGTCCACAAAATTGATATCCCGGTAAATGAAGCTCCAATGGCAGAGAATTTATTATGCTATCTATCAACCCTCCTCCTTCAACAGTGTTTCTCTTACAACTGATTGATTTTTTGTAAATCAGAACCATTTTCATGCATTCGACTAACTAAATCGATCTTTATAGACTGAAATAATTTAAAAAATAACACATACATATATATGTAATCAGTCATTAATATGCGTTTCGTGAAACAACATAAAGAGCTACTGGTGCGAAATATTGACTTCAATACCAATAATGGTTTATTGGAAAGAAGACATAGTTCACTTTTACCAAATTCAGTTAGAGCCCTAATTGTTGGACCATCAAACTGTGGAAAAACAAATGTGATGTTGAGCTTAATAGAGAGTCCAAATGGTCTCAAGTTTAAAAATATTTATATTTATTCAAAATCACTGTATCAGCCAAAATATGAGTATCTAAAACAGTTAATAAAACCCATAAAGGGTATGGGGTATTATACATTTTCTGAAAATGAAGAGATACTGCCACCAGATCAAGCAAAAACTAACTCTATTATTATTTTCGATGATGTAGCATGTGAAAATCAAAATAATATGAGATCATATTTTTGTATGGGACGTCATAAAAATATTGATGCATTCTACTTATGTCAGTCATATACAAGAATTCCAAAACATTTAATACGAGACAATGCAAATGTGATTATAATATTCAAGCAAGATGAATTAAATTTGAAACACATATTTAATGATCATGTGGGAGCGGATATGAGTTTCAATGAGTTTTCAAATGTGTGCAGTGAATGTTGGAAGGACAGATATGGTTTTCTTGTTATCATCAAAGAAGAACCCTTAGATGGTGGACGATACAGGAAAGGGTTTGATGTTTTTATACGACTATAAATACTGACGTATCAAACTTTCTCAATTAGTTTATAATTTGTTTTACAGCTGTTATGATCTGATCTAATCTGATCTAGCTGTTATAATCTGATCTGATCTTATCTAATCTGATCTTATCTAATCTGATCTGATCTGATCTTATCTAATCTGATCTGATCTGATATCTGGTCAGGTCTGGATTAATAATGATTATGAAAGAGCAATTATTGAAAGATGTTATTAATACTAGAAAAGTATTAAAGAAAAAATTTAATAGTATCAAAGAGCATGGAATGTTAGCAGAGACTTTATTAGAAGATACTTTTAAGCCCATCACTAAACCACTGAGGGAAATGGTTCAAAGTAGCAAGCTAAATTTCGATAAGACTAACATCGAATTCGATCCTGAATTTATGAAAAAATCTCTAAAAAGCAATACAAGTACTCCCTACAAATCCATTAAAAATACATCTGATAGCAGTAAGGAAAATACATTCTTCACACAATCGAGTGTAGATGACAGCACTGCAAGTGTCAGCAAAAACGATACATTGCTATTGAATTTAATAGAGTTGGAACGGAATAATAATTTAGATAAGCTATATGGTCCATATAGAGATTCAAATAATGAATGGAAATTGGGTAATAAGCCATTTGAATTGCTCGCAAATCAGATAACAATAAATGACAATAGCTGGTCAGTTACACCGGGTCTCTTTGAATTATTATTCCATCAAAAACCCAAGCACTATCATGATGCTGATCTACAAGATTATAAGGAAATTTTAAATAAAACAAATGCACATAGGCGTAAGTATGATAAAAATGAGCAAATCAAAGGAACTAAAGCATACAAATATCAGAAAATTATAAAAATGCTATTCAAAACAGATAAAATAGGATCTGGTCTAATGGTAGTAAGTGAGCAGAAACCAAATTATGTATATTGGGATGATCCAAATGAATTAGTAGAGCGATTAAAACTTTTGATTTCATCACAAACAGCTGGTCATACGAATCATAACAATGAAATAATTTCCATTATTGAAGAACTAAAAGAAAGTAATATAATAAGATAAATCCGAATATACTTAGCCATTAGCAAAATGCATGTTGATAAGTTCGGTAGTTCATCTCATTATAGTGACAAACGCTTGGGAAAAAGATTAGGTTTTCATTTGGATCAGGATAGAAATATTAATCTTCATTTTAAACGATTAAAAAATCTGGCGTTACCTATTGATAATAATGATGCAGTTTCGAAGGTATTTGTTACAGATAATATGAATCAGATGGTTTTGAAAGCTGAAAAAGATAGCATACTGCTGGGGAACAAGATTAACAAAGAGATTGGAAAACTAAAGACATTCCTCCAAAGTGAAAAGAAACAAATTAACGATACAATAGAAACACATACGAAGTTGATCAACTCGATAAAGGCAGAGAGCAAAGCATCTATAGATTCGCACATAAAATATACTGAAGAGAGATACAAAGGAATCGAAGATTATATCTTCGAACAATTTATTAAACCAAAATCCTTATCAGTACTAGAGACAAACAATCGGAGGGCATGAGTATTGATGAGAAAAGGGGTATTGTAGATGAACTTCATAGGCAAGCCCGCAGAAATTTCCAAAGGCGACGAGTGATAACCAAAGGAATAGATGATCTTTGGCAAGCTGATTTAGTAGAAATGGATAATTATTCCTCATTCAACAAGGGCTATCGTTTTCTTTTAACCCTCATAGACACGTTTTCGAAATTTGCTTGGGCGATACCACTAAAGACTAAAAGTGCCTCTGACGTCACAAAAGCTATGAGAAGTATTTTTCTTGAGACGAAGCGATCACCTGTAAATTTACAAACTGATGATGGAAAAGAGTTCTTTAACAAAAAGTTTAAAAATCTAATGGGAATATATAAGATAAATCATTACTCAACTAACAGTGTTATGAAGGCCTCAATAATTGAACGCTTCAATAGGACTCTGAAGGCTCTCATGTGGAAGGAATTCAGTTATAATGGCTCATATCGCTGGATTAATGATTATAAAGTTCTGTTAGATAAGTATAATAATACAAAACATCGTACTATTGGGATGCCTCCAGGTAATGTAAATTATTCAAATGAGAAGCAAATCTTAAAGACAGCTTACAACAATGTAAAAATATTTGATAAACCAAAATTCTTTGTTGGTCAACACGTACGAATCAGTAAATACAAACATACTTTTTATAAGGGCTATACACCAAATTGGACAACAGAAATTTTTAAAATTAAAAAAATTCGGCTCACAAATCCGGTCACTTATATTTTAGAAGATTATCAGAGAAATGCTATCAAGGGAGGATTCTATGAAGATGAACTGCTGAAGACACGATATACAGACAAATATCTTGTGGAAAAAATACTACGTACTAGGGGTGATAGAGTCTATGTGAAGTGGTTGGGTTTTTCAAATGAACATAACTCTTGGATTGATAAAAGAAATATATTGTAATACTCATACATACACAATAAAAATTGATTACTTAAAGCATTGTTTTTGTATTTCACACTTCATTTTATAAGTGATCATCAAAATGTCACTAACACTTGGTTTAAGCGGTACAACATCAATTCTTACTATTGATTATTTTCCACCAATCGATTTGGATAGAGACTATGAGTGTGGACTTATTGATTTTCATACATTTAACTCAGTGCCCAACGTTGATTTAGAAAATAATTTATTTCATATAAATGGTATTGTCATTGAAGTTCCTGTAGGCTCATATGAATTCGAGGATATCATTGAGTATTTGCAAGAACATTACCGAAAACTTAGTAAAGATAGTAAACTCTACATTAATGCTAATTACAATACGCTCAATACAGAAATTTATTGTACAGATGATATTGATTTTACTAAAAATCGAAGTATTGGTTCATTAATGGGTTTTAGTAAGAGAGTGTTAAGAGGAGAAGAGTTTTATGAATCAGATATTCCTATTCGAATAACAAAGGTCAACGCAATACGTGTAGAATGTAGTATTGTAAGTGGGTCATATATCAATAACTCACCAGCACATACATTACATGAATTTTCCATGAATGTAAGTCCTGGGCATAAATTAGATGTGATACCAACAAATGTTATTTATTTGCCGTTAACCGTCAGACAGATAAGTTCAATTACAATTAAAATTGTTGATCAAAGCGGTAATCCAATTAATTTTCGTGGAGAAACAATTACTCTTAGACTGCATCTAAGACCAAAGCATAAATGATTATATACAATAAAAACAATACGAAATCTGTATCTCATAACACTTCTTCGTCACCATCCAACCAAGAAGCATTATCAAGAAGGAGAAGGACACAGCCAACATCACAAGGAGAACCGAGACATCGGCGAAAAAAGCTGAGTGCAGATAATAAAAAATTCTTAAAATCATTGGGATTTCATCTCTTATAAAAAATGAGTGACATCTTAAAAGTCTTACAAAAACCCATCTATGATGAAAGCATTATAAAAAAAGAGTATCACAGTTACATACCATACTTACAAGCATTTAAAAATAATGATGAAATTAGAATATCTATTCAGAATCAAGATCTGTATTTATTACCTTGTGAGAGTTATATTTACATCGAAGGCTTTGTAACTCTAGACAATGGAACAAAGTCAACAAACATTAAATTGAAGAATAACTGTGTAGCACACATGTTTGATGAAATCCGTTATGAAATCAATGGAATTGAAATAGATCGTACACGATATATGGGAACAACAACCTCGATTAAAAATTTTGTTTCCTTAAACAATGACGAAGACAAAATGCTGAAAAATGCTGGATGGTTTGCGAGAAATAATCCATCTGTAGAAAATGGTTATTTTAATTTTTGTGTACCACTCAAGATGCTTCTAGGATTCGCTGAAGATTTCAATAAAATAATTTTGAATTCTAAACATGAGCTTATATTGTTGCGTTCTAAATCTGATCTGAATGCTGTCTATTCAAGTGAGGCAAAGGAAAGAATTCAGCTGAATATTTTAAATTTAACATGGAAAGTGCCTCACGTACAGTTGGCTGATTTTTCAAAATTGGAAATCCTCAAAACAATAAATAGCGGAAAAAGTTTGTCAATTGCATTTCGAAGCTGGGATTGTCATCTTAATCCATCACTATCACAAGGAATGCACCACCTGTGGAATGTGAAGCTTTCTCCACAGAGCGAGAGACCACGATTCATATTAATTGTTTTCCAAACTCCAACTGGAATACAACATTGCAATTTGACTGATATAAAAGTACATCTCAATTCTGAAACATATCCATATGATGATCTGAATCTGAAATTTGATCGTAATCGATATGCTATTTTGTATGAAATGTATGCTAAATTTCAACAGAGCTATTATATGCGTGAACCTCAACCTCTCTTATCGCGAGAAGAATTTGAAAAATTGGCTCCAATCATTGTGGTTGATGTAACTCACCAGAACGAATCAATCAAAACTGGACCTATTGATATAAAAGTAGAACTTAAAACCGCAAAGAATATTCCAGAAAATACTTCAGCTTTTTGTATTCTCATACATGATCGACTCATAGAATATACTCCACTTACGGGTGATGTTAAAAGAATTATGTAAGAGAGTTTGTTGTGAATAAAGAAATTATATAAATAAAAAATAAAAAAACGAAATAAAAATTGTGTTTAGTTTTCTTTATTTTTTCTGATTTTATTCTGCCGTCTCCTTTTTAGCAAATTCTATGTGGCTGGAATTCCCACGAGGCTCTATATAAGTCAGCGTATAAGCTTTTGTATTAAGTTCTTTGAGTACATCCTTTGAAAGATCCTTATAGCGTGAAGGGAGAAACACCTATGATAAAAAGAAAAAATTAATGTTTTTTTTTTTTTTTTTTTTTGTTTTTTTGAAAATTAGGCTTACCTGACACTCGGGCAACTCACACAGGAGACCATCTCCATGCTTTGTTTTGCATATCCGAATACTTTCTATTGGATATGCGTAACCTTTAATCAGACATGCGATTTTTGTATACACCTTGCCATGGGCTTTCTCCACTTCGTTCAACTTGTTGAGTACATCCATTTCGTATGCGTGCGGATAGTCTGATGGCAAGTGATTTAGTAATTACTTCTACGAATTTTCTTGTCGTTTTATACCATAGACACTTCTAGGTATGCACCGCAACGATTTGAATAAAACGACCGCAATAACAAATACTGAAAACATGCTGACCACAGTGATAAGACATATTTCACCCCTCTTGGGCATGATGATATTCATACATTTTATTTATTTTTATTGAAATGTAATGCTATGTGTTAGATCTTTATTTAATAATATAGTAATAGGCTTCATTTCCTTTCCATTGCGAAAAACAGCTATTTTAGGCCAATCATCACGCCGTTGAGAGGTCCACAAGAGGTTGGGGAAAACAAATTTAAGTGTTCTTTTCATCTTTGCAAGCCACTGAGAAAGCTTGCGATCTTGCATGGGATTACACTTGTTTTTTTTGTTTACAGCTTTTAATTTTAATTTATTTGATCCATTCGCTTTGTGATCATCAAGAGTTAAGTCAAACTGTGTTGGTATGATTTCATTACAATATAAAAAATCCATACCATCATCATTACTCAATTTCTCCTCTTCAACAGATGTATATGGAACAAAAATCTCGTAAATATCTTCAACATTTGCATCGATATTGTTAAATATTGGTGATCTGTTACTGTTGTCAACCAGTTGATTGGAAGCTGCATCTCTCAATATGTTGAGCTCTAACGAATCACTGTCAGCAACACTATCATACCATTTCACTTCATCTTGATGTTGTTGATGTTGATGTGAAGATTTTTCCTCATCTGTTTTCAAGACGTTAACAGCATCATCTAAGGAAATGGTATGAAACATCTGAAAATCAGCACCACTATTGTGATCATCTTCTAGCCATGCGAAATGTTGATTGAATCCATAGTACCAACTATTAAGTTCTTCTTCTAAACTAATATTCATTATTATTGTTATTTTTTATACTGCTTTCTGATATGGATACAATTCACTCTTGCGCTTATGAAGGAACTACTTCGTTATTTATACTGTTTGAGTTTCACAATATTCAAACCACAATCATAGATAAGAGCAAATAAAATTTGAAGAGGAAAAATAAGAAAAAGTAAAAGCATTTTTTTTTTTTTGTTTGGTTAAATTCATATTTCATTTATTTGTATTTTGTAATGTCCCCAAGCATAGCTACTTATTCCATCTTTACATATGTAACGTTTTGTATCTTGAAAACTAAGAGATAACTTATTCAAGTTCAGAGTGTAAATATTATGTAATCTACTTCTAAATGTGTACATTGTTTTAAATATACATTGTTTTTTAATTAAACACTTACGATAATCTCTTATATCTAAACTCTTTACTGCTGATTTCTTTATCCCCTTAGCTTTTTTTACCACTTCACCAGCATCTGTACTAAAGGAATACATTTTGGCTCTTAAACCTATAAATTCCATCATTTTTTGGCAATTATTTTCATCTTTGAATTTGCCCAATACTTTGCCATTTGTTTGTGGAAAATTATGTAAATTATTTGCTGGATATTCTGAGGTATCAAATCTTGATTTTTCAATATTAACTACATCGTTATAGATATCACTGTAAAAATCATTGCTCATTATCGAATATATGAACGAATCTGTATCTGTATAATTTAATCGTATTGAATCACCAAACTTTTCTTTCATATAATCATAATGAAAATCATACATTAACCATTTCGATAATTCTAATACAATGAAGCCTAAATAAATTGGTTTATTATATATTATCTTCGACTTTTTCATTTCAATAGCACACATATCAGGTGTAAATATGGAGCGACTATGAAAATTGGGATTTGCAATTAATTTTCTAGCGCTGAGCTCATTTCCATTTGAGTCCCATCTCGTTAGAATTTTAACAACCCTTCTTCTTTCCACATTTTCCATAGTTTTTCCATACACGCTATTATTCATTAATTTGAAGAAATCTTTTTCAAACTTATTTGTAGCTTTTTTCCTATGATTAGTATTTAGCTCTATATACTGTTGCAACCAATTAGATTGACTGAATGATATAACTCTATGCACTTTAGTGAGAATTAATCCATTTTTAAGGGCTTGTTGTAAATTGCTCAGATGAATCACATAATTTTTCTTTGGATTAAGACTTGCTATCAACTTGGAAAATTTACTATTCGGAGGTTTCATATTCTCTGAACAAAATGGTAAATCATTATGCTTATCATGGAGATTTGATGGATAAGATAAATCTACTTCCAATACATAGCCCACTTCATTATTGTTGCTTAATTTAGAAATAAATTCAGATGTGTACATCTCAGGATTCTGCCATTGAAAATTTCCGTGAGGGAGCGGTTGCGACATTGCCCAACCATATAAATTGTTTGCATCGAAATACAAGAGATATTCGCTTAATTTATCTGGATTATAATTATGTAGAAATTTATTATTAGCAATGGCATGTCGATGACTACACTGGCACAATCCACCCCGAATAGCTTTCTTAAAGAAATTGAACATATTAATGTCTGTTAGAAGTTCTAAATTTATTTTTGTCATTTTTAGCATTGCATCCCAAGATAAAGCAGGAGTTGTATAATATTGACAAGGATCTAACTCATATATCTGCATGCAAACTCTGCGAAAATTTTCAAATATGTCCACTAACAAAAGAGCATCACTCTGTAGATACAAGAGCATATAATCCTTAAAAGTTTGACAATTGAAATGATACCATACTTTTAGGGCATGATTATAATCCTCCTCTTTACATCGTTCATCTGTCAATTTATTGTAAAATGCTGTGATTGGTGGAAGAGAACAATCATCAAGATGCTCCCAGGAATTAAGATAATTATAGGGAAATACACCTTTTCTAAGCATCAATCTAAAAGATTCATCATTTGCGAAAACTTTTTTGTTAATTATAAAATCATCTATTGTAAGATTCTTTGCCAAAGATTCTATACTAGATTGAAGAAAGCGATTCGAATCTAAAAATCTCATTTGAAGTGAATTATTTGCATCTAATTGTATCCACTTTGTAAGTGAAATATAGTTTTCCTTGTTAAGTGGAACTATCTTTATTTCACCGGGAATTTTTCCCAAACTTTTCACAAACAAATGGCAGTCATAGCCAGAAAAATTGTGCAACAAAATTGGGAAAAACTTTGGTATTTGAAAATCTAAATTGCATTTCAAATGTGCCGGCCCCCTATATGCACCAGTGAAATGGCAATGATCCCTAACTCGTGATTCTAAGTATTGAAATTTTATCTTACATATATGACATTCGGGAGAGGTTTGGTGTCTATGTTGCTCGCTGTCAGTCAACAAATTCATAGGCTTTGGTTTCTCTATAATTTCTCGATGAAGCAATTTCAGATCTTCAGTCAACATTTCTACAAATTTATCGGATGCGTTTTCACCTTAAGAAAAAAATAATAAATTGAGAAAAAAAGGATTGTTTTTCAGTTCACTTACCAACAAATGTAACATGTTTATCCAAACTATCATCAAACGAGCATTTGATGTAGTATGAAAATGCACAAGGTATGTGTTGCTCTACATCTGTTGTTGATGAAATTCGTGGATTGGGCAGAGAATGATTCATCGGACTTAGAATAGATTCAAAATCAGCATATACTGTAAAGGGCACTTGCAGCTTCCTTCCATAATTTTTGAATGTAAGCATATTTTTGCCCTCCTCTGGCATTAATGTGACCAGTTTGCAATATTCACTTATGTGTTTCTCTAAATGGGATGTACTAGCAAATCGTAGTAAGCATCCATTGCAGAGATGCATTTGTGTTTTCTTTTTTGTTACCTGACTTCTCAATAAACGTGAAATGTTACGAATGTATACATAATGAGTTTGATTACTATCTTTACTTTCACAATATAGCAAGTTTATATGTTTCGCCTGTTCCTTACGTGTATGGTAGTAAGGTCCAATAATATCGTAGCCAGTTTCATTTGCATTCAATTCATAACCAAACACATTTATACTAATAGTTGGATTATTCATTTCAAAAATTCTCACATCCTTAACCTTCAGAGGAAAGTTCAATTTGCTAAAATTGAGAAGTGTTCCATTAACTTGTATTATTTCCATCGATATGTCACTTATTTTATACATTGATGGTCTTTCATGATGAGATGTGACATTTTCATCAAGAGCTGATATTATGGACCATTTGAAACAAAATTCATCATCATTTCTCACATTTATACATGCTTTTTTCAAGATTATCTCCCGTGGTAAGTTAAAGAATGAAGAGGCTCGAAGCGGTTGGTATTTATTTACATTCATTTCAATTCTTAAAAATGAAACAAGGGCCCATCCACTATCTTTCTCTTGGAATTCCTCCAGTTTTGTTGTGATGTCATCAATCATATTTTGTATCTGCATAGGTACATCATCCTCTGCTAGGATTGTACACATTTTGGTTTGCATACTTTTGACTTCCATAACCACATCATCATCATCATCTACAGAATGCTTAACAAACTCACAAAAGAGTTCTATGTTGAACTTTAATGCTTTCATAGATTCCAATTCACTTGCCAGTAATTCTCTTATAATAATATCATTTTTCTCAAATAGCAATTGCACATCCAATATTGATGCATCCTTGTTTGCAATTGAAAATGTTTTGATTCTATTTTTGAAAGCACCATCTATGTAGGATACATTTTCACTTAGAAACTTTCTCACATTTTCCTTATGGCTATTTTTCCTTTGGTGTTGAGCCCAATTCCTAACGATAACATCCTCTTCACAAATCACACACCTTTTATAGATTATGGCCTGAGTTGTCGCTTCCTTTGATGTTGATGGTTGTGCTAAGCATTGCCTCTTTATCGATGACTGCTGCTGCTGATGCTGCTGATGCTGCTTCCTCTTTACACTACATTGATTTAATTGCTGATGTTTTACAAAAGAAGATTTCTCACAGAACACGTGTTCACATATCTCACAACGAAACATCTTCTTTCTTTTTAAGCACGTTCGCACACGAATGCTGCATTCAATGATAAACCTCACTTTTATAGCAAATCGAATGTTAAAAAATAATCCTTATCTCAACTGTCATGAGCACATATATTTACCGTCCCTTCCTATAGTTCTCTAGAAGCATGACATCACCGCAAAGCACCGAAATTTTAATTTCCTATAGCTGCTTAGAAGCATGAGAAAAAGACATCGCCGCAATGATATGAGCATATGACAACTATAATTATCACAAACTTACTAAACAATACTCCTTATCTCAAATGTGATGACCACATATGCTTGCCGTCCATTGCTATAGTTCCATAGAAGCATGGGATGACCGCAAAGCGCCGAAATTTTAATTTCCTATAGCTGCTTAGAAGCATGAGAAAAAGACATCACCGCAATGATATGGACAATTATTGTCCGAAATCACATTTTGTAAGAACATATGCCCGATAACATTCACTACGTTATACTCTAACCACAACATGACTCAGTGCAATGATCTTCAAAAAAACAAAGCCAACTCCGTACAATGATCCCCCTAACCGCAACATATCACTGACCTTGAAACATACTTCTTGCACACACACACACATATCCCCTCACACAGCCCTCACATACCCCTCACACACCCCTCACCTACCCCTCACACACCCATCACACAAACCTCACCTACCCCTCACACACCCCTCACACACCCCTCACCTACCCCTCACACAGCCCTCACCTACCCCTCACACACCCCTCACACACCCCTCACCTACCCCTCACACAGCCCTCACCTACCCCTCACACACCCATCACACAAACCTCACCCACCCCTCACACACCCCTCACCACCAACTCATCCAACCACTAGACACGTGCCACACACACACACACACACACACACACAACCCTCACCACCCCAACCACAAGGCACGTGCCACACACACACCCCAGACGCGTGACTCATACTGATAAGAAAACCACAACCCAGTAACCACATCCGGTGGAGCAGAACCCCCCTAAACATACTACTGAAGTCGGAGAACAAAAACCTCCAACAGTTAATTCCAACAGCCCGGGTATGTTCCCGCAAGAAAATAAAATATTTCGGAGCAAAGATCAAAACGACATTCAAATCGTTAGACTTCCCGGGACGACAGACAACGAACACTTACTGACTTCAGTTGGCATCGATCCAGATGAGGCAGTGTTAGACAGTGAATTCTTTGTGGTCGAAGATACCCAAGAGAACGTTTCAGCTATTGGTGCAGTGTTCCAGAGAGTGTATACGGTCAACGAGATTAGTAGGCCGAATCACGATCTGGAGAACAGAGCCTTGCTTAACCACTTCTATCTCCGCATGGAGATAAGTCAACGGCGATCTGATTATCCAGGTTTCAATAGGTGCGTCAAAACTGGTGTCCGACATACAATCGAATAAAAACAAAAATCAGTGCACTGGTGCCTGTCTGATTGACTTGGAGAAAGCGTTCGATACCATTTGGTTGGAGGGCCTCTTCCTCAAGCTGGTGAGACTTGGTATAAGTAAACCATTGCTATACATGGTCTATGACATGATAACAGGTAGAAAGTTCGTTGTGAAAAATGTTGACGTAACTTCCACTACGGTCTTTAACATTAAAAACGGTCTGCAACAGGAGGCAATCGGTTCCCCGATCCTGTCTTCTATATTCACTGCAGATCTTATAGGTTCCATGCCGCACTTAATTGCGTACGCCGACGACCTAGTTGCGTACAAATCAAGTCCGAAGGTCGAGGTAAGTATTCCAGAGAGTGTATACGGTCAACGAGATTAGTAGGCTGAATCACGATCTGGAGAACAGAGCCTTGCTAAACCACTTCTATCTCCGCATGGAGGTAAGTCAATGGCGATCTGAGAATCCAGGTTTCAATAGGTTCAGTGACGTTAACATGGCAAATCTTGCCGTCGCCTACGATGCAAATCATATCTTGATTTCTCAAGAAGATCTCCAGGGTATCTACCACTCGCTGAAGAAGAAAAAGTCAGTGGGAATCGATGGAATACCGAACATTGTGCTTCGCCATCTCCTCTCTGAAGCGGTCCAAATTTACACAACCTTGTTCAACAATGCGATGAGTAATGCACATTACCCCACGCACTGGAAAACAGCTTTTGTTCATCCGATCCCTAAACGGGACAAAGATAAGTCCATTCCGACAAATCTTCGGTCGACCAGTCTTCTTCCCTGCATAAGCAAGGTTCTTGAAAAGATTGTCATTGGAGTTGTGAAGCAAAGGGCTGATGAAAAGAAAATCATAAATGAAAAAAAATAAATAATTAATGCCGCGTCCATACAATGGAATAAAAACAAAAATCAGTGCACTGGTGCCTGTCTGATTGACTTGGAGAAGACGTTCGATACCGTTTGGTTGGAGGGCGTCTTCCTCAAGCTAGTGAGACTTGGCATAAGTAAACCATTGCTATACATGGTCTATGACATGATAACAGGTAGAAAGTTCGTTGTGAAAAATGGTGACGTAACTTCCACTACATTCTTTAACATTAAGAACGGTCTGCAACAGGGGGCCATCGGTTCCCCGATCCTGTCTTCTATATTCACTGCATATCTTATAGGTTACATGCTGCACCTAATTGCGTACGCCGACGACCTAGTTGCGTACAGATCAGGTCCGAAGGTCGAGGTAATAAACATTTTGTTGCAGCGTGACTTCGAGAAAATCCAGCGATTTTGCGACGACTAGAAGTTTCTTATCAACTTCCAGAAGTGCGAAACTAGTGTTTTCCGGGCCCCTTTGGACAGGCCAACGCGGATGCGCCAAGACTGGCGTAAGTTCGGCATAGTTGACCCGCATGGTCGACCTTTACCTGTAAGAAATGTAGTTAGATATCTAGGCATTTGGCTGGATCAATATCTGTATTTTGACAAATATATAGATATTACTCGGACGAAAGCCAGAAAAGCCTTTCCTGCGGCAAGAAGGTTGTTTTTCAGCAGCCAACTTGATGCCAGAGGGAAGTTATTCTGTTACATGGAGTAGTACAGCCCATTATGGTGTACGGTTGTCCATTGTGGTTCAACGTGAGTCCTTCCCCGATGGGAAAGATGAGAGTGTTCGACAGGCAGTGTCTTAGGAGCTGTCTCCGTCTTAGGAGCTGTCTCCATGTATCGCACAGCCGAGTCTGAGTACAAGAAGGACCATCCGAACGAGGTTCTGTACAACGAGGCAAACGTGAATAGGGTAGATAATTTTATTATTAAACTGATCAGAAGGCACACTGCACGAGATATGTCCTCTTCCAACAGTCAAGTTTTTGGTGCTTACTACCCCAATAGTATGTACCATGAAATGGTGCCTTTATCTAGATACAAGTGGCCTTATACAGGATCCACAAGGATGTCCTATCATCTTCCATGTCGTACGCCGAACAGTGGATAGACGACTCCAGCACGAACCGAATGTTGTTCGCACACACGAGGATCTCCTCCGGTCCAGTAGAGCGATCCCCGCTCGAGATAGGAAAGAGTCTGCCAAAGAACGCCAATTTTACTTGTGGTTACACCAAAACCAGCCACCGCCACCGCTAGCTTTACCAGAGGATCAGATAGTTGCCCATAGTGGCCAGCTTACATAGTTTCTAGAGTAGATCTTAAGAGAAAAAAAAAAATTGTAAAAATAATATGAAATCCAAAAAAAAAAATAAGAAACAAAAAATCCCAACAAAAAAAAATATATATATATACAAAACAAAAACAAGAAAACTAGGTGCACCGCGGCGTAAATAAATTATATATGTTGGACATATACACAACATATACGCCGTGGTGCACGTGTCCGTACTGTTACGGACATAGTTAAGATAGTATTAAGACAACATATACGCCGTGGTGCACGTGATCGTACTGTTACGGACATGGTTAAGATAGTATTAAGTTTTATATTAGGGTAAGTCAGTATAAGGTAGTTTAGGTAGTTACGTTTAGCCAAGTTTTTTATAATTTTTCTTGGCAAAGGAATAAATAAATAAAAGATTGCCACTAAAGACTAAAAAAACGCAAAGTAAGCCGAAAGGCACATTTAAAACATAGATTAGATAAGCTTAGACTACCCGCATAGGGTCTGTAGGTTAGTATTAAGAACATTGTAAGGACTAGTTTTAAGTACTTTTGTCTACGATGTAAGTAAGATAATTGAAAATTAAATAAAAAATAATAGTGATCGCCGAACCTGGCAGTTCCGGTTTCAATTCCTGAAGAAAAAGTGAAATCTTTTTTTTAATTAAATTAAATAAAGACACTAAGTGTGAATAAAAAGTGAGATGAGGCCAGTTGAGCGACCCGAGCTCAAGAAATCGGGTGATGTTCTACCGGTGGCTCTTACATCAGACGACCAATCAACTCGTGAAGGGGGGAGGAAGAATAGGAGGAAGAAGCTTCAGCCACAACAAAACACACAAACCACAACAAACGTGAAAATTGGAACATCAGCAGCAGCAACAACAGCAATTGTAGCTACAATCACAGTAGCAGCATCCAGAATGTAGCAACAAATGTCCGACGACGTCGAGTACGAGTTGACAGAATTTGAGGGGAGATTCTCCTACAGCGGTAGAGAGAACCCTGACATGCTCTAACGTCTTCTGAATCGGAGGACGATGATGAAGAGCACCGGGAGCAGCTGGAGAAGAGCCAGAGAGAGGACGAAGCTGGATGCCCGCATCCAAGCCCTCGAAATCAAATTAATGGCCAGGAGAGTAGCCAAAGAGGCTGCAAAACAGCAGCAGCAACAACAACAACAACAGCAGATGCAGACCCCAGCGAAGCAACCGCAGCAGCAACAGAAGCAACAACAAGGAACTTCCCAACAGCTGCCAAAGTGACAACGTCTGACAGCTGCCAAAAAAGAAAAGCAGCAATAACAACAACATCAACAGAAGGAGACGCAGCCTAGGCAACCAGTAAAAAAATAAAGGTGCCTCTGATCAACGTCTTCGGACTGGAGACAAAGGGCGTTGTTATGTTATGTAAGAGTCTTATTTTATTCGTCCACTTCGAGTTTCTTCATAATTCCAGACTATTACATAGTCAAAGAAAGGCTAGCGATGTCAGAGACCGAGTCTTTCTTCTACACCCCAAAAGGCGAAAAGATGCAGACCATGCCCCTTGAGGACGTCCATCCCGACACTGATCTGTTAAATGGGACGCAGTAGAAAAACGAAGAACACACTCCATTGAGCTCGTTGCCAGAAGTTTGTGCACAACGCGTCGAACTGAAACATGCAGTTTCGAAAATTATAGAGGCCAACCGGAAAGGAAAAATGGTAGAAGCGAGGCCAGTGCCTGGTGCCCCAACTACCACTTTTACTCCGGTAGTCTCCTATGCCCAGATGGCATCGGGTAGGCAACGTGTTCAACAGACAGTGCCGAAGGTTGCCCAGATCTTTGGGCCATGCAACCAGAAGGAAAATTGGTCGTGCTTTATATACATAGGCTGATTGCACAGCTCCAAAACCAGTTCATAGAACGAGCAGCGTGAATAGAACTCATCTTTTCGACGATGTTTGGAGAGCCAAGTGCAACATAGGTATAATGGCTGCGCAGGAAGCCTGCAACCTTAAAATTCTAGCAGTGAATGTGAATTCACTGATCCGCCCTGAACGTCAATTAAATGTCGGTAACTTGTTGCAGACCCATAATCCTGATGTGTTGATGGTTTGCGAAACTAAGCTAAGCCAGACGCACCCACTCTGGTACAACAATTACAATATCATTCGAAGAGATCGAAGCTACCTAGCTGGTGGAGTCGCGCTCTTAATAAAAAAAATGCCTTTGTCATAAGGTCGTGTATAGCGGTGAAGTGCCGAGATTCCATGCCACAGAAACGTGTATCGCACGTATCCCCCTTCGGGGTGGTAAGGGGCTATATGTGATCGCTATCTATGCGACTGACAAGTCACGCATCAACCAATATTTCATTACAGAGCTCGATACTCTTTTCACTAGCCTTCGACTGAGCTCGGAAGATAACTACTATATCGTAGCCGGGGACTTAAGATCGAGGCATATAGAGTGGGGCAATGTGGTGCATAACATCAGGGGGAGCTCATTGTACAAGTGGTTGGTAGAACACAATGTTGAGTTCAAGCTAGATTTGCTTGCAACCGATAGGCCATCGTATACTAGAAGCGGGTCCTATCTGGATCTGATGCTGATAGAAAAACGACTGACCATACTAGACGTGGAAAGACGCACACGGAACTGTCTAACTGCTATTGAGTACGAGAGTGATCACTGCGGGCTCTTCGCAGCTATTCAGCTCCCGAACGAGGTGAAAGGGCTGGAGGAGTATGTCCAAAGGCACCCTTATAATTATAAAAAGGCGCGCTGGCCACGCTTCTCTCGGACTATATCCACAGAACTACGTTCGAGTGGGATCCATACTCCAACAAACAGAAACCTGACCTACGATGTACAAAACAATTCCAGAAAATAGTTCAAATCGATAACAGTGATGCTTATCGAAATGCTACCATCGATGCACTTCACGTGCACAAAAGTAGGCTGCTGTGAAGACTCAAAGTCTTGTACAGGCGGTTAACAGATCCGCAAAACGCGGAACTCAGAGCATTGAAGTCGGAGATCAAAAACCTCCCACAGTTAATACGTATAAACTGTAGCTTGGCTATAAGCTCTCACTTGGACAACAAAATCCGGGCAGTACGATCCAACAGCCCGGGTATGTTCCCGCAAGTAAATAAAATATTTCGGAGGAAAGATCAAAACGACATTCAAATCGTTAGACTTCCCGGGACAACAGACAACGAACACTTACTGACTTCAGTTGGAATCGATCCAGATGAGGCAGTGTTAGACAGTGAATTCTTAGCGGGCGAAGATCCCCAAGAGAAGGTTAAAGCTATTGGTGTAGTGTTCCAGAGAGTGTATACGGTCAACGAGATTAGTAGGCCGAATCACGATCTGGAGAAAAGAGCCTTGCTAAACCACTTCTATCTCCGCATGGAGATAAGTCAATGGCGATCTGAGAATCTAGGTTTCACCAGGTTCAGTGACGTAAACATGGCAAATCTTGCCGTCGCCTACGATGCAAATCATATCTTGATTTCTCAAGAAGATCTCCAGGGTATCTTCCACTCGCTGAAGAACAAAAAGTCAGTGGGAATCGATGGAATACCGAACATTGTGCTTCGCCATCTCCCCTCTAGAGCGGTCCAAATTTACACAACCTTGTTCAACAATGCGATGAGTAATGCACATCACACCACACACTGAAAACAGCTGTTGTTCATCCGATCCTTAAACGGGACAAAGATAAGTCCATTCCGACAAACCTTCGGACGATCAGTCTTCCTCCCTGCATAAGCAAGGTTTTTGAAAAGCGATTTTGCGACGACTAGAAGTTGCTTATCAACTTTCAGAAGTGCGAAACTAGTCTTTTCCGGGCCCCTTTGGACAGCGCAACTCGGGATACGCGCCAAAAATTGCGTAAGTTCGGCATAGTTGACCCGCATGGTCGGCCATTAGCTGTAAGAAATCTGTAATATCTGTATTTTGACAAACATATATATATTGCTCCGACGAAAGCCAAAAAAGCCTTTGCTGCGGCAAGAAGGTTGTTTTTCATCAGCCAACTTGATGCCAGAGAGAAGGTATTCTGCTTCATGGCCTAGTACGGCCCAATACGGTGTACGGTTGTCCATTGTGGTGCAACGTGAGTCCTTCCCAGATGGAAAAGATGAGAGTGTTCGACAGGCAGTGTCTTAGGAGCTGTCTTCATGTATCGCATACCCGAATCTGAGTACAAGAAGTACTATCCTAACGAGGTTCTGTACAACAAGTCAAACGTGAATAGGGTAGATAATTTTATTATTAGACTGATCAGAAGGCACACTGCACGAGATATGTCCTCTTCCAACAGTCTGGTCTTTGGAGCTTACTACCTTGTTTTTATTCCTTTGTAGTTCGGACACCAGTTTAGAGGCGGCATTAATTACTTATTTTTTTTCATTAATGATTTTCTTTTCATCAGCCCATTGCTTCAGTACCATGAAAAGGTGCCTTTCTCTAGATACAAGTGGCCTTATACAGGATCCACAAGGATGTCCTATCATCTTCCTTGTCGTACGCCGAACAGGCGACTCCAGTACGAACCGGATGTTGTTCGCACACACGAGGATCTCCTCCGGTGCAGCAGAGCTCGAGATAGGAAAGAGTCTGCCAAAGAACGGCAATTTTACTGGTGGTTACACCAAAACCAGCCACCGGCACCGCTAGCTTTTCCAGAGGATCAGATAGTTGACTATAGTGGCCCGCTTGCATAGTTTCTAAAGTAGATTTTAAGAGAAAAAAAAATTATAAAACAAATATGAAATCCAAAAAAAAAAAAACAAATATATATATAACACAAAAACAAAAAAACAAGGTGCACCACGGCGTATAAATTATATATGTTTGACATATACACAACATATACGCCGTGGTGCACGTGTCCGTACTGTTACGGACATAGTTAAGATAGTATTAAGATTTATATCAGGGTAAGTCAGTATAAGATAGTTAAGGTAGTTAGGTTTAGCCAAGTTTTTTTATAAGTTTTCTTGGCAAAGGAATAGTCTTCTTAGTGACAAAATTGTCACTAAGAAAAACGCAGATTAAGCCGAAAGGCACATTTAAAACATAGATTATATAAGCTTGGAGTACCCGCATAGGGTCAGTAGGTTAGTATTAAGAACATTGTAAATTCTTAAGTGAGTTAAGCTAGTTGTAAGTACTTTTGTCTACCATGTAAGTAAAATAATTGAAAATTAAATAAAAATACATTAAAAAAAGGAGTGATCGCCGAACCCGGCAGTGCCGGTTTCAATTCCCGAAGAAAAAGTGAAATCTTTTTTTCAATTAAATTAAATAAGGACACTAATTGTGAATAAAAAGTGAGAAGAGGCCAGTTGAGCGACCAGAGCTCAAGAAATTGGGTGATGCTGTACCGGTGGCTCTTAAATCAGACCACCAATCAACTCATGAAGGGGGGAGGAAGAAGCTTCAGCCACAACAAAACGTGGTGAAGCGCCGTTCGAGCCATCTATCAGGCGACGCGAAAATTGCGGCATCAGATGCAAATGGAACATCAGCAGCAGAAACAACAGCAATTGCAGCCACAATCACAGTAGTAGCATCCAGAATGTAGCAACAAATGGTCGACGACGTCGAGTACGAGTAAACAGAATTTGAGGGGAGATTCTCCTACAGTGGTAGAGAGAACCCTGCCATGCTCTAACGTCGTCTGAATCGGAAGACGATGATGAAGAGGACCGGGAGCAGCTGGAGAAGAGCCAGAGAGAGGACGGAGCTGGATACCCACATCCAAGCCCTCGAAATCAAATTAATGGCCAGGAGAGTAGCCAAGAGGCTGCAAAACAGCAGCAGCAACAGCAACAGCAGATGTAGACACCAGCGAAGCAACCGCAACAGCACCAGAAGCTACAACAAGGAACTTTAAAACAAAGGGACAACGTCTGACAGCTGCCATAAAAGAAAAGCAGCAATAACAACAAAATAACAGAAGGAGACGCAGCAGAAGCAACCAGACAAAAAATAGAGGTGCCATCCGATGAACGTCTTCGGACTGGAGACAAAGGAAGTTGACATGTTATGGAAGAGTCTTATTTTATAAGGTGCAAGGGTCCACTTCGAGTTTCTTCGTAATTCCAGACTATTACATAGTCAAAGAAAGGCTAGCGATGTCAGAGACCGAGTCTTTCTTGTACACCCCAAATGGCGAAAAGGTGCAGACCATGCTCCTTAAGGACGTGCATCCCGACACTGATCTGTTAAATGGGACATTGAGCTCGTTGCTAGCAGTTTGAGCGTCAATTAAATTTCTGTAACTTAATAAAGAATGCCTTTGTCATAAGGTCGTGTATAGCAGTGAACTGCGGAGATTCCAGGTCATAAAAACGTGTATCGCACGCATCCCCCTTCGAGGTGGTAAGCGGCTATATGTGATCGCTATCTATGCGACTGACAAGTCACGCATCAACCAATATTTCATTACAGAGCTCGACATTCTTTTCACTAGCCTTCGACTGAGCTCGGAAGATAACTACTATATCGTAGCCGGGGACATAAGATCGAGGCATATCGAGTTGGGCAAAGGGGTGCATAACACCAGGGGGAGCTCATTGTACAACTGGTTGGTAGAACACAATGTTGAGTTCAAGCTAGATTTGCTTGCAACCGATAGGCCATCGTATACTAGCAGCGAGTCCTATCTGGATCTGATGCTGATAGACAAAAGACTGACCATACTAGACGTGGAAAAACGCACACGGAATTGTCTAACTGCTGTTGAGTACGAGAGTGACCACTGCGGGCTCTTCGCAGCTATTCAGCTCCCGAACGAGGTGAAAGGGCTGGAGGAGTATGTCCAAAGGCACCCTTATAATTATAAAAAGGCCCGCTGGCCACGCTTCTCCAGGACTATATCCACAGAACTACGTTCGTGTGGGATCAATCCTCCAACAAACAGAAACCTGACGAACGAAGATGTTGACAGGTACTTCATACAAATGGACGACGTAGTTAAACGTACGATGGACAAAGCAATTCCGAAGATAGTTCAAATCGATAACAGCGATGTTTATCGAAATGCTACCATCGATGCTCTTCACGAGCACAAAATTAGGCTGCTGTGAAGACTCAAAGTCTTGTACAGGCGGTTTACAGGTCCGCAAAACGCGGAAGTCAGAGAATTGAAGTCGGAGATCAAAAACCCCCAACAGTTAATACGTATAAGCTATAGCTTGGCTATAAGCTTGGACTGGGGCAACAAAATCCGGCCAGTACGATCCAACAGTCCGGGTATGTTCCCGCAAATAAATAAAATATTTTGGAGGAAAGATCAAAACAACATTCAAATCGTTAGACTTCCCGGGACGAAAGACACCGAACACTTACTGACTTCAGTTGGCATCGATCCAGATGAGGCAGTGTTAGACAGTGACTTCTTTGCGGTGGAAAATCCCCATGGGAAGGTTACAACTATTGGTGCAGTGTTCCAGAGAGTGTATACGGTCAACGAGATTAGTAGGCCGAATCACGATCTGGAGAACAGAGCCTTGCTAAACCACTTCTATCTCCGCATGGAGATAAGTCAATGGCGATCTGATTATCCAGGTTTCAATAGGTGCGTCAAGACTGGTGCCCGACATACAATAGAATAAAAACAAAAATCAGTGGACTGGTGCCTGTCTAATTGACTTGGAGAAGACGTTCGATACCGTTTGGTTGGAGGGCCTCTTCCTCAAGCTAGTGAGACTTGGCATAAGTAAACCATTGCTATACATGGTCTCTGACATGATAACAGGTAGAAAGTTCGTTGTGAAAAATGGTGAAGTAACTTCCTCTACATTCTTTAACATTAAGAACGGCCTGCAACAGGGGGCCATCGGTTCCCCGATCCTGTCTTCTATATTCACTGTAGATCTTAAAGGTTCCATGCCGCACCTAATTGCGTACGTCGACGACCTAGTTGCGTACAGAACAGGTCCGAAGGTCAAGGTAATAAATATCTTGTTGCAGCGTTACTTCGAGAAATTCCAGCGATTTTGCGACGACTAGAAGTTGCTTATCAACTTCCAGAAGTGCGAAACTAATCTTTTCCGGGCCCCTTTGGACAGAGCAACGCGGGATACGCGTCAAAACTGGCGTAAGTTTGGCATTGTTGACCCGCGTGGTCGGCCGTTAGCTGTAAGAAATGTAGTTAGATGTCTAGGCATTTGGCTGGATCATTATCTGTATTTTAACAAACTTATAGATATTGCTCTGACGAAGGCCGGAAAAACCTTTCCTGCGGCAAGAAGGTTTTTTTTTATAATTTGGGATTGCTAATACCCTTATGTGTCCGGGGTCAAGACACAGCACGGGCCGAAGGTGTAGAGGGAGAAAGGGAGAGGGGGTACCTGTGCACATTGGTCTTAAATATCTGCGGGTTGTAGTCTGTGGAAAATATTAGGTTAGGAAGAGCATTCCATATTCGTGCAGTGCGGCAGAAAAACGAGTCTCTGCATTTAACTGTGCGTGCGAAAGTAGGCTTAAGGGTATACTGATGAGCATTCCTGGCGAGACGAGTATTGCGGGGGAATTCATGGAGCGGAGAAATGCAGTTGGCTAGCTCACTTGAGCATCGTTTGTTGAAATAACGATAAAACACGGACAAAGAAGAGACGGTACGTCGATGCTTGAGCGAGTCTAATGACTCTGCGATATTGTAGTCTCCTATAAGTCTTATCGCTCACTTTTCTATTCTATCAAGTAGGTGCAGTGTGGTCTTGGGGGCACCAGACCAGATATGAGCGTTATACTCTAGCTTGGGGCGGATGTGCGCCTTATAAATTAAAGCCAAATCAGAAGGGGTGAAATATTTCTTGCATCGATTAAGAAAACCTAAACATTTCGCAACATTTTTGGCGACCTCAAATATGTGATCGCTCCAACTAAGTGTTGTGTTGCTACACAAACCAAGGATGGAAAGTTTTCCGATTTCATCGACACAAGCGCCATTCATGGATAATGTCTGATGATCAAGGGTTCGCTTGAGTGACAGCAGACAGCATTGAGTTTTTGAAGCATAGAGTTCCACTCTATTGTTTTTTCCCCAGTTAATTATGCTGTCAAGATCGGAATTCAATGTGCTTAACATACGCTGCCGTTCCAATTCTACGGCCGAAGGGCGGGGTCGTGGGTCTTGGAACGAATATGAAAAGCTAAGGGTGCTGTCATCAGCGAAGGAATGGATTGGATTACAAGTAGCAGACAAGAGATCATTTATAAAAATGAGAAAGAGTGTCGGAGACAGAACTGAGCCTTGGAGAACACCAGCATTTATTTGGTGGATATCAGACTTGAACCCATCCAAAACAACTTGAATTGAACGGTTCGAAACGTAATTTCTAATCCATAGTAGAGGAGAGATTCATCGATACCATAGGCACGCATTTTTGACAAGAGAGCTTGATGCCAAACTCTGTCAAATGCTTTAGAAATATCAAGCGCGACGATCTTGCTTTCGACTGCATTGTGCAAAGACTGGTTCCACTTTTCGGTAAGATAAGCTATCAGATCACCAGTGGTCCTGTCGCTGCGGAAACCATATTGTCGGCCATTAAGAAGCTTCCGCAATTCAAGATATTTCATAAGCTGACGATTTATCAGCGTTTCCATGACCTTAGAAAGAAGGGACGTAAGTGCTATGGGTCGGTACGAGGTGGGTAACGAAGATTCGCCCTTTTAAGGGACTGGCTGGACAAATTTTGTTTTCCATCCGCTCGGAAAGAGACCTAAAGAATAGGATAGATGAAAAAGCTTACGCAGTGGTTTTGCTACCACAGAAGAACACCTCTTCAGAAGTATAGGGGGAATACCATCCGGGCCAGCGGATTTGTGCACATCGAGATCTTTCAGTTCTCTTGCAACTGTACGAGTGCAGAAGTGGATTTGTCCCATGGTGAAATCAACGCTCTCAAGTACAGGTGGAGACAAATTGGAATCTGACAGTGTTGAGGTAGCTGCAAAATGAGCCGCAAGCAGATTAGCTATGTCTAAGGAGCTGACAGCTGGAATGTCATTGTAAATGAGCGTGGGAATTGAAGACGAGGCGGAATTCTTTACGTTTTTTACAAATGACCAAAAGTTTTTGCTACCCTTGGGACATTGTAGCACTTTTTGCCTCAACTTTTGCTCATAGGAGAATTTCACACTTCTGATAGTTGCATTGCAGTCATTTCTGGCCCGTTTAAACTTCTTCCGGTTTTCCTCAGTAGGGTTGGCTTTGTATGTCCGGAAATTCAACTCTCTCATCCTAATAGCCTATTTACAGCTCGAGCCATACCATGCGTTTGCTTTCGGCTTGATACTCTTCACTCTGTGATTAGTGAAGGTTCTCATGCTCAGCAGAAGAATATTTGTGATTATATCAGCAGCGGCATCCACGTCACTATCGAGGAAGCAAAGTGACCAGTTAAAATTCCTAAAGAAGTTGTTAAGTTTGTTCCAATCGGCTTTCTCGTACAGCCAAACTGTTCTTTTAGAAATTTGTTCTCTAACTATGTGTGGTGATAACGAGAATTTTACTGATACGACACAATGGTCCGACAAGCCTAGAGGTGACAGTATGTCAACAGAATATTTATCAGGATGAGAGGTGAGAAACAGGTCCAGGGTGTTGGCGGAATTATCTGCAATGTCAGGTATTCGTGTGGGCTCATTTACTAGCTAGGTCAGATTGTTTACCTCAGCAAAGATTTCGACGTACCTTCCTTCGGGTGTTGTCTGGCCTGAATGTCGAAGCCAATTAGAATTGTGTACATTGAAATCGTCCGCAATGGCAATTTCAGTGCGAGGATACAGGGATACAATTCTTGAGATGGAATCGGATAGCGCATCAAATTCGTTAAAAGTTGAATTGCTATCCAAGCTTGGACTTCTATAAATAAAGCAGTAGTGGATTAAATGCTTACGGACATGGAGTTTTAACCACAGAAAATTAAATTCCGGATTGGAACAGAGGCCGTATTGTGGTTGAATTTGGTAAGCTACATCACTACGCACGTAAATGACGAGACCGCGGTGTAAAAAGAAGAGCGGCACCAAGCTATATCCAGGCAGGTTCAAATCCAATAATTCGGTATTCTCACCTACCTGTGTTTCACTCAGCGCCAAGACAGCTGGTTTGTAACGGGATAAGTGGACATACACAGCGAAGAGATTCGCTCTAAGCCCACGCACATTACACACACCAACCCTAAAACTTCCCATAAAGGACAAAACGCAGATATAAAAAAACCAACTCCGACTGCAAGTGGTGAAGCAGAAATGAGAAGTGCAAATTCAAAATTAGCTTCCCAACAACAATCGATGTAGGTGTTATGCCCATACATCGATTCGAATTGGTCCACCAACATATTCACACTTCTAAGATCCGCTATGTCAGATGCTACGCACTCTCAGTTATTGCATCAGCCCGCCTGAGATGCAATAACTGTTGCGACCGAGAATGCGCAACAGTGGCTTGTAATGGAAATGGGCGACAGGGAGCGGACAGAACGCACTCGACACCGAAACACTTCTCACCAGCACTTTTTTTTTTTTTTTCAGCAGCCAACTTGATGCCAGAGAGAAGGTATTCTGCTACATGTCCTAGTATGGCCCATTATGGTGTACGGTTGTCCATTGTGGTTCAACGTGAGTCCTTCCCAGATGGAAAAGATGAGAGTGTTTGACAGGCAGTGTCTTAGGAGCTGTCTCCATGTATCGCACACCCGAGTCTGAGTACAAGAAGTACTATCCTAACGAGGTTCTGTACAACGAGTCAAACGTGAATAGGGTAGATAATTTTATTATTAGACTGATCAGAAGGCACACTGCACGAGATATGTCCTATTCCAACAGTCTGGTCTTTGGAGCTTACTACCTTGTTTTTATTCTTTGTAGGTCAGACACCAGTTTAGACGCGGCATTAATTATTTATTTTTTTTCATTAATGATTTTCTTTTCATCAGCCCATTGCTTCAGTACCATGAAAAGGTGCCTTTCTCTAGATACAAGTGGCCTTATACAGGATCCACAAGGATGTCCTATCATCTTCCATGTCGTACGCCGAACAGTGAATAGGCGACTCCAGTACGAACCGGATGTTGTTCGCACACACTAGGATCTCCTCCGGTTCAGTAGAGCGATCCCCGCTCGAGATAGGAAAGAGTCTGCCAAAGAACGGCAATTTTACTAGTGGTTACAGTGGTACTGGTGGTCCGATCACCAAAACCAGCCACTGCCACCGCTAGCTTTTCCAGAGGATCAGATAGTTGACCATAGTGGACAGCTTACATAGTTTCTAAAGTAGATCTTAAGAGAAAAAAAAAATTATAAGACAAATATGGAATTAAAAAAAGAAAGAAAAAACAAAAAATCCAAAAAAAAAGTATATATATATATACATCACAAACAAAAAAACAAGGTGCACCACGGCGTATAAATTATATATGTTAGACATATACACTACATATACGCCCTGGTGCACGTGTCCGTACTGTTACGAACATAGTTAAGATAGTATTAAGATTTATATCAGGGTAAGTCAGTATAAGATAGTTAAGGTAGTTAGGCTTAGCCAACTTTTTTATAAGTTTTCTTGGCAAAGGAATAAATAAATACACAATTGTCACTAAAAAAAACGCAGATTAAGCCGAAAGGCACATTTAAAACATAGATTAGATAAGCTTAGAGTACCCGCATAGGGTCAGTAGGTTAATATTAAGAACATTGTAAATTCTTAAGTTAGTTAAGCTAGTTGTAAGTACTTTTGTCTACCATGTAAGTAAAATAATTGAAAATTAAATAAAAATACATTAAAAAAAAGGAGTGATCGCCGAACCCGGCAGTGCCGGTTTCAATTCCCGAAGAAAAAGTGAAATCTTTTTTCATGAAGGGGGGAGGAAGAAGCTTCAGCCACAACAAAACGTGGTGAAGCGCCGTTCGAGCCATCAAATGGAACATCAGCAGCAGAAACAACAGCAATAGCAGCTACAATCACAGTAGCAGCATCCAGAATGTAGCAACAAATGGTCGACGACGTCGAGTACGAGTAAACAGAATTTGAGGGGAGATTCTCCTACAGCGGTAGAGAGAACCCTGCCATGCTCTAACGTCGTCTGAATCGGAGGACGATGATGAAGAGGACCGGGAGCAGCTGGAGAAGAGCCAGAGAGAGGACGGAGCTGGATACCCACATCCAAGCCCTCGAAATCAAATGAATGGCCAGGAGAGTAGCCAAAGAGGCTGCAAAACAGCAGCAGCAACAGCAACAGCAGATGTTGCTGACCATGCTCCTTAAGCACTTGCATCCCGACACTGATCTGTTAAATGGGACGCAGTAGAAAAACGAAGAACACACTCAATTGAGCTCGGTGCCAGAAGTTTGTGCATAACGCAACGTGTTCAACAGACAGTGCCGAAAGTTGCCCAGGTCTTTGGGCCAGGCAACCAGAAGCAAAATTGGTCGTGCTCTATATCTATAGGCTGATTGCTCAGTTCCAAAACCACGATGTTTGGAGAGCCAAGTGCAGCATCGGTATAATAGCTGCGCAGGCAGCCTGCAACCTTAAAGTTCTAGCAGTGAATGTGAATTAACTGATCTGCCCTGAGCATCAATTAAATTTTAAGTCAATTAAAATTTAATTAAAATATTAAATTTAATTGATGTGTTGATGATTTGCGAAACTAAGCTAAGCCAGACGCACCCACTCTGGTACAAGAACTACAGTATCATTCGAAGATATCGAAGCTACCTAGCTGGTGGAGTCGCGCTCTTAATAAAAAAAATGCCTTTGCCATAAGGTCGTGTATAGCGATGAACTGCGGAGATTCCAGCCCATAGAAACGTGTATCGCACGCATCCCCCTTCGAGGGGGTAAGGGGCCATATGTGATCACTATCTATGCGACTGACAAGTCACGATATTTCATTACAGAGCTCGATATTCTTTTCACTAGCCTTCGACTGAGCTCGGAAGATACTACTATATCGTAGCCGGGGACTTAAAATCGAGGCATATAGAGTGGGGCAATGTGGTGCATAACACCAGGGGGACCTCATTGTACAACTGGTTGGTAGAACACAATGTTGAAATCAAGCTAGATTTGCTTGCAACCGATAGGCCATCGTACGACTGACCATACTAGACGTGGAAAGACCCACACGGAACTGTCTAACTGCTGTTGAGTACGAGAGTGACCACTGCGGGCTCTTCGCAGCTATTCAGCTCCCGAACGAGGTGAAAGGGCTGGAAGAGTATGTCCAAAGACACCCTTCTAATTATAAAAAGGCCCGCTGGCCACGCTTCTCCAGGACCATATCCACAGAACTACGTTCGAATGGGGTCAATCCTCCAACAAACAGAAGCCTGCCGAACGAAGAGGTTGACAGGTTCTTCATACAGCCTAGGCAACCAGTAAAAAAATTAAGGTGCCCTCCGATCAACGTCTTCGGACTGGAGACAAAGGGCGTTGTTATGTTATGTAAGAGTCTTATTTTATTAGGTGCAGGGGTCCACTTCGAGTTTCTTCATAATTCCAGACTATTACATAGTCAAAGAAAGGCTCGCAATGTCAGAGACCGAGTCTTTCTTGTACACCCCCAAAAGCGAAAAGGTGCAGACCATGCTCCTTTAGGACGTGCACTCCGACACTGATCTGTTAAATGGGACGCAGTAGAAAAACGAAGAACACACTCAATTGAGCTCGTTGCCAGAAGTTTGAGCATAACGCGTCGAACTGAGACATGCAGTTTCGGAAAATTATAGAGGCCAAGCGGAAAGGAAAAATGGTAGAAGCGAGGCCAGCGCCTCGTGCTCCAACTACCACTTTTACTCCGGTAGTCTCCTATGCGCAAATGGCATCGGATAGGCAACGTGTTCAACAGACAGTGCCGAAAGTTGCCCAGGTCCTTGGGCCAGGCAACCAGAAGCAAAATTGGCCGCAACAGCCGCAAATGGAACATCAGCAGCAGAAACAACAGCAATTGTAGCTACAATCACAGTAGCAGCATCTAGAATGAAGCAACATATGGTCGACGACGTCGAGTACGAGTAGACAGAATTTGAGGGGAGATTCTCCTACAGCGGTAGAGAGACTCGGGTGTGCGATACATGTCTCCATGTATCGCACACCCGAGTCTGAGTACAAGAAGTACTATCCTAACGAGGTTCTGTACAACGAGTCAAACGTGAATAGGGTAGATAATTTTATTATTAGACTGATCAGAAGGCACACTGCACGAGATATGTCCTATTCCAACAGTCTGGTCTTTGGAGCTTACTACCTTGTTTTTATTCTTTGTAGGTCAGACACCAGTTTAGACGCGGCATTAATTATTTATTTTTTTTCATTAATGATTTTCTTTTCATCAGCCCATTGCTTCAGTACCATGAAAAGGTGCCTTTCTCTAGATACAAGTGGCCTTATACAGGATCCACAAGGATGTCCTATCATCTTCCATGTCGTACGCCGAACAGTGAATAGGCGACTCCAGTACGAACCGGATGTTGTTCGCACACACTAGGATCTCCTCGAGTGTCGGAGACAGAACTGAGCCTTGGAGAACACCAGCATTTATTTGGTGGATATCAGACTTGAACCCATCCAAAACAACTTGAATTGAACGGTTCGAAACGTAATTTCTAATCCATAGTAGAGGAGAGATTCATCGATACCATAGGCACGCATTTTTGACAAGAGAGCTTGATGCCAAACTCTGTCAAATGCTTTAGAAATATCAAGCGCGACGATCTTGCTTTCGACTGCATTGTGCAAAGACTGGTTCCACTTTTCGGTAAGATAAGCTATCAGATCACCAGTGGTCCTGTCGCTGCGGAAACCATATTGTCGGTCATTAAGAAGCTTCCGCGATTCAAGATATTTCATAAGCTGACGATTTATCAGCGTTTCCATGACCTTAGAAAGAAGGGACGTAAGTGCTATGGGTCGGTACGAGGTGGGTAACGAAGATTCGCCCTTTTAAGGGACTGGCTGGACAAATTCTGTTTTCCATCCGCTCGGAAAGAGACCTAAAGAATAGGATAGATGAAAAAGCTTACGCAGTGGTTTTGCTACCACAGAAGAACACCTCTTCAGAAGTATAGGGGGAATACCATCCGGGCCAGCGGATTTGTGCACATCGAGATCTTTCAGTTCTCTTGCAACTGTACGAGTGCAGAAGTGAATTTGTCCCATGGTGAAATCAACGCTCTCAAGTACAGGTGGAGACAAATTGGAATCTGACAGTGTTGAGGTAGCTGCAAAATGAGCCGCAAGCAGATTAGCTATGTCTAAGGAGCTGACAGCTGGAATGTCATTGTAAATGAGCGTGGGAATTGAAGACGAGGCGGAATTCTTTACGTTTTTTACAAATGACCAAAAGTTTTTGCTACCCTTGGGACATTGTAGCACTTTTTGCCTCAACTTTTGCTCATAGGAGAATTTCACACTTCTGATAGTTGCATTGCAGTCATTTCTGGCCCGTTTAAACTTCTTCCGGTTTTCCTCAGTAGGGTTGGCTTTGTATGTCCGGAAATTCAACTCTCTCATCCTAATAGCCTATTTACAGCTCGAGCCATACCATGCGTTTGCTTTCGGCTTGATACTCTTCACTCTGTGATTAGTGAAGGTTCTCATGCTCAGCAGAAGAATATTTGTGATTATATCAGCAGCGGCATCCACGTCACTATCGAGGAAGCAAAGTGACCAGTTAAAATTCCTAAAGAAGTTGTTAAGTTTGTTCCAATCGGCTTTCTCGTACAGCCAAACTGTTCTTTTAGAAATTTGTTCTCTAACTATGTGTGGTGATAACGAGAATTTTACTGATACGACACAATGGTCCGACAAGCCTAGAGGTGACAGTATGTCAACAGAATATTTATCAGGATGAGAGGTGAGAAACAGGTCCAGGGTGTTGGCGGAATTATCTGCAATGTCAGGTATTCGTGTGGGCTCATTTACTAGCTAGGTCAGATTGTTTACCTCAGCAAAGATTTCGACGTACCTTCCTTCGGGTGTTGTCTGGCCTGAATGTCGAAGCCAATTAGAATTGTGTACATTGAAATCGTCCGCAATGGCAATTTCAGTGCGAGGATACAGGGATACAATTCTTGAGATGGAATCGGATAGCGCATCAAATTCGTTAAAAGTTGAATTGCTATCCAAGCTTGGACTTCTATAAATAAAGCAGTAGTGGATTAAATGCTTACGGACATGGAGTTTTAACCACAGAAAATTAAATTCCGGATTGGAACAGAGGCCGTATTGTGGTTGAATTTGGTAAGCTACATCACTACGCACGTAAATGGCGAGACCGCGGTGTAAAAATAAGAGCGGCACCAAGCTATATCCAGGCAGGTTCAAATCCAATAATTCGGTATTCTCACCTACCTGTGTTTCACTCAGCGCCAAGACAGCTGGTTTGTAACGGGATAAGTGGACATACACAGCGAAGAGATTCGCTCTAAGCCCACGCACATTACACACACCAACCCTAAAACTTCCCATAAAGGACAAAACGCAGATATAAAAAAACCAACTCCGACTGCAAGTGGTGAAGCAGAAATGAGAAGTGCAAATTCAAAATTAGCTTCCCAACAACAATCGATGTAGGTGTTATGCCCATACATCGATTCGAATTGGTCCACCAACATATTCACACTTCTAAGATCCGCTATGTCAGATGCTACGCACTCTCAGTTATTGCATCAGCCCGCCTGAGATGCAATAACTGTTGCGACCGAGAATGCGCAACAGTGGCTTGTAATGGAAATGGGCGACAGGGAGCGGACAGAACGCACTCGACACCGAAACACTTCTCACCAGCACTTTTTTTTTTTTTTTCAGCAGCCAACTTGATGCCAGAGAGAAGGTATTCTGCTACATGTCCTAGTATGGCCCATTATGGTGTACGGTTGTCCATTGTGGTTCAACGTGAGTCCTTCCCAGATGGAAAAGATGAGAGTGTTTGACAGGCAGTGTCTTAGGAGCTGTCTCCATGTATCGCACACCCGAGTCTGAGTACAAGAAGTACTATCCTAACGAGGTTCTGTACAACGAGTCAAACGTGAATAGGGTAGATAATTTTATTATTAGACTGATCAGAAGGCACACTGCACGAGATATGTCCTATTCCAACAGTCTGGTCTTTGGAGCTTACTACCTTGTTTTTATTCTTTGTAGGTCAGACACCAGTTTAGACGCGGCATTAATTATTTATTTTTTTTCATTAATGATTTTCTTTTCATCAGCCCATTGCTTCAGTACCATGAAAAGGTGCCTTTCTCTAGATACAAGTGGCCTTATACAGGATCCACAAGGATGTCCTATCATCTTCCATGTCGTACGCCGAACAGTGAATAGGCGACTCCAGTACGAACCGGATGTTGTTCGCACACACTAGGATCTCCTCCGGTTCAGTAGAGCGATCCCCGCTCGAGATAGGAAAGAGTCTGCCAAAGAACGGCAATTTTACTAGTGGTTACAGTGGTACTGGTGGTCCGATCACCAAAACCAGCCACTGCCACCGCTAGCTTTTCCAGAGGATCAGATAGTTGACCATAGTGGACAGCTTACATAGTTTCTAAAGTAGATCTTAAGAGAAAAAAAAAATTATAAGACAAATATGAAATTAAAAAAAGAAAGAAAAAACAAAAAATCCAAAAAAAAAGTATATATATATATACATCACAAACAAAAAAACAAGGTGCACCACGGCGTATAAATTATATATGTTAGACATATACACTACATATACGCCCTGGTGCACGTGTCCGTACTGTTACGGACATAGTTAAGATAGTATTAAGATTTATATCAGGGTAAGTCAGTATAAGATAGTTAAGGTAGTTAGGCTTAGCCAACTTTTTTATAAGTTTTCTTGGCAAAGGAATAAATAAATACACAATTGTCACTAAAAAAAACGCAGATTAAGCCGAAAGGCACATTTAAAACATAGATTAGATAAGCTTAGAGTACCCGCATAGGGTCAGTAGGTTAATATTAAGAACATTGTAAATTCTTAAGTTAGTTAAGCTAGTTGTAAGTACTTTTGTCTACCATGTAAGTAAAATAATTGAAAATTAAATAAAAATACATTAAAAAAAAGGAGTGATCGCCGAACCCGGCAGTGCCGGTTTCAATTCCCGAAGAAAAAGTGAAATCTTTTTTCATGAAGGGGGGAGGAAGAAGCTTCAGCCACAACAAAACGTGGTGAAGCGCCGTTCGAGCCATCAAATGGAACATCAGCAGCAGAAACAACAGCAATAGCAGCTACAATCACTGTAGCAGCATCCAGAATGTAGCAACAAATGGTCGACGACGTCGAGTACGAGTAAACAGAATTTGAGGGGAGATTCTCCTACAGCGGTAGAGAGAACCCTGCCATGCTCTAACGTCGTCTGAATCGGAGGACGATGATGAAGAGGACCGGGAGCAGCTGGAGAAGAGCCAGAGAGAGGACGGAGCTGGATACCCACATCCAAGCCCTCGAAATCAAATGAATGGCCAGGAGAGTAGCCAAAGAGGCTGCAAAACAGCAGCAGCAACAGCAACAGCAGATGTTGCTGACCATGCTCCTTAAGCACGTGCATCCCGACACTGATCTGTTAAATGGGACGCAGTAGAAAAACGAAAAACACACTCAATTGAGCTCGGTGCCAGAAGTTTGTGCATAACGCAACGTGTTCAACAGACAGTGCCGAAAGTTGCCCAGGTCTTTTTGCCAGGCAACCAGAAGCAAAATTGGTCGTGCTCTATATCCATAGGCTGATTGCTCAGTTCCAAAACCACGATGTTTGGAGAGCCAAGTGCAGCATCGGTATAATAGCTGCGCAGGCAGCCTGCAACCTTAAAGTTCTAGCAGTGAATGTGAATTAACTGATCTGCCCTGAGCATCAATTAAATTTTAAGTCAATTAAAATTTAATTAAAATATTAAATTTAATTGATGTGTTGATGATTTGCGAAACTAAGCTAAGCCAGACGCACCCACTCTGGTACAAGAACTACAGTATCATTCGAAGAGATCGAAGCTACCTAGCTGGTGGAGTCGCGCTCTTAATAAAAAAAATGCCTTTGCCATAAGGTCGTGTATAGCGATGAACTGCGGAGATTCCAGCCCATAGAAACGTGTATCGCACGCATCCCCCTTCGAGGGGGTAAGGGGCCATATGTGATCACTATCTATGCGACTGACAAGTCACGATATTTCATTACAGAGCTCGATATTCTTTTCACTAGCCTTCGACTGAGCTCGGAAGATACTACTATATCGTAGCCGGGGACTTAAAATCGAGGCATATAGAGTGGGGCAATGTGGTGCATAACACCAGGGGGACCTCATTGTACAACTGGTTGGTAGAACACAATGTTGAAATCAAGCTAGATTTGCTTGCAACCGATAGGCCATCGTATCCTAGAAGTGGGTCCTATCTGGATCTGATGCTGATAGACAAACGACTGACCATACTAGACGTGGAAAGACCCACACGGAACTGTCTAACTGCTGTTGAGTACGAGAGTGACCACTGCGGGCTCTTCGCAGCTATTCAGCTCCCGAACGAGGTGAAAGGGCTGGAAGAGTATGTCCAAAGACACCCTTCTAATTATAAAAAGGCCCGCTGGCCACGCTTCTCCAGGACCATATCCACAGAACTACGTTCGAATGGGGTCAATCCTCCAACAAACAGAAGCCTGCCGAACGAAGAGGTTGACAGGTTCTTCATACAGCCTAGGCAACCAGTAAAAAAATTAAGGTGCCCTCCGATCAACGTCTTCGGACTGGAGACAAAGGGCGTTGTTATGTTATGTAAGAGTCTTATTTTATTAGGTGCAGGGGTCCACTTCGAGTTTCTTCATAATTCCAGACTATTACATAGTCAAAGAAAGGCTCGCAATGTCAGAGACCGAGTCTTTCTTGTACACCCCCAAAAGCGAAAAGGTGCAGACCATGCTCCTTTAGGACGTGCACTCCGACACTGATCTGTTAAATGGGACGCAGTAGAAAAACGAAGAACACACTCAATTGAGCTCGTTGCCAGAAGTTTGAGCATAACGCGTCGAACTGAGACATGCAGTTTCGGAAAATTATAGAGGCCAAGCGGAAAGAAAAAATGGTAGAAGCGAGGCCAGCGCCTCGTGCTCCAACTACCACTTTTACTCCGGTAGTCTCCTATGCGCAAATGGCATCGGATAGGCAACGTGTTCAACAGACAGTGCCGAAAGTTGCCCAGGTCCTTGGGCCAGGCAACCAGAAGCAAAATTGGCCGCAACAGCCGCAAATGGAACATCAGCAGCAGAAACAACAGCAATTGTAGCTACAATCACAGTAGCAGCATCTAGAATGAAGCAACATATGGTCGACGACGTCGAGTACGAGTAGACAGAATTTGAGGGGAGATTCTCCTACAGCGGTAGAGAGACTCGGGTGTGCGATACATGTCTCCATGTATCGCACACCCGAGTCTGAGTACAAGAAGTACTATCCTAACGAGGTTCTGTACAACGAGTCAAACGTGAATAGGGTAGATAATTTTATTATTAGACTGATCAGAAGGCACACTGCACGAGATATGTCCTATTCCAACAGTCTGGTCTTTGGAGCTTACTACCTTGTTTTTATTCTTTGTAGGTCAGACACCAGTTTAGACGCGGCATTAATTATTTATTTTTTTTCATTAATGATTTTCTTTTCATCAGCCCATTGCTTCAGTACCATGAAAAGGTGCCTTTCTCTAGATACAAGTGGCCTTATACAGGATCCACAAGGATGTCCTATCATCTTCCATGTCGTACGCCGAACAGTGAATAGGCGACTCCAGTACGAACCGGATGTTGTTCGCACACACTAGGATCTCCTCCGGTTCAGTAGAGCGATCCCCGCTCGAGATAGGAAAGAGTCTGCCAAAGAACGGCAATTTTACTAGTGGTTACAGTGGTACTGGTGGTCCGATCACCAAAACCAGCCACTGCCACCGCTAGCTTTTCCAGAGGATCAGATAGTTGACCATAGTGGACAGCTTACATAGTTTCTAAAGTAGATCTTAAGAGAAAAAAAAAATTATAAGACAAATATGAAATTAAAAAAAGAAAGAAAAAACAAAAAATCCAAAAAAAAAGTATATATATATATACATCACAAACAAAAAAACAAGGTGCACCACGGCGTATAAATTATATATGTTAGACATATACACTACATATACGCCCTGGTGCACGTGTCCGTACTGTTACGGTCATAGTTAAGATAGTATTAAGATTTATATCAGGGTAAGTCAGTATAAGATAGTTAAGGTAGTTAGGCTTAGCCAACTTTTTTATAAGTTTTCTTGGCAAAGGAATAAATAAATACACAATTGTCACTAAAAAAAACGCAGATTAAGCCGAAAGGCACATTTAAAACATAGATTAGATAAGCTTAGAGTACCCGCATAGGGTCAGTAGGTTAATATTAAGAACATTGTAAATTCTTAAGTTAGTTAAGCTAGTTGTAAGTACTTTTGTCTACCATGTAAGTAAAATAATTGAAAATTAAATAAAAATACATTAAAAAAAAGGAGTGATCGCCGAACCCGGCAGTGCCGGTTTCAATTCCCGAAGAAAAAGTGAAATCTTTTTTCATGAAGGGGGGAGGAAGAAGCTTCAGCCACAACAAAACGTGGTGAAGCGCCGTTCGAGCCATCAAATGGAACATCAGCAGCAGAAACAACAGCAATAGCAGCTACAATCACAGTAGCAGCATCCAGAATGTAGCAACAAATGGTCGACGACGTCGAGTACGAGTAAACAGAATTTGAGGGGAGATTCTCCTACAGCGGTAGAGAGAACCCTGCCATGCTCTAACGTCGTCTGAATCGGAGGACGATGATGAAGAGGACCGGGAGCAGCTGGAGAAGAGCCAGAGAGAGGACGGAGCTGGATACCCACATCCAAGCCCTCGAAATCAAATGAATGGCCAGGAGAGTAGCCAAAGAGGCTGCAAAACAGCAGCAGCAACAGCAACAGCAGATGTTGCTGACCATGCTCCTTAAGCACGTGCATCCCGACACTGATCTGTTAAATGGGACGCAGTAGAAAAACGAAGAACACACTCAATTGAGCTCGGTGCCAGAAGTTTGTGCATAACGCAACGTGTTCAACAGACAGTGCCGAAAGTTGCCCAGGTCTTTGGGCCAGGCAACCAGAAGCAAAATTGGTCGTGCTCTATATCCATAGGCTGATTGCTCAGTTCCAAAACCACGATGTTTGGAGAGCCAAGTGCAGCATCGGTATAATAGCTGCGCAGGCAGCCTGCAACCTTAAAGTTCTAGCAGTGAATGTGAATTAACTGATCTGCCCTGAGCATCAATTAAATTTTAAGTCAATTAAAATTTAATTAAAATATTAAATTTAATTGATGTGTTGATGATTTGCGAAACTAAGCTAAGCCAGACGCACCCACTCTGGTACAAGAACTACAGTATCATTCGAAGAGATCGAAGCTACCTAGCTGGTGGAGTCGCGCTCTTAATAAAAAAAATGCCTTTGCCATAAGGTCGTGTATAGCGATGAACTGCGGAGATTCCAGCCCATAGAAACGTGTATCGCACGCATCCCCCTTCGAGGGGGTAAGGGGCCATATGTGATCACTATCTATGCGACTGACAAGTCACGATATTTCATTACAGAGCTCGATATTCTTTTCACTAGCCTTCGACTGAGCTCGGAAGATACTACTATATCGTAGCCGGGGACTTAAAATCGAGGCATATAGAGTGGGGCAATGTGGTGCATAACACCAGGGGGACCTCATTGTACAACTGGTTGGTAGAACACAATGTTGAAATCAAGCTAGATTTGCTTGCAACCGATAGGCCATCGTATCCTAGAAGTGGGTCCTATCTGGATCTGATGCTGATAGACAAACGACTGACCATACTAGACGTGGAAAGACCCACACGGAACTGTCTAACTGCTGTTGAGTACGAGAGTGACCACTGCGGGCTCTTCGCAGCTATTCAGCTCCCGAACGAGGTGAAAGGGCTGGAAGAGTATGTCCAAAGACACCCTTCTAATTATAAAAAGGCCCGCTGGCCACGCTTCTCCAGGACCATATCCACAGAACTACGTTCGAGTGGGGTCAATCCTCCAACAAACAGAAGCCTGCCGAACGAAGAGGTTGACAGGTTCTTCATACAGCCTAGGCAACCAGTAAAAAAATTAAGGTGCCCTCCGATCAACGTCTTCGGACTGGAGACAAAGGGCGTTGTTATGTTATGTAAGAGTCTTATTTTATTAGGTGCAGGGGTCCACTTCGAGTTTCTTCATAATTCCAGACTATTACATAGTCAAAGAAAGGCTCGCAATGTCAGAGACCGAGTCTTTCTTGTACACCCCCAAAAGCGAAAAGGTGCAGACCATGCTCCTTTAGGACGTGCACTCCGACACTGATCTGTTAAATGGGACGCAGTAGAAAAACGAAGAACACACTCAATTGAGCTCGTTGCCAGAAGTTTTAGCATAACGCGTCGAACTGAGACATGCAGTTTCGGAAAATTATAGAGGCCAAGCGGAAAGGAAAAATGGTAGAAGCGAGGCCAGCGCCTCGTGCTCCAACTACCACTTTTACTCCGGTAGTCTCCTATGCGCAAATGGCATCGGATAGGCAACGTGTTCAACAGACAGTGCCGAAAGTTGCCCAGGTCCTTGGGCCAGGCAACCAGAAGCAAAATTGGCCGCAACAGCCGCAAATGGAACATCAGCAGCAGAAACAACAGCAATTGTAGCTACAATCACAGTAGCAGCATCTAGAATGAAGCAACATATGGTCGACGACGTCGAGTACGAGTAGACAGAATTTGAGGGGAGATTCTCCTACAGCGGTAGAGAGACTCGGGTGTGCGATACATGTCTCCATGTATCGCACACCCGAGTCTGAGTACAAGAAGTACTATCCTAACGAGGTTCTGTAAAACGAGTCAAACGTGAATAGGGTAGATAATTTTATTATTAGACTGATCAGAAGGCACACTGCACGAGATATGTCCTATTCCAACAGTCTGGTCTTTGGAGCTTACTACCTTGTTTTTATTCTTTGTAGGTCAGACACCAGTTTAGACGCGGCATTAATTATTTATTTTTTTTCATTAATGATTTTCTTTTCATCAGCCCATTGCTTCAGTACCATGAAAAGGTGCCTTTCTCTAGATACAAGTGGCCTTATACAGGATCCACAAGGATGTCCTATCATCTTCCATGTCGTACGCCGAACAGTGAATAGGCGACTCCAGTACGAACCGGATGTTGTTCGCACACACTAGGATCTCCTCCGGTTCAGTAGAGCGATCCCCGCTCGAGATAGGAAAGAGTCTGCCAAAGAACGGCAATTTTACTAGTGGTTACAGTGGTACTGGTGGTCCGATCGGTGCCAGAAGTTTGTGCATAACGCAACGTGTTCAACAGACAGTGCCGAAAGTTGCCCAGGTCTTTGGGCCAGGCAACCAGAAGCAAAATTGGTCGTGCTCTATATCCATAGGCTGATTGCTCAGTTCCAAAACCACGATGTTTGGAGAGCCAAGTGCAGCATCGGTATAATAGCTGCGCAGGCAGCCTGCAACCTTAAAGTTCTAGCAGTGAATGTGAATTAACTGATCTGCCCTGAGCATCAATTAAATTTTAAGTCAATTAAAATTTAATTAAAATATTAAATTTAATTGATGTGTTGATGATTTGCGAAACTAAGCTAAGCCAGACGCACCCACTCTGGTACAAGAACTACAGTATCATTCGAAGAGATCGAAGCTACCTAGCTGGTGGAGTCGCGCTCTTAATAAAAAAAATGCCTTTGCCATAAGGTCGTGTATAGCGATGAACTGCGGAGATTCCAGCCCATAGAAACGTGTATCGCACGCATCCCCCTTCGAGGGGGTAAGGGGCCATATGTGATCACTATCTATGCGACTGACAAGTCACGATATTTCATTACAGAGCTCGATATTCTTTTCACTAGCCTTCGACTGAGCTCGGAAGATACTACTATATCGTAGCCGGGGACTTAAAATCGAGGCATATAGAGTGGGGCAATGTGGTGCATAACACCAGGGGGACCTCATTGTACAACTGGTTGGTAGAACACAATGTTGAAATCAAGCTAGATTTGCTTGCAACCGATAGGCCATCGTATCCTAGAAGTGGGTCCTATCTGGATCTGATGCTGATAGACAAACGACTGACCATACTAGACGTGGAAAGACCCACACGGAACTGTCTAACTGCTGTTGAGTACGAGAGTGACCACTGCGGGCTCTTCGCAGCTATTCAGCTCCCGAACGAGGTGAAAGCGCTGGAGGAGTATGTCCAAAGGCACCCTTCTAATTATAAAAAGGCCCGCTGGCCACGCTTCTCCAGGACTATATTCACAGAACTACGTTCGAGTGGGATCAATCCTCCAACAAACAGAAGCCTGCCGAACGAAGAGGTTGACAGGTTCTTCATACAAATGGACGACGTAGTCAAACGTACGATGGACAAAACAATTCCGAAGGTAGCTCAAATCGATAATAGCGATGTTTATCGAAATGCCACAATCGATGCACTTCACGTGCACAAAAGTAGGCTGCTGTCAAGACTTAAACTCTTGTACAGGCGGTTTACAGATCCGCGAAACGCGGAAGTCAGAGCATTGAAGTCGGAGATCCAGCAATACGTATAAGCTATAGCTTGGCTATAAGCTTGCACTGGGGCAACAAAATCCCAGCTGTAAGATCCAACAACCCGGGTATGTTCCCGCAAGTAAATAAAATATTTCGGAGGAAAGATCAAAACGGCATTCAAATCGTTAGACTTCCCGGGTCGACGGACAACGAACACTTACTGACTTCAGTTGGCATCGATCCAGATGAGGCAGTGTTAGGCAGTGACTTCTTTGCGGTCGAAGATCCCCAAGAGAAGGTTGCAGCTTTTGGTGCAGTGTTCCAGAGAGTGTATACGGTCAACGAGATTAGTAGGCCGAATCACGATCTGGAGAACAGAGCCTTGCTAAACTACTTCTATCTCTGCATGGAGATAAGTCAATGGCAATCTGAGAAGCCAGGTTTCACCAGGTTCAGTGACGTTAACATGGCAAATCAAGAAGATCTCCAGGATATCTTGCACTCGCTGAAGAAAAAAAAGTCAGTGGAAATCGATGGAATACCGAACATTGTGCTTCGCCATCCTCCCCCTAAAGAGGTCCAAATTTACACAACCTTGTTCAATAATGCGCTGAGTAATGCACATTACCCCACGCACTGGAAAACAGCTGTTGTTCATGCGATCCCTAAACGGGACAAAGATAAGTCCATTCCGACAAATCTTCGGTCGATCAGTCTTCTTCCCTGCATAAGCAAGGATTTTGAAAAGATTGTCATTGGAGATCTGAAGAAATGGGCTTTCAATCATACCGGACAACCAGTTCGGATCGAACGGGCATGATACCATTAATGCCGCGTCAAAACTGGTGTCCGACATACAATGGAATAAAAACAAAAATCAGTGCACTGGTGCCTGTCTGATTGACTTGGAGAAGGCGTTCGATACCGTTTGGTTGGAGGGCCTCTTCCTCAAGCTGGTGAGACTTGGCCTAAGTAAATCTTTGCTATTCATGGTCTATGACATGATAACAGCTAGAAAGATCGTTGTGAAAAATGGTGACGTAACTTCCACTACGGTCTTTAACATTAAAAACGGTCTGCAACAGGGGGCCATCGGTTCCCCGATCCTGTCTTCTATATGCACTGCAGATCTATATAGATTCCATGCCGCACCTAAATTTACAACATTTACTTTGCCCAACATAATAGAGTAAATTATGTTATCTAAGTCAGCTATGATAGCCTTATTCCTACTTACAATTATTTTGAATAAGTTTTCTGAATCAGTTTTAATTTCTTTAGTATTGCCTACAAGTTCATTCACTGTTCTGGTTAGTTGGTTAATTTTCTCCTGCAACTCCGTGTTTATTACAATTTGGCGCTCGTTCGATTCGATAAGGGCCTCCGCCCTAATTTTCACGTCGTTAAAATCATCAAAGTCAGGATTACCGGCAATATACTTCAAAGCCGTTCCTAAAAAGTTAATGCTCCGTGCATGACGATGGTGAATCCTAAGTGTGCCCAAAAGATGTAATATTTGATCTGCGTCAACCTGTATTGCATTTTTGAATTCCGTTTTAGAAAACAGGGGTATGAATTTAAGTTCTTGGTAAGCCAGAAGTTCGTACTCCGTTAGATTGGTACAATCCGTGAGATGGCCGAAGTCGTCGTAAATGGCCACTTTTCCATCACGGATAGGTATAAAAAGAGCCTGTGTGTAGTCCAGGAGCTTACAGTATGCAGAATGCACTAAGATTAAATGAAGGAGCCTAGGAAAAAGAATTATCTTATATTATCTTTATGTACTTGTCTATTGTTTATCAAAACCACAGTTCCTAAATCTTTCTGCACTACTTTTTCAACAAAAAGTTTTGAAAACTTATTTCCTATTCGTTTGTTAGTACGTACAAATACCTTATCACCAGGTTTAAATATTCGAACTTGCTTTTTCCTATTATGATAATTTAAATTCATTTCCAGTGTTTGTTCTAGTTTATTTATAATGTCATTTCTTAACGCGAATGACATCGAGTGAATAATATCAATGGGCTTGTGCTTCCTAACCGAATGAACGGTTCTATTGTATTCAGTAGCGGTAAGGAGTATTTGCTCAGTACTATCGTTACTATTTTTGTACAATTTAATACATCTAGCTATTTCTGTTAAAGTGCTGTGGAATCTTTCCACTTGCCCATTAATTGTGCTATGGAATGGTGGTGGCGAAAAGATACTTGCATTGAAGTGATCTCTGAGTAATGATTTAATTCTTTCCGAATTTAGGGATCTTTCGTTATCACATACTATTGTTTTTGTATTCTTATAAATATTGAGAATAATCAAAAGAGGTACTTTTACGTCGATTATAGCACGAGACCCTATTGGCATGACAATTGCAAATTTTGAAAATTTATCTATGCAAGTTAAAAAATATAGTTTGTCCGTTGAATAAATGTCTATATGGAGGATTTCACCGGGGTAAGATGGTATTGGAGTTTTGCTTATTTCTTCTTTTAAGGGATGCCTCTGATATTTTGCCGCACGACATACCTTACAACTTCAAACGATTTCCTTGAGCATCTTCCTAATGTCAGGGAAGTAATAGTCATTGAGGACTTGTTGCATATTTTCCCGTACAGATCGATGAGCTCGATTCCTCTATGAAAGCTCTCCACCTCTTCATTTTTGCATTTGGATTTTTATCATATATCGCGAATGTTAATGGTTGGTGGTCTGTGAAAATATTCAGATTCTTTACACCGTATAGGTAATTTCGGAGTTTCTGCAAAGACCAAACTATGGCTAGCAGTTCACGCTCATTAGTGGCATAGCTCTCTTCCGTTTTGGATAATGTTCTCGAAATCATAGTTATGGGCCTGTTGTTTTGTGAAAGTACAGCTCCAAGGGCATGTGAGGATGCGTCGGTGGTCAATTCAAAAGGTTTTCCTTAGTCAGGGTACAAGAGAAGCTCATCCTGGAAAGCTAGAATGTTTTAAATTTCCTTGAAAGCACCTATGGCGTCATCGTCCAATTTAATACTTACATTTTTTGATTGCCTTGCAGTCACATTACCGTTCTCCCCCGTAAATATTTCGTGAGGGGTTTTACAATATGGGCATAGTCCCTTACAAAGCGTCTATAATATCCTGGTAGACCGAGGAATGATCGCAGACTTCGAAGTGTTTTAGGGACCTCATAATTGACAATATCCTTTATCTTGTCTGAGCAAGTTTTTATACCCTTATTGGATACGATAAATCCCAAAAACTCCAACTCTGTTTAGACTTTGACTTTTCGAGAGAAACGCGCATGTTGGCTTGGTAAAGCTTATGTAGGATACGGCTTATGTGCCTAAGATGATCTTCTTTTGTTTTTGAAAATATAATAATATCGTTAATGTTGATTTGACAGATATTTCCAATTTCCTCCTTTAAAACATCGTCTATGGCTCGTTGAAAAATGCTGGGTGCATTCTTTAGACCGAAAGGAAGTCTGCAAAACTGGTACTTGCCATTATTTATAGAAAATGCGGTCTTTTCTCTATCCCGTTCAGATAATATAATCTGATGAAATCCAGATTTTTAGTTTAACGTCGTGAAGAAGGACGATTGTCCCAAATTTGAAAGAATAATTGTTATATAGGGAATCGGGTACTTGTCGCTTATAGTTTTTTCATTCAGTTTCCTGAAATCTATAACGAGACGCATTTTTCGTTTTTCGGAACCGTCAATTCCTTTTTTGTCAACCACCCAAATTGGGTTATTAAAGGGCGACCGTGAAGGTCTTATAATACCACCCTTAGGAGATTAGAAATTTCGTCCTTAAAAAAAGTTGCTAGCTGCCATTGGATAGGGATAAGCTTTGGAATAGACGGGATCGGCAAAAATTTTATTTGGCGGTTTATCATTGCTGAAAACTGTTCTTGTATTTCAACAGGTATGGTCTTATTTTCATAGACAATATGATTCACATCCTTACAGTAGAAATATAATAATTTCTCTTCTCTGTCGTTGTATGATAACGTTCCTTTGCCGAGATCAAGATGAGCATTGATTTCTTGCAAAAAATCGAATCCGATAATACCATCGAATGTACTGAGACCACGTAGCAGGAAAAAAGGAGTATTTCTATCGAAAATGTTCATTATGCATTTATATGCAATTTTATTTGTGCCATGTATTGATCTGACAAGGAATGGATTATCTATAGGTCTTACACCTTTTAAGTTGTCGAGAGGTTTAACATAATTTTTGTTCGTACCGGTATCTATTAACAATTTTATCTCCCGTCCTCCTAGTGTACGACTTACACATGGCAGGAGAGATTTACCCCTAAAAAATTTACCTCATCTGATATAAAATGCCAATTGTATGCCAATTGATCTTTCTCTTCGTCATAGTATGGCCCTTCATAGAGATGGTTCTCAGAGGATATGGGCGCTTGGTTAAAATTATTAATTCTCTGTAATTTAGGGATAGGTTGTCGATCGGATTCGCGTTGTCTTTTCTGTGATAAGCTTTGAAATTCCGGCATATTGTTTCTTTGGTGGGAATTTTGCATAGGTTGGATATTTCGATAGTTCGCCGTAGGGAACGTCGAACGAATATTAGATATACCAGTTCTATTTGTTCTCCCTGAATTTGCCGTATTAAGCCTATAGCGAGAGGAAGAAGGATCAACTTCCATATGAGTTGGCACATGGTGGAAAGCATCATGCTGATTTTTTTTTATAATGAGGGGAATTAGAGTGTGTCTTTTGATTGTCCCGACTGGGAAAAGAATTAGCAAAAGCATAACGTGCCTGATTTGCCTCCAACTCTTCCGCAAGTGCGAGCGCACTGGGCATATCACTAGGCTTTGACGAAAATAGTATATCACACATTGGTCTTTTTAGACCAGAAATAAAAACCCTGAGCGCATCTTGTCTATACTTTTGGCTGAGTGAATTTATAAGATTAATATTGCCTTCATGTTGCATTATAGTTTTATTTATAAGGACACTAAGTTTTTGCTCTACTACGTCGTAGAACTGATTAATTGTCATTTGACTTTGTCGTAGAGTTGACGGTCTGCAACAGGGGGCCATCGGTTCCCCGATCTTGTTTTCTATATTCACTGCAGATCTTATATGTTCCATGCCGCACTTAATTGCGTACGCCGACGACCTAGTTGCGTACAGATCAGGTCCGAAGGTCGAGGTAATGAACATATTGCTGCAGCGTGACTTCGAGAAAATCCAGCGATTTTGCGACGACTGGAAGCAGCTTATAAACTTCCACAATTGCGAAACTAGTCTTTTCCGGACCCCGTTGGACAGAGCAACGCGGGATACGCGCCAAAACTGGCGTAAGTTCAGCATAGTTGTAAGAAGTGTAGTAAGATATCTAGGCATTTGACTGGATCAATATCTGTATTTTGACAAACATATAGATATTGCTCTGACGAAAGCCAGAAAAGCCTTTGCTGCGGCAAGAAGGTTGTTTTTCAGCAGCCAACTTGATAACAGAGTGAAGGTAATCTGCTATATGGCCCTAGTACGGCCCATTATGGTGTACGGTTGTCCATTGTGGTTCAACGTGAGTCCTTCCCAGATGGAAAAGATGAGGGTGTTCGAGAGTCTTAGGAGCTGTCTCCATGTATCGCACACCCGAGTCTGAGTACAAGAAGTAATATCCGAACGATGTTCTGTACAACGAGGCAAACGTGAATAGGGTAGATAATATTATTAGTAAACTAATCAGAAGGCACACTGCACGAGCTATGACCTCGTCCAACAGTCTGATCTTTGGGGCTTACTGCCCCAATAGTATGTACCATGAAAGGGTGCGCCTTAGCGTCTTTATTCCTCCCGAAGCATTCCTCTATCTAGACACAATTGGCCTTATACAGGATCCACAAGGATGTCCTATCATCTTCCATGTCGTACGCCGAACAGTGGACGGCGACTTCAATACGAACCGGATGCCGTTTGCACCCACGAGGATTTCCTCCGGTTCAGTAGAGCGATCCCCGCTCGAGATAGGAAAGAGTCTGCCAAAGAACAGCAATTTTACTTGTGGTTACACCAAAACCAGCCACCGCCACCGCTAGCTTTTCCAGAGGATCAGATAGTTGACCATAGTGGACAGCTTGCATAGTTTCTAAAGTAGATTTTAAGAGAAAAAAAATTATAAAACAAATATAAAATCTAAAAAAAAAATAAAAAACACAAAATCAAAAAAAAAAAAAAATATATATATATATACAACAAAAACAAAAAAACAAGGTGCACCAAGGCGTATAAATTATATATGTTAGACATATACGCAACATATACGCCGTGGTGCACGTGTCCGTACTGTTACGGACATAGTTAAAATAGTATTAAGTTTTATATTAGGGTAAGTCAGTATAAGGTAGTTTAAGTAGATAGGTTTAGCCAAGTTTTTTATAAGTTTTCTTGGCAAAGGAATAAATAAATAAAAGATTGTCACTAAAGACTAAAAAAACGCAGATTAAGCCGAAAGGTACATTTAAAATATAGATTAGATAAGCTTAGAGTACCCTCATAGGGTCAATAGGTTAGTATTAAGAACAGTGTAAATTCTGAAGTTAGTTAAGCTAGTTTTAAGTAATTTTGTCTAGCAAGTAGCAGAGGTAAACAGTGACAGAGACACATATATATAAATTCCATCTTTTTTTTTCTTCTAATTAAGAAGATAAAAGAGTGAAGTGGGGGCAGAGGTGGACCGGCGCATGGCACATCAGGCCACAGCGCTGTCCAACCAGAAGATGAGGCGGGCTTCTCGACCGATGCCAGCTCATCACACCACTTAATTGATGGCGAGAACGAGAGAGGGAAGAGGAGGAGGCGCCTTCACCCTGCACCCAAACTGGTCCAGAGGTCGAGGGCAAAGAAGACCACGCCATCGACCGTGACGTCACCAGCGAAGTCGGCTGGTAATGACGAAGCTGCTGTATTCACGGCAGCAGCAACAACAACACCAGCTACACCAACTACAATAGCAGCAACAACATCAAAAGCTGCGCCAGCGGCACTAGCGACATTCGCAGCGGCAGCTGCAACAACAATAACATCAGAGACCACGGCGGCTAATATGCCAGCAACGTCAAAAGCAGCAGTTCCGCCTTCAGCAGTAACGACTACACTAGCCGACTCGGTTATATACGAGTCGGCAGAAGGGGAGGGAAGATATATGGGCCCGGGGAACAGGTACCAGGTCTTCCCCACCAACGAAGAGGATGAAGAACTGGAAGCTGAGCAGAGCCTCTCACGAATTCAGAGCTGCCAGCTCCAGCTCACCGAGAAGAGACGCTCAATTGAGCAACAGAAGGTGGAGCTGGCTGCCGTGGTACAAGTAATGAGGGAAAAGCTGGCCGCGCAGAAAGCGGCTCAGGCGGTTGCATGGCTGAGACAACAAGCCGTGCAGTCTCAAAAACAGCTGGAAATCCAATGCCAGTACAGCAACAACAACAACCATCAGAGAAACCGCAGGCGCTGCTAAAAGGCACCCAGCAGACGCCAAAAAAACGCAGGGTCAACAGCAGCAGCAGAAGCAGCAGCAGAAACATCAGCAACAACAACAGCAGCAGCAGGCGAAGAAGCAGCAACAGCAGACACATCCAACAAGAGTGAGATGCCCACCGATAAACATCTTCGGTGTGGAGACCAAGGATCTCCAAGATCTATGTAAGTGGGCTGTTGTACACTTAGATAAATTAGATCTCCCATACGAGATTAAATATAGGATGCCCCTCAGGCACACCATGTATTGTCACTATATGGCAGCTCACGAATTAATTAGGCAGGCGTTGGAGAAGGCGGGGAATGAGTACTACACGTACACCCCGAAAGGAGAAAAACTCCAGACTCTGCTCCTTAAGAGCGTAGATCCTTCTACGGATCCGGAGGTAATTCTCACTGCGCTGCGCCAGCGAAGAACGACGATCTCCGCATAGTAGGAGTTAAGCCGTTCGTCACTGCGGTGGCACGAAAGGAGAATAGGCGTTTGCCTATGTTCTTTGTTGAGATAACGCCCACTAGCAACGGAGATCTCCTCAAGAGAATTAAACACTTGGGGAGTGTTGCCATTAAGTGGGACACATTAAAAAAAAAGGTAAGCACACGATGCAGTGTGCTAGATGCCAGAGGTTCGGGCAAGCCGCGGCGAACTGCAAGATGGAGTTCCGCTGCTTGAAATGCGCTGAAAACCACAGTAGTAGAAAATGTCCTCTAGGAAAGGACAAAGTCGAAGACAGGAGCACCCTCAAATGTGCAATTTGTAGGACTACGGGGCACCCCGCTAGTTATAAGGGCTGCCCGAAAGTACAAGAACTTAAGAACGAGTTCGAAAGGAGGACACTAAAAACGGTGGCAACAAGGCCAGTGCCTCACGTTCCAGCCACCGCTGTTACGCCAGGCATTTCCTATGCCCAAATGGCATTATGCAGAGAACCGGAACAACAGACAGTGCCAAAGGCGACCGCGGTCCCAGTAACCCGACAGCCGGAGGCAAGTAATGATCTCAGCTTCATCCTGCTGGCTATCCAGGCACAGATGGCTCAGATGCAAAAAAGCATTGCTCAACAAGCAGAGCGGACTACTTGCTTGGAACAGCAGTTCCTTCAACAGGCAGTCAGAATAGATGTCATCTATTCCAGACTGTCTGGCGAACAAGCCACAACGGCCTCAATATAATGGCTGTAAGCTCAGCTGACGACATAAAGATCCTCGCGATAAATGTAAATTCACTAATAGGGACCGACAGGAAACTTTCCTTCGGCCAACTGTTAAGAGACCAAAATCCTGATGTGATAATGGTTAGCGAAACGAAGCTCAACCAAAAGCATACCCTCAGGTAAAATAAGTACAATATTAGTCGGAGAGACCGCACCCATCATGGTGGCGGAGTCGCTCTTTTAATTAAGAAATCTATTAATCATAAGTTCATGTATAGCAATGAAGCGCGTAGGTTTCGTTTGCTAGAGACGTGTCTCGCACGCATTCCGCTCTCGGGCGGTAAGCAATTGCAAGTGATCACTCTCTATGCACCGGATAATAATAATCTCGAACATAATTTCGTTCCAGAGCTCGAAACTCTCTTCAGATGTCTCCGGAAGATACTTACTATATAATTGCAGGAGATTTGAACTCCAGGAATCAAGACTGGGATGCAATAAGAATTGCGCACGGGGGATCGCCTTGAAGAACTGGTTGATTGGGCATGATGAGTTGAGGGCTGATCTGCTTGCAACCGAATATGTCCAGCGAAATCCTTACAATTAAAATAAGTCTCGCTGGCCACGTTTCTCCAGGGCTTTAGCCAGGGAACTCCGGTCGAGTGCGATCAATCCGCCAACGAACAGAAACCTAACGAACAAGGAGGTTGATAGGTACCTCAAACAAATGGACGACGCCATAGTGCGTACAATGGACAGAACGATACCGAAGGTAGTGCCGACCGATGACTGCGATGTCTATCGGAATGCCACCATCGACGTACTTCACGTGCAGATAAGTAGACTGCTGTCAAGACTCTTGCACAGACAGTTTACAGACCCGAGAAGTCCGGAAGTTAGATCCCTGAAGTCAGAGATCAAAAACCTCCAACAGCTAATAAAAATAAATTATAATCTTGCCATAAGCTTGCATTGGGGCAATAAAATCCGGGCTGTACGATCCAACAACCCGGGTATGTTCCCGCAAGTAAATAAATTATTCAGAAGGAAAGATCAAAATGACATTCCGATCGTCCGACTTCCGAGAACAAACGACAACGCACAGCTACTGATATCAGTTGATAAAGATCCAGATTAGTCCGTACTAGATGACGAATTCTTCGTGGTCGAATATCCCCAGGAGAAGGTTAAGACCATAGGCGCTGTTTTCGAGAAAGTGTATAAGGTCAACGAGGTCAGTCGACCAAATCGCAATCTAGAGAACAGAGCCCTGGCAAGTCACTTCTATCTCCGTGATGAGATCAGTCGATGGCGATCTGAGAACCCTGATTTCACCAGATTCGATGACGTAAATACGTAAATAATGCCATCTCCAACGATGTAAATCACATAGTGATCACGCAAGAAGATCTCCAGGGGGTCTTTAAATCCATTAAGAACAAGTAATCGGCAGGGATAGATGGTATCCCGAACATCGTGCTCAACCATCTCCCTCCGGCTGCAGAGGAAATTTACACTACACTGTTTAACAATGCGCTTAGTAATGCACATTACCCGGCACATTGGAAGACAGCTGTAGTGCAACCAATCCCTAAACGGGATAAAGCATTCCGTCTAATCTTCGGTCGGTAAGTCTACTTCCTTGCATCAGCAAGGCATTTGAAAATATTGTCATTCGAGCTCTGCAGACATGGGTCGATGACAAAAATATTATACCGGACAACCAATTTGGATTTAGGGCAGGGCATTCGACAGTGCACGCTGCTGCAAAGTTGGTTTCCGACATACAATAGAATATGGATAAAGAACAGTGCAGGGTGCCTGTCTGTTCGATTAAGAAAAGGCATTAGATACCGTCTGGTTAGAAGGCCTTAAATCAACCATTGCTATACATGACTTATGAAATGATACCAGGTAGGAAGTTCGTCGTCAAATGTGGCGGCGTAACGTCAAGTAGAATATTTAGTATAGAAAACGGTCTACAACAGGGGGCTGTAGGATCCCCATTATTGTTTTCTTTATTTACTGCAGATCTTCTATGGTCTATGCCGCACCTCATCGCGTATGCCGATGACTAAGTGGCTTACAGATCAGCACCGAAGTTAGTAGTCATAAACACCCTGTTGCAACGGGATGCAAATAAAATAACTGGATTTTGTAATGACTGGAAGTTGCTTATCAACTTCCTAAAATGTGAAACTGTTCTTTTCCGTGTCCCGGTGCACAGGGCTTCAAGTGATATGCGTACGAACTGGAAAGAGTTCTGCATTATTGACCCTCAGGGCCAGCCGCTAATCGTGAAAAGTGTAGTCAGATATCTCGGCATTTGATTGGATCATTTTCTGTATTTTAACAAACACATAGAGAAGGCTTTGAGCTGTGAAGGGTGAAGGTAATCTGCTACATGGCCCTCATAAGGCCAGTCATGTTATATGATTGTCCCCCTTGGTTCAACGTGAGCCATTCCAAGATGGAAAAGATGAGGGTGTTCGAGAGACTGTGTCTTAGGACCTGTCTCCGGTTGTATCGGACACCTGAATCCGAGTACAAGAAGTACTATCGCAACGAGGCCTTGTACAACAGGGCTAACGTGAAAAGAGTAGACAATTTTATAATTTTACTAACGCGACGACACATTGCAAGGAGTATGATGTCTACCAACAGTCTGATCTTCGGGGCTTATCACCCGAACTTTATGTATCATGAGAGGGCGCGCTACACCGGCTTTATTCCACCTGAGGCCTTCCTCTATTCAGATTCGTTAAATCTGATTCAGGACATGAGTGGATGTCCTATAATCTTCCACGCTGTACGCCGAACAGTTGACAGGCGACTCCACAATAAATCGGATATCGCTAGGGAACACGAGGATCAACTCCGGTTCAGTAGAGCGATCCCCGCTCAAGATAGGAGAGAGGGTGCAAAGGAGCGGCTCTTCTTTTGGTGATTACACCAGAACCAGTCTCCGCCATCGGCAACGCTTGATCGGATAGTCGGTCTGTTGGACAACAGCCCACTTACATAGATTTAAGTTAGGTTAAGTTAGACTAAGAAAGAAAACAAAAAAAAATAAAAATAAAAATAAATAAACAACAAAAAAAACTAAAACAACAAAAAAAAGGTGTACAAAGGCGTGTAGATTATATATGTCCAGCATATAAATAACGTACACGCCCTTGTACACACGTCCGCAATGTCACGGACATAGTTTAAGTTAATTAGAGTTAGGGTTAGTTAGTTTTAAGAAAATTAAAAAAAAATGTTTAGAGCGCCAAGTCTTTCCTAAGTTTTCTTGGCCACTAAGCAAAAACAATAAGGACTTTCCATATGGACTGCAAAAAAACAATATTAGTAGTAGACGCCGAAAGGCAAATAGATAAGGTAGTTTAGGTTATTTTAGAGCAGCGAAGGGTCAGTAAAATATATTTTAAGAACATGCATTGTTTAGATATTAAGATAGATTTAATCATTTTTGTCTAGTTTTAAGAATCATGAATTTAAAAAATAAAAATGAATATTAAAGTTAAAGTTAAAAGTCGTATTTTATTAGGTGCAAGGGTCCACTTCGAGTTGCCTCGTAATTCCAGACTATTACATAGTCAAAGAAAGGCTAGCGATGTCAGAGACCGAGTCTTTCTTGTACACCCCAAAAGGCGAAAAGGTGCAGACCATGCTCCTTAAGGACGTGCTGCCTGACACTGATCTGTTAAATGGGACGCAGTAGAAAAACGAAGAATTGAGCTCGTTGCCAGAAGTTTGTGGATACCGCGCCGAACTGCAACATGCAGTTTCGGAAAATTATAGGGGCCAAGCGGAAAGGAAAAATGGTAGAAGCGAGGCCAGTGCCTCGTGCTCCAGCTACCACTTGTACTCCGGTAGTCTCGTATGCCCAAATGGCATCGTGTAGGCAACGTGTTCAACAGACAGTGCCGAAGGTTGCCCAGGTCTTTGGGTCACGCAACCAGAAGCAAAATTGGTCGTGCTCTTTATCCATAGGCTGATTGCTCAGCTCCAGTTCCAAGAGCGAGCAGCGTGAATAGACCTTATCTATTCGACGCTGTTCGGAGAGAAAACGAAACATCGGTATGATTCATTGATTCGCTCCGAACGTCAAATAAATTTCGGTAACTTGTTGCAGACTCATAATCCTGACGTGTTGATGCTTAGCGAAACTAAGCTCCACTCAAGTACACAATTTATAATATGATAGACAAACGACTGACCATACTAGACGTGGAAAGATGCACACGGAACTGTCTAACTGCTTTTAAGTACGAGAGTGACCATTGCAGGCTCTACGCTGCGATTCAGCTTCCGAACCAGGTGGAGCGACTGGCGGAATATGTCCAGAGGCACCTTTATAATTATAATAAGGCCCACTGAGCACGCTGCCAGGACTTATTCCACAGAACTACGTTGGAGTGGGATCAATCCTTCGACAAACTGAAACCTGACGAACAATGAGGTTGACAGGTACGAAAGTATTACAAATCGATGAAAGTGGTGTTTATCGAAATGCTACCATCGATGCAATTCGTATAACCTATAACTTAGCTATAAGCTTGCACTGGGGCCACAAAATCCAAGCTGTACGATCCAACAACCCGGGTATGTTCCCGCAAGTAAATTAAATATTCCGGAAGAAAAATCAGAACGACATTCAAATCGTTAGACTTCTTAGGGCGACAGGACGTTTTAAGTACTTTTGTCTAGAAAGTAAATCAGCATATTTTAAATTAAATGAAGTTACAAGAAAAAAAAATTAGGCGGGGCGCGAGGATGCCTTTCATACGGGCTGCGTAGGTTCCCAGTGGCGCTTTGAGTTTTCGGGTATTTTTTTTGCGGTTTCTGTGTTACCTGTGTTCTGTCTATTTGTTTTTCTCCTTGAGTTAATTAATATTTAATAGTTATGTCGCTGGAATTGTTTATAGAGCACAGCTATCCAGATTTTATTATTTTATTTGTGAAAAAAAAATTTAATGACTTGTAATTATATTACCTAATGTAGGATTAAAACTTATTGAATAAATTTTAATTTGTGAAGTCAAGTCTCTGTGGTCCTTCCTATTCGTTTTGCTTGATTTTTTTATCTGGCACCGATTGTTGGTTTCTTTGCATAATTGGATTCATCCCTCTGGTAACAGTTCTATTAACTTGAATATATTTTGCACAAAGAAAAAAGAAGATTACGAACTGCAGAAGCCCGTAATTATTGTACAAATAAATATTGAGTTCTCTTGCTCCAACAATTGAGTACAGTGCTAAGTGTAATAAAGTAGTTTCGCTTCTCGCAAACCTTTTCCGCAGCCCGAATCTAAATTCTAATATAAATGAAATTGATATTTGTAACGATTTACCACAAGAAAGTATCATTCATTATTTTCGTTTAGGTTGCTATTTACATAAATTCATATTACATAATAGTATCACCGCCATAAAAAATTGTTCCTAATCAAAAAAATTATCAATCATTTAAAACTCGCCTTTGGTTTGCAACAGATATGTAATTTGTAAATAAAAGTTAATTGAAATTAATGCATTCAGTATACTCAGTGTAGAGTACATTGATTTTATGAGTAAACGTTATATGAATACTCGTTTCGTATGAGTACACTACACTGAATGTTTCATTGAAAGATAGTACAATACTCACATAATAGTCAACTATCAGAGGATTCATTAATTTTACTCATTATTCTGTGTGTGTGCTAAGTGTTCTGTTGTTGTCTTATACATTAATTTGAAATTAAAAAAGATAATTTTTTAAATCAGTAATACAAATAAAGGAAAAAAAAATAAATTTCTTCCTTATTTTGAATTATTTGAAAGGATATCACCTTTACCCAAGTGAAGCTGATAAATAAATTTTCTTTGAACACCAAGAATCTTATGTAAAAAATATCGTTAAAAAAATTATATGAACTATAAGGCAATACCGGTGGCTCACTTGACAGCGATCGTGTTACGCTTTAATTAATTTCTTTTCTAAATCTACAGTTTTCTTTTCATTACCGCAAAATCGAACTACTTTTTCTACTGGAAATTAATCGAATTCCCATGTACGACTAACGCTTTATTCTTATGCCTGAAAACACAATAGTGTTTTCTACGCTGGCGTAGTCTTTCAATAAACACAATGCAATGGCCATACATATGTTATCCAACAAACTTCATTATCGACCATGTCGGATATCTAAGAGAATTGCGTAGGGAGTCGTTTTACCGCTGGGAAATTAGTACAATTTGGTTGTTTAGCAGATTTTGAGTCCGGATACAATATATTTTTGCATGTGGCTTCGATAGCTAGGACATCCAAATTAAGTAATTGGTTTTTTCGAGCATTCCAAACACCAGTTTGACTACTTTAATCGCCATAAATCTTAAAGTTTCATCATGCCCTGGTGTAGTGTGTCGAATAGGATTTAGTTTCATCTTTTTATATACTTGGAGAAATTTACTTTTTTCCAAATGTTTTTTGTATTGGAATGCCACATATGGTTCCTTAGACTCCGAGGTAATTGTCTACACATAAGACTTATCTATAGAAATCACATGTTTTTAGACTATTCCTATTCAAACTAATTTTAAGTATTGTGCTTTTTACTATTATTGTGGTTTTTTTTAAAAATATTTATATATCTTTGAATCGTGTCCGGATCTGTGGCATGGAAAAAAATAGGTTTTAAAATATCAACTTCCTAAAATGTGAAACTGTTCTTTTCCGTGTCCCGGTGCACAGGGCTTCAAGTGATATGCGTACGAACTATAAAGAGTTCTGCATTATTGACCCTCAGGGCCAGCCGCTAATCGTGAAAAGTGTAGTCAGATATCTCGGCATTTGATTGGATCATTTTCTGTATTTTAACAAACACATAGAGAAGGCTTTGAGCTGTGAAGGGTGAAGGTAATCTGCTACATGGCCCTCATAAGGCCAGTCATGTTATATGATTGTCCCCCTTGGTTCAACGTGAGCCATTCCAAGATGGAAAAGATGAGGGTGTTCGAGAGACTGTGTCTTAGGACCTGTCTCCGGTTGTATCGGACACCTGAATCCGAGTACAAGAAGTACTATCGCAACGAGGTCTTGTACAACAGGGCTTACGTGAAAAGAGTAGACAATTTTATAATTTCACTAACGCGACGACACATTGCAAGGAGTATGATGTCTACCAACAGTCTGATCATCGGGGCTTATCACCCGAACTTTATGTATAATGAGAGGGCGCGCTACACCGGCTTTATTCCACCTGAGGCCTACCTCTATTCAGATTCGTTAAATCTGATTCAGGACATGAGTGGATGTCCTATAATCTTCCGCGCTGTACGCCGAACAGTTGACAGGCGACTCCACAATAAATCGCATATCGCTAGGGAACACGAGGATCAACTCCGGTTGTTAGTAAAGCGATCCCCGCTCAAGATAGGAGAGAGGGTGCAAAGGAGCGGCTCTTCTTTTGGTGATTACACCAGAACCAGTCTCCGCCATCGGCAACGCTTGATCGGATAGTCGGTCTGTTGGACAACAGCCCACTTACATAGATTTAAGTTAGGTTAAGGCGTGTAGATTATATATGTCCAGCATATAAATAACGTACACGCCCATGTACACACGTCCGCAATGTCACGGACATAGTTTAAGTTAATTAGAGTTAGGGTTAGTTAGTTTTAAGAAAATTAAAAAAAAATGTTTAGAGCGCCAAGTCTTTCCTAAGTTTTCTTGGCCACTAAGCAAAAACAATAAGGACTTTCCATATGGACTGCAAAAAAACAATATTAGTAGTAGACGCCGAAAGGCAAATAGATAAGGTAGTTTAGGTTATTTTAGAGCAGCGAAGGGTCAGTAAAATATATTTTAAGAACATGCATTGTTTAGATATTAAGATAGATTTAATCATTTTTGTCTAGTTTTAAGAATCATGAATTTAAAAAATAAAAATGAATATTAAAGTTAAAGTTAAAAGTCTTATTTTATTAGGTGCAAGGGTCCACTTCGAGTTGCCTCGTAATTCCAGACTATTACATAGTCAAAGAAAGGCTAGCGATGTCAGAGACCGAGTCTTTCTTGTACACCCCAAAAGGCGAAAAGGTGCAGACCATGCTCCTTAAGGACGTGCTGCCTGACACTGATCTGTTAAATGGGACGCAGTAGAAAAACGAAGAATTGAGCTCGTTGCCAGAAGTTTGTGGATACCGCGCCGAACTGCAACATGCAGTTTCGGAAAATTATAGGGGCCAAGCGGAAAGGAAAAATGGTAGAAGCGAGGCCAGTGCCTCGTGCTCCAGCTACCACTTGTACTCCGGTAGTCTCCTATGCCCAAATGGCATCGTGTAGGCAACGTGTTCAACAGACAGTGCCGAAGGTTGCCCAGGTCTTTGGGTCACGCAACCAGAAGCAAAATTGGTCGTGCTCTTTATCCATAGGCTGATTGCTCAGCTCCAGTTCCAAGAGCGAGCAGCGTGAATAGACCTTATCTATTCGACGCTGTTCGGAGAGAAAACGAAACATCGGTATGATTCATTGATTCGCTCCGAACGTCAAATAAATTTCGGTAACTTGTTGCAGACTCATAATCCTGACGTGTTGATGCTTAGCGAAACTAAGCTCCACTCAAGTACACAATTTATAATATGATAGACAAACGACTGACCATACTAGACGTGGAAAGATGCACACGGAACTGTCTAACTGCTTTTAAGTACGAGAGTGACCATTGCAGGCTCTACGCTGCGATTCAGCTTCCGAACCAGGTGGAGCGACTGGCGGAATATGTCCAGAGGCACCTTTATAATTATAATAAGGCCCACTGAGCACGCTGCCAGGACTTATTCCACAGAACTACGTTGGAGTGGGATCAATCCTTCGACAAACTGAAACCTGACGAACAATGAGGTTGACAGGTACGAAAGTATTACAAATCGATGAAAGTGGTGTTTATCGAAATGCTACCATCGATGCAATTCGTATAACCTATAACTTAGCTATAAGCTTGCACTGGGGCCACAAAATCCAAGCTGTACGATCCAACAACCCGGGTATGTTCCCGCAAGTAAATTAAATATTCCGGAAGAAAAATCAGAACGACATTCAAATCGTTAGACTTCTTAGGGCGACAGGACGTTTTAAGTACTTTTGTCTAGAAAGTAAATCAGCATATTTTAAATTAAATGAAGTTACAAGAAAAAAAAATTAGGCGGGGCGCGAGGATGCCTTTCATACGGGCTGCGTAGGTTCCCAGTGGCGCTTTGAGTTTTCGGGTATTTTTTTTGCGGTTTCTGTGTTACCTGTGTTCTGTCTATTTGTTTTTCTCCTTGAGTTAATTAATATTTAATAGTTATGTCGCTGGAATTGTTTATAGAGCACAGCTATCCAGATTTTATTATTTTATTTGTGAAAAAAAATTTAATGACTTGTAATTATATTACCTAATGTAGGATTAAAACTTATTGAATAAATTTTAATTTGTGAAGTCAAGTCTCTGTGGTCCTTCCTATTCGTTTTGCTTGATTTTTTTATCTGGCACCGATTGTTGGTTTCTTTGCATAATTGGATTCATCCCTCTAGTAACAGTTCTATTAACTTGAATATATTTTGCACAAAGAAAAAAGAAGATTACGAACTGCAGAAGCCCGTAATTATTGTACAAATAAATATTGAGTTCTCTTGCTCCAACAATTGAGTACAGTGCTAAGTGTAATAAAGTAGTTTCGCTTCTCGCAAACCTTTTCCGCAGCCCGAATCTAAATTCTAATATAAATGAAATTGATATTTGTAACGATTTACCACAAGAAAGTATCATTCATTATTTTCGTTTAGGTTGCTATTTACATAAATTCATATTACATAATAGTATCACCGCCATAAAAAATTGTTCCTAATCAAAAAAATTATCAATCATTTAAAACTCGCCTTTGGTTTGCAACAGATATGTAATTTGTAAATAAAAGTAAATTGAAATTAATGCATTCAGTATACTCAGTGTAGAGTACATTGATTTTATGAGTAAACGTTATATGAATACTCGTTTCGTATGAGTACACTACACTGAATGTTTCATTGAAAGTTAGTACAATACTCACATAATAGTCAACTATCAGAGGATTCATTAATTTTACTCATTATTCTGTGTGTGTGCTAAGTGTTCTGTTGTTGTCTTATACATTAATTTGAAATTAAAAAAGATAATTTTTTAAATCAGTACCATAAATAAAGGAAAAAAATAAATTTCTTCCTTATTTTGAATTATTTGAAAGGATTTAACCTTTACCCAAGTGCAGCTGATAAATAAATTTTCTTTGAACACCAAGAATCTAATGTAAAAAATATCGTTAAAAAAATTATTTGAACTATAAGGCAATACCGGTGGCTCACTTGACAGCCATCATGTTACGCTTTAATTAATTTCTTTTCTAAATCTACAGTTTTCTTTTCATTACCGCAAAATCGAACTACTTTTTCTACTGGAAATTAATCGAATTCCCATGTACGACTAACGCTTTATTCTTATGCCTGAAAACACAATAGTGTTTTCTACGCTGGCGTAGTCTTTCAATAAACGCAATGCAATGGCCATACATCTGTTATCCAACAAACTTCATTATCGACCATGTCGGATATCTAAGAGAATTGCGTAGGGAGTAGTTTTACCGCTGGGAAATTAGTACAATTTGGTTGTTTAGCAGATTTTGAGTCCGGATACAATATATTTTTGCATGTCGCTTCGATAGCTAGGACATCCAAATTAAGTAATTGGTTTTTTCGAGCATTCCAAATATCAGTTTGACTACTTTAATCGCCATAAGTCTTAAAGTTTCAGCATGCCCTGGTGTAGTGTGTCGAATAGGATTTAGTTTCATCTTTTTATATACTTGGAGAAATTTACTTTTTTCCAAATGTTTTTTGTATTGGAATGCCACATTATATGGTTCCTTAGGCTCCGAGGTAATTGTCTACACACATAAGACTTATCTATAGAAATCACATGTTTTTAGACTATTCCTTTTCAAACTAATTTTAAATATTGTGCTTTTTACTATTATTGTGGTTTTATTTAAAAATATTTATATATCTTTGAATCGTGTCCGGATCTGTGGCATGGAAAAAAATAGGTTTTAAAATAGTGTCCAAATGTCACGAGAATACATAAGAAGCTTAAAAAATTGACTAAAATTAAGGGCTCAATCTCATAGAATCCGCTGCGTACGTGCATTGTGATTCCACAGAAAATGTTCTTCACGTAACGCAAATAGCCGACCCAATGAATATGCTGTATTCGTTTATTCGTAAAATATCGTAAAAACAATCACATAAGGTGCACATGAATTAATTGCCATAGGGACATCTGTTGACTGTACAAAAATTTATAAGTTCAACAATTCCATCAGTCGTGATCCGTTTGATTTTAACGCAAGCAACAGATTCTATGGGTTTGGGCCTTAATTCAACAATAAAAGTCATTTGAAACCAGTGTATGCAGGAAGGAGGCAATATTTTTCATTGTGAATTTTTGACTAAAGCAACGCAAAATTGTAGTTCAGGCATTATTCATTATTTTTAAATACAATATCTTACAGAGGCAAACGATTTGCCAAAACGCCTATACAACTATTTTCTACACCAAACTATAACTAATCAAAACTACAAGAATGTCGTCCAATATACAATATTGAGGATAAAAAAGGAAAATGGGAAAAAAAATCTTGAGAACTTATCAATGTATATCGCAGTTGGATGTCCGTGATAAGTGTCATACTTCGGTTCTATTATGGACTCGCGTTGTACATTATTCTGAAACGACAATAATGAAAATAAAGTTAGATTAACAATGACAACATACGTTTTACCTTTATGTCTTCTAACGTTGGAATGCTTTCGTCAGAGTAACCCTTCATTACCTTCGTTGCTATTGGTCCCATATAATTATTCACAACAGCAAATTCCATTAACGATAAAAACACGAAAACTGAACAAGAAGACATCCAGACGTCTATTGCCTTTACATATGATACTGGTGGTAATGACTGTTGGGATTGAGTGTTTTGTGTTGCAAGTGTTAATAACGAAGTTACACCTAGTGTTACTCTTGCGGGAATTGCTTCAGGCTTAATCCAAAAAGAGATCCACGACATGACGACGATTAATGCTGATGGTATATAGGTATGAAATAAATGATAGCCCAATCTGCGACGTAGATTGAAGACAACTGCTAAACAAGTAAAATTTCCTGGAATAAATCAAAAATACAAAAACATTAGTGTCAGATAATATTGATATAATGTTTAACCCTGCTGCCTACACCCACGTACCCGGGAATGTTATTCATTTTCAGATTAATATATTTTGTGTTTTAGGTGCCGTGTGGAGTTGAAATTGAAAAGCCTTGTTTTTGTCAATATTTATGATTTACCTCTACTATCTATAGCCAACACACCCGGGTGTGCATGGAAAAATGTATGTAAATTGTAAGTTAGAAGTACAGAAAAGAACATTTACTTTATTAAAAATTTGTATATTTCTATTCATTTGACATTATTTTTTTTAGGAGTATAGAATTTAAATTTTAGACATCCCTGTCAGCAACAATTGTTCCACTAACAACCCTGTCAGCTACGACAACGCCACCTGACTGTGAATATTTATTTAAACTGGGCTCGCTCGTCTTCGAAATTCGACGGCAATCAAGGATAACGCAAACAGAAAATTTGAGAGGGGTTACACTTCATAACGTATGATATTGATGTGTTCTTCCACACAATGTGTCCTTTTTTCGCAAATGGGCCATTTTTACAGTCAAATTAGATTTATTGCGACCAGTTTGATCGAACTCGTTCGAATCGTGCATTATTCCCTCTGTGCTCTATGCAAATGTATACACAGGACACTGTCTTACCACTTATGCCTATCCCGATCTCTCATTCACATTGCTATTTATACGATTTGGTAAGTCCATGCATACATGGTGGAGTTAGAATTATCTACGTGTGCTGCAGGAAAACGGATGGTAACAGGATTTCTTTTCTTTCCATTATATTGGAGTGCCAACAACAATTTCACGCAGCGTTGTTAGGTATATCAGGGGATTCATAAAAAACGAGGGAATTCCATCTACTTGCGCGGGATTTTCACTTGTCACCTTCATTTTCTGACCCGCATGATCCACTAAAAGGGTCGCGGGGGTAAAGCACGCACGAGAGATCCCCAGGCAACTTGATTTTCCGCCATAGACTCTCGTCTACCTGATGGAATCGCATTCTTGGCACGCCTCGGAAGTAGAGATAGTGGGGACATTCACGCCACGTGACTGAACCATCGAAACACAGCCCTTTCCGTACGAAGAAGCAACTGTTCAATGTCCAGTTCTTCTTGCACTGCCGCGTTTCTCCTATCCTGTCGTAGGATTCCCACAACTGCACAAAGAAATCTCATCTCACGAGTTTATATTCACGATCTTATTCTTTCGGGATGTTCACTTGTGAGTTAGTATGCATAGTGAATAGACGTGTTTTACTCGTTGTCCTTTTAAATTCTTTATTTCTCGATTAAAAACCAGAATAAAAACTGCATATTATAAAGTCACGACAGCAATAACCATCTGATCTGGACTTATCATTGTCATTTTCTTAAGGTTAACATTTCTGTCCCTAAATTCATTAATGCGACAATGCCTGGTGGTTCGCGAATTCTTTTACAGCAAATAAACAGTGAATTCTCCCCGAATACTGCTGCTGAACGTAATTCAGCTTGTGTTGCTGAAAGCTTTGGAGCCCCATTGAAGCAAGGCTAGAGAAACAGGCTAAGAACTTCTCTCTTCCCTTGGATGCTAAACTCTATCCTAGAAAGTCGTCTCAATGCAGAACAAGGGAAAATTGCCGAACTCGAAGATCATCTTAAATCGCTGGTTGGGGTAAGCAATCCACCTCTCGTACAACAGTTGCAGACGGCGTCATTGCTGACAAGCTCGAGCGAGAGAAAATTTGTCTAACACTATAATCTTCAGAGTACCTGAAACATATTATATATTAGCTATTTACGTAAGAAAGTACTTAAATTCGAATGTACTTAAACACTCGGACAGCACGCAAGCATATGACTACTATTTTATTGATATTCGCAATGGTCAAGTCTGGCTGCAGTGCAAATGCAGAAAGCGAGGCCTCAACGGCGAAGGAATTGGCACCGCACGTGAAACATCAACGTGCAATCAGAAGTGCCAGGTTCTAACTAAAACGGATCCTCAAAAAATCCGAAGACAGTTGGACAGACAAGGACAAGAACACGCTCCGCTGGGCGAGCAATCTCTTGGTAGAAATTAAAAGCAAGCCTGCAAAAGGCATGCCCCTACCGAACCCGAAGACTGCTGGCCAGTCCAAATAATATGCTACCAGAGAAAAGGGAAGGTCAGCTGAGTACCACCAAACCGACCTGGATGGAGACTACCAACGCATAAAGATTATACAACACCGCAATCAGAAGTGCCAGGTTCTAACTAAATCGGATCCTCAAAAACTCCGAAGACAGTTGGACAGACAAGGACAAGGACACGTTTCGCTGGGCGAGCAATCTCTTGGTAGAAATTAAAAGCAAGCCTGCAAAAGGCATGCCCCTACCGAACCCGAAGACTGATAGCCAGTCCAAATAATATGCTACCAGAGAAAAGGGAAGGTCAGCTGAGTACCACCAAACCGACCTGGATGGAGACTACCAACGCATAAAAATTATACAACACCGCAATCAGAAGTGCCAGGTTCTAACTAAATCGGATCCTCAAAAACTTTGAAGACAGTTGGACAGACAAGGACAAGGACACGTTTCACTGGGCGAGCAATCTCTTGGTATAAATTAAAAGCAAGCCTGCAAAAGGCATGCCCCTACCGAACCCGAAGACTGCTGGTCAGTCCAAATAATATGCTACCAGAGAAAAGGGAAGGTCAGCCGAGTACCACCAAACCGACCTGGATGGAGACTACCAACGCATAAAGATTATACAACACCCGAGCTTGGGTTCAAAACACTCATCCCAGACAAAGAAGATTGGAAAGAACATCTTGTGAGATAACCAGGCTACCTCAAAATCTACACAGATGTTTCTTCGACTGCCCAACAATTACTTTATATCTCTCAGGGAACAGTGGTAGATGCAACCTAACCCTATGCTGGGTACCTGGGCATTGTGGTTTTTCAGTCAACTAAAGGGTTGACGACTGCCACAGGCAAATAATCAGAACACCCCATACTCTCACTCGAAGTTATAAACACCATGTTTCCTACAGATACCTCCGACCCCGCTAATCGGAGATGGATGGAATAAGATACATGTAGGACTTCGAGGCTTGTTTAATAATAATAATAATATAATAATATGGGTGGCGCGACAGTCCGAGGCGGACCTGGGCCTAGCTTCTCAGCAACCACTACGTTCTGTGCGTGCTATTGCTCTTTCACGAGTGGAAGGGACCTACAGGTTAATGCCGACCGAACGGCGAAGTTGAGAAGCTTTTTCTAGACAGGAAATACTCTTTGAGCATTGTCAGTGACTCGAAAGAGGTGGAGCCGTGAATTATCAAAGGTGGTAAATTCGGGTATCGAACCTGAGACCCTCTGCGTAGGAGTCGAGGCACTTACCCACTACGCCACGGCAATACACTCCAGATCGAGGCTTGTTTGGCCCTCACTAAATCCAAACAAAACAAATATCCCTTTAAATTAAACAGGAATGTAATAAAGAAAAGAGTGGGCACTATGGCCGGCCACTGCCGTCTCGGTATCCATGCCGGAAGAATGGGAGCCCCCACACTTAAAGATACAACACATAGCTAATTTTATCAGGAAAACAAATTGGCTGTAAATCAGCACATTAGTGGATTTTTCACTTTTGTTTTTATAATTTGCGCGTTTTCAAGGGATAGCTAACACCCTTATGTGTCCGAGGTCAAGACACAGCACGGGCCGAAGGTATAGACGGAGAAAGAGAAAGGGGGATACCTGTGCATATTGGTCTTAAATATCTGCTGGTTGTTGTCTGTGGGAAACATTAGGCTGGTAAGGGCATTCTATATTCGTGTAGTGCGTCTGAAGAACAAGTCTCTGAAATTAACAGTGCTTCCGAAAGTAGGCTTAAGGATATACTGATGGGCATTCCTGGCGAGGGGGTATTGCGGGTGAATTCATGGAGAGGAGGAATGCAGTTGGCTAGCTCACTTGACAATCCTTTGTTAAAATAACGATACAACACGCACAAAGAAGAGATGGTGCGTCGATGTTCGAGCGAGTGTAATGACTCTGCGGTATTACTATCTCCTGTAACTTCTATTGCTCGCTTTTGGATTCTATCAAGTAGGTGCAGGTTAGTCTTGGGGGCACAAGACCAGATAGGAAGCGTTGTACTCAAGCTTGGGGCGGATATAAGCCTTATAAATTAAAAACAAATTTGAGGGTGTGAAATATTTCTTGCATCGATTAAGAAAACGCAAACATTTCGCAGCATTTTTGGCGAACTGAAATATGTGATCGTTCCAAATGTTGTTGTTGTGTTGATACACATACCAAGGATGGGAAATTTTCCGGTTCCGGTTTCATCGACATAAGGCCATTCATGGATAATGACTAATTATCAACGGTTGGCTTGAGTGACAGCAGACAGCAATGAGTTTATGGAGCATTGAATTCTACTCTATTGTTTTCCCCCCAATTAATTACGTTGTCAAGATCAGTATTCAATGTGCTTGACATACGCTGAACACCAGCATTTATTTAGTGGATATCAGACTTGAACCCATCCAAAACAACTTGAATTGAACTGTTTGAATGGTAATTTCTAATCCATAGAAGAAGAGATTCATCGATACCATAGGCACGCATTTATGACAAGAGAGCTTGATGCCAAACTCTGTCAAATGCTTAAGAAATATCAAGCGCAGCGATCTTGCTTTCGCATTGTGCAATGATTGGGTCCACTTTTCGACTTTCGCTATCAGATCACCAGTGGACCTGTCGCTGCGGAAACCATATTGCCGGTCATTAAGAAGCATCCGCTATTCAAGGTATTCCATATGCTGACGATTTACCAGCGTTTCTATGACCTTAGAAAGATGAGGCAAAAATGCTATGGGTCCGTACGACGTGGATGACGAAGATTCGCTCTTTTTAGGGACGGGCTGGACAAATTCATCTGCTCGGAAAGAGACCTAAATAGGAGGATAGATGAAAAAGCTTACGCAGTGGTTTTGCCAGCGCAGAAGAACACTTCTTCAGAGGTATAAGTGGAGTACCATCCGGGCCAGCGGATTTGTGTACGTTGAGTTCTTTCAGTACTCTTACAACTGTACGAGTGCGGAAGTAGATTTGTTTATGGTGAAATCCACGCTCTCAAGTACAGGTGGAGACATGTTGGAATGATAGCAGATTGGCTCTGTCTAAGGAGCTGACAGCTGAAATTTCATTGTAACTGAGCGTGGGAATTGAAGACGAGGCGGAAATCTTTACATTTTTTACAAATGACCAAAAACCAAAAGAACTTTGTGCCTCTTCTTTTGCTCATAAGAAAATCACACGTCTGATAGTTGCTCTGCAGTAATTTCTGGCCCGTTTAAACTTGTTCCGGTTTTCTAAGTAGAGTTGGTTTGTATGTCTGGAAATTCAACTCTCTCATCCTGATAGCCTCTTTACAGCTCGAGTCATGCCATGCGTTTGCTTTGGGCTTGATACTCTTCACTCTATTAGAAATGAAGGTTATCATGTCCAACAGAAAAATGTTTGTGATCATATCAGCAGCGGTATCCACGTCGAGGAAGCATAGTGACCAGTTACAATTCCTAAAGAAGTTGTTAAGTCCGCTCCAATCGGTTTTCTCGTACAACCATACTGTTCTCTTAGGAATTTGTTCTCTAAATATATGTGGTGATAACGAGAAACTGGCTGATACGACACAATGGTCCCACGAGCCTAGAGGTAACAGTTTGTCAGCAGAATATTTATAAGGATGAGAGGTGAGAAACAGGTCCAGGGTGTTGGTAATTTACTAGCTGGGTCAGATTGATTACCTCAGCAAAGATTTCGACATACCTTCCTTCGGGTGTGGCCTAGCCTGAGTGTCAAAGCCAATTAGAATTGCGAACCTTCCTTCGGGTGTGGTCTAGCCTGAATGTCAAAGCCAATTAGAATTGCGAAATCGTCCGCAATGGTGATTTGTGTGCGAGGATACAGGGATACAATTCCTGAGATGGAATCGGATAGCGCATCAAATTCGTTAAAAGTTGAATTTGCTATCCCAGCTTGGACTTCTATAAATAAAACAGTAGTGGGTTAAATGCGGAAATGGATTAAAAACGGGCATGGAGTTTTAACCACTTGAAATTAAAATCATAATTGGAACAGAGGCCGTATTGTGGTTGAATTTGGTAAGCAACATCACTACGTACGTAAATGGCGAGACCGCGGTATAAGTAAAAAAAATGGCACAAAGCTATACATAGGCAAATTCAAATCCGATCGGTATTCTCATCTACCTGTGTTTCATTCAGCGCCAAGATAGCTGGTTTGTAATGGGATAGGTGGACATACACAGCGAAGAGATTCGCTCGCAGCCCACGCACATTATTCACATCAACCCTCAAACTTCCCATAAAAAACAACGGAGATATAAAAAAATCAACTCTGAGAAGTGGAAATTTCAAATAAGCTTCTCAACAACAATCGATTTAGGTGTTATGCCCATACATCGATTCGAGTTGGTTCAACAAATTCACACTTCTAAGATCCGCTATGTCAGATGGTACGCACTCTCTGTCATTGCATCCAACCGCCTGATGAAATCGAACGAGAGTGCGCATCAGTGGATTATGATGGGAAGACGAAACTAGCCAGGTAGGTCTTGACAGTTGTCCGTGACCTTTTCGATCCAGCGCGTAGAAGAAACGGACCACAGTAATCCACGCCACAGGACACAAGGGCCACTCCGCATTAAACCTATCTGCTTCCGATGTCTTTTACAGGTGACACAACGATGGATGTAGCTCCGCCTGTCGTCCATGCAGGATCCAATAGCGCTGCCGAGGTGTCTGGAGCATCAACTGGGTACCACCATGTAGGGTTCTGCGGTGTGATTTATCAATAAGCAAACAAACCAAAACACCGGTCTTGGGTAAAACAACAGGAAATCGTTTATCGTTGGAAAGAGATGTCGCCTTGCCAATAGGACCTGCGCTGCTTAGAGTAGATCCTCGTTGAAGAGCACGAAGATCATCAACAAAGGCACTGTCCTGTTCTAATTGAATGGGCTTCAGCAAGGCAGAGTCGAGCTCATCCGCTCCCAATATTTGCGAATTGGGGTGTTCTCTTTGGAACGCCAGGGCACTATGACTGCCACTGTCCGTAGCAAGCGCTGTAATGAGCTAAAGCGTTCAGTCAGTGAGATGATCTTACTGCCCGGGGTTCTGGTCACGAGCTTCGGCTATACTGTTGCCAACGCTGCCATCAACACCAATTTTTCTTTGGACTGCATTTTCGTCATGTGATCAGGTTCAGGAACAACATCCAAAGCGAGGGGGAATGCAATGATGCTGGGACCCTCCACCATAGTTGATGGGCTATCAACTCACCACCTGTCACTCCACGACTGGCTTCATCAGCCGGATTGCTGCGCAGACCGGACATGAAACCATCTGCGCGGTTCCATGAGGTCTTGAACTTGCCGAACGCGATTAGCAGCGTACGGCTTCAACAATGTGGGTTGCTTGCGCAGCCAGCACAGCACAATGCTTGAATCCGACCACAAGTAATAAGGGACATCCTTCAGGGCGAGGGCAGTACATGCACTGTCCAATAAAGCTGTCAATAGCTACACACAGCTCAAGTCGGGGAATTGTTGCACCTATCAGTGGAGCCACCATAGTCCTGATGTAGATGACCGCTGCGTAGGCACGCGAACTGGCATCACAAAAGCCATGCAGGGTTGAACTAGAACCTAGTTGCATTCCCAACCATTTGGGATTTTAGCGCTGATATTGTCACGAAATCGGAGCCAAGTCCGGGCGACTTCTTCCGCGAGGGGAGCATCCCACATAAAACCAACAGACCACAGGTTCTGGATGTAAATCTGTCCGACGATGACCACTGGAGCCAACAGTTCTTTGGGGACAAACAGCTGAGCCACCTCGCGATGCTGCCACTGATGTGCTGGGTTTTACGGAACCACCTAGAAAAAACCCATGGTTTGACAACGAGTGTTGGCTGGCACATGCAGCGAAGCTGGAAGCCTACAAAGCAACGCTGCAACGAACGACGAGAGCTGTTCGTGAGCTCTACGAACAGAGACGAAGGGACGAGACCCGGCTTCTCAGGAGCAAGAAGAAGGAGCACGAGAAGCGCGCAATCGAGGAGATGTCCGAAAGTTTTACCAAAGGGTGAAACAACTAGTAGTAGAGTCACAGTCGATACTGACAATTTGGAAGAACAATTTCTGCAGACTGCTAAAGGGCGATGATGATACCAATACCGCCGTCAGGCAGAATGTTTCACTCAATATGGACGATGATCGACGAGAATTCCGTCCCCCCGCCTTAGACGAGGTCAAGATAGCAATATCAAGACTGAAGTATAACAAAGCTGCCGGTGCGGACGGACTGTTTGCTGAAATCTTTAAGGCAGCTGGAGATGATCTGGTTGGGCGCATGCACCAACTCATCTGTAAGATATGGTCGGAGAAAAGCATGCCTAACCAGTGGAATCTCAGTATCGTTTATCCGATCCACAAGACAGGAGACTCCTTTGACTGCGCCAACTATAGAGGGATTAGTCTCCTGAACATCGTTTAAAAGATCTTCTCTACCGTTTTGTTTACTCGCCTGAAGTCGTTTATAAATAACCTGACAGGTCCATATCAGTGTGGCTTCAGGCCAGGGAAGTCCACCATCGACTATACCCACCACCACCTTTTTGTCGATTTCAAGGCCGCATACGACAGCGTGCATAGGGACGAGCTATACAACACCATGTCTTGTTTTGACATTCCTGCCAAACTCGTTAGGTTGTGCAAGATGACGATGGAGAATTCTCGCTGCTCCATCAAGGTCGGTAACGAACTCACCGAGACCTTCAATGTCAAAAAAGGATTTGGACAAGGCGACGCGCTGTCATGTGATTTCTTTAACATCATCCTACAGTACAGTACGTTTTGGACAGAGCGTCACAATGGGCAGCTATAAATTCGAGGTAGTCAAGGACTTCGTCTACCTCGGCTCCGCAGTAAACAGTACAAACAACATCAGTACCCAGATCAACGCAGAGTAACTGTTGCCAACCGCTGTTTCTATGGGCTCAAGAGGCAATTGAGTAGTAGAGCCATCTCTCGAAGGACCAATCTGACTTTATACAAGACCTTCATCATCCCAGTCCTGCTGTACGGCGCGGAGGCATGGACAATCTCAAAAGCGGATGAGGAAGTCCTTGGTCTCTTCGAGAGAAAAGCTTTGGTCCTGGTTGCGTTGACGGTTTCTGGAGGAGAAGATTCAACCAAGAACTGTACAGGATGTACAGCGACATGAGTCTAGTCAGGCGTATTCGGCTCCAACGCCTAAGATGCCTATGCCATGTAGAGCGTATGCACAACTCAGCTGCGGCCCGGAGAGTCTTCGCCTCCGAACCGGTGGGACAACGCAACAGAGGACGCCCGCGTTTAAGGTGGCGCACCCAGGTGGAGAAGACCTCAACCAACTTGGCGTGTGACACTGGAGACAGCTATCCAGAGACCGTGCTAACTACAGAGGCTTGTTGGTCGAGGCCCTGGTCCACCCCGGACTGTAGCGCCAAATAAAGAAGAAGATATGAAGGAGAGAATGAGAATGGAATATAATTTGACAAAAACCGAAAGGAGTTTAGGCGGGAAGATGTCACAAAAGAGAGAAGGCGTCGAACGGCAGTAGAAGTGAACGAGATGTTTAGGCTACGAGAGCCAGACGATGACTGTCAAGCGACGACTAGAAGTTGCTTATCAACTTCCAGAAGTGCGAAGCTAGTCTTTTCTGGGCCCCTTTGGACAGGGCAATGCGGGATACGCGCCAAAACTGGCGTAAGTTCGGCATAGTTGGTCGGCCGTAAGCTGTATGAAATGTAGTTAGATATCTAGGCATTTGGCTGGATCAATATCTGTATTTTGACAAACATATAGACATTGCTCTGACGAAAGCCAGAAAAACCTTTCCTGCGGCAAGAAGGTTGTTTTTCAGCAGCCAACTTGAAGCCAGAGACAAGGTATTCTGCTACATGGGATAGTACGGCCCATTATGCCGTACGGTTGTCCATTGTGGTTCAACGTGAGTCCTTCCCAGATGGAAAAGATGAGAGTGTTCGACAGGCAGTGTCTTAGGAGCTGTCTCCGTCTTAGGAGCTGTCTCCATGTATCGCACACCCGAATCTGAGTACAAGAAGTACTATCCTAACGAGGTTCTTTACAACGAGGCAAACGTGAATAGGGTAGATACTTTTATTATTAAACTGATAAGATATATATACATATACACTGCACGAGATATGGCCTCTTCCAACAGTCCGGTCTTTAGGGCTTACTACCCCAATAGTATGTACCATGAAAGGGTGCCTTTATCTAGATACAAGTAGCCTTATACAGGATCCACAAGGTTGTCCTATCATCTTCCATGTCGTACGCCGAACAGTGGATAGGCGACTCCAGCACGAACCGGATGTTGTTCGCACACACGAGGATCTCCTCCGGTTCAGTAGAGCGATCCCCGCTCGAGATAAGAAGGAGTCTACCAAAGAACGGCAATTTTACTGGTGGTTACACTAAAACCAGCCACCGCCACCGCTAGCTTTTCCAGAGGATCAGATAGTTGACCATAGTAACCAGCTTACATAGTTTCTAAAGTAGATCTTAAGAGAAAAAAAATTATAAAACTAATATGAAATCCAAAAAAATTAAAAAACAAAAAATACAAACAAAAAAAAAAAAAAAATATATATATATATGCAACAAAAACAAAAAAAACTAGGTGCACCACGGCGTATAAATTATATATGTCAGACATATACACAACATATACGCCCTGGTGCACGTGTCCGTACTGTTACGGACATAGTAAAGATAGTATTAAGTTTTATATTAGGGTAAGTCAGTATAATGTAGTTTAAGTAGTTAGGTTTAGCCAAGTTTTTTATAAGTTTTCTTGGCAAAGAAATAAATAAATAAAAGATTGTCACTTAAGACTAAAAAACAGACTAAGCCGAAAGGCACATTTAAAACATAGATTAGATAAGCTTAGAGTAACCGCATAGGGTCAGTAGGTTAGTATTAAGAACATTGTAAATTCTTAAGTTAGTTAAGCTAGTTTTAAGTACTTTTGTTTAACATGTAAGTAAAATAATTGAAAATTTAATAAAAATACATTTAAAAAAAAGGAGTGATCGCCGAACCCGGCAGTGCCGGGTTCAGCCACAACAAAACACACAAACCAAAACAAACGCGAGAGTTGCGACAACAGCCGCAAATGGAACATAATCATTTCGCCATTCGGTAATCGCAATATTCTCCATCTCCCGAACGAGGTATTAAAAGTACATAACCAAGTTGAACTGTCCAGAATCCAGAATTTGTATTGAGAACGCTAAAGATTTTCGAACCATTCGGTTTAGTTTTGATATCATCAATATTAGGAAGCAAACAAACTTACTTTCGAAAGGCTACTCAACCTCGAAAATAGGATTAACAGCTGATTCTATACAGCTAAATACGGTTCGTGTAAAAATATACATTACTTTAACGTTGCGTCCATTTACTGTCCTCCGCGCAGTATAATTGATCAAAGCGAGCTCGAACGAACCTTTCACACTCTAGGCCCAAATTTCGTAATTGGTGGAGTTTTTAAGGCGAAACACACTTTTGGGGGGTCAAGATTAATCTGACAAAAAGGCAGAAATTTATACAGAGCTGGTATGAAACTAAACTGTGATTTTTACTCGATAGGAAAGCCAACCTACAGGACGTCGGATGTTACAAAAATACCTGATGTTGTTGATTTCTTTGAAAAAAAGGTGTTTCTAGAAACTACTTATGAATTGAAGAAAGCTTTGATCTTAGTTCAGATCATTTCCCCATTGTGCTATGCATAAATGATACCCTTGTCAAAACGGAAGTTCCATCTACGTTAACTAATACACGAACGAATTGGCAAGCATTTAGAAATCACTTACAAGATAATATCGAACTCAGAGTTTCGCTGATAACCCCATACAATTTAGAAATAGAACTCGATAAATTTATAGAAGTAATTAAGTGCGCTGCGTGGAGCAATACACCGCTCGCTAGAAAAACGACGATAAAACATGTATTGCGATATCCACCGGAAATACGAGATTTAATAAGAGAGACGTAAAGCTCGTAAGAAATGGCAGCAGACCCGTGCGCCGCAGCATAAAACAGGCATCAACCAACTCTCCAAACTTCTGAAGCGAAAATAATATGGCTTGAAAATAAAAATTTTAATGCCTATTTAACATGCTTGTCAGCGAAAAAAAAATACCAACTACTTACTCTGGAAAGCAGCCAACGGTTTAAGAAAACCCCAACCACATGCGGCCCCAATTAGGAAAAACCAACACGAGTGGGCCAAAGACGATAAAGAGAAAGCAGATCTCTTCGCATATCATTTGGAAGCAGCGTTTAAATCACGCGATAGACAAACACCTCCTGTATACTCCTACGGTTCAGACTCAAATAATCACAATTTTTCTATAAGATATACTACTTTGAAAGAACTTAAGGCAGAATTGAAAAACTCTTGCCCAAGAAAGCTCCTGGTTATGATTTAATCACAGGAGAAGTTCCGAAAGAATTACCTCAGAAAGCGCTTCTTATGTTTCTCTCCATTATTAACGCCACCTTTAGATTAGAACATGTCCCTTGTCAGTGGAAAGTAGCGGAAATAAACCGGGTAAACCCCCAACAGACAAAAAGTCTTATAGACCGATTTCACTTCTTCCAACAATGTCTAAAGTTTGGAACGAATATAACTTAGACGTTTATACCCGGTTGTAGAAGAAAGACGACTTATTCTTAACCACCAGTTCGGTTTTAGAAGTAAACATTCAAATATTAACCAAGTACATCGCATAACTGATGTTATAGAAAAATCTTTTGAACAAAAGCAAGTCTGCTCAGCTGTATAAGAGCGTGAATAACTTGCCCGTTTTTATAAATATTGTTCAAATAATAATCAATGTAAAGCTTAAATGGAAGGAGGACGTCAAAAAGGAACGTGAGGAGCTCCAATTAAGATACAAAGACATGCACTGGCTTATTGGAAAATAATCCCAGCTAAGTACTGACAATAAATTGCTTATACACAAGCAAGTGTGGGCGTATAGTGTACAAGTATGGGTTTGTACCAAAGAAAATAATAGAAACGTACTACAAACTTTTCAAAATAAAGTGCTAAGGACCATCGTCAACGCACCCTGGTATATATGAAACAACGATATCCACATCGAGCTTGGAATTTCACCAGTCCAAGATGAAGTTACGAATTTAGCCCGTAAGCAGCGTCGCCTGAAAAAACACATAAACTCTGCTGTCCTTCTAATTCTCGACGAAAGAAACTCCTTTCGCCGTTCACATGACTAAGCCCCTTGACATAGCAAAGTGAATTCAACCCGCGCTTAACTGCGGTGTTAGCAAGAACTCTCAATGGAGAATCTCTTGCCAAATACGTCCAAACCAAGAAAGAAAAACTGCTGGATAAGTGTAAAACTTGATTGTAGTGCAAATATATTTTATTTGAAGGGAGGTGTTTTTACTGGGTAAAAATCCCTTTCGCTATGTGGAAATGGTCCACATAGTGACATGAATGATGCTGGCGTAAAATTGCTTTGTTAAGATTGCGTGAATCAAGGCACAAAAGAATTCGACCGTTCAATTTTCGAACTAAAACTATTGAGCTCACCCATTTTTCAAGTTCTACCATGTGTTTTAACTCACTTTCAAAAGAAGACATTATAGCATATGGCACTTTACGACGACTATCGACAACCGGTAAAATATCATTCTTGAGACTTAAGTGGCATTGACCGAAAATCCCTTAATTAACGACTTGTGTACCAATAATTAAAACATATACATATATATTTTGTTTATTTATTTATTTAAATTGTTTTCATTGTACATTTTTGTTTTAGTTATTCATATATATATATATATCTATTTATTTATTTATTTATCTATTTATTTATTTATTTATTTATTTATTCATTTATTTGTTTATTTATTTATTTATTTACTTATTTGTTTATTTATCTATTTATTTATTTATTTATTTATTTTTATACTTATTTTTATATACGAATATAATCATGTATTTTATATATATATATTCTCATATATATATATATATATTTTTTTTTTCTCTCTCTTATTGAAGGTTTTTCTCGTATTTTCCTTCAATTTTCGACACTTTCCATCAAAAATATATAACTTAAAATATAAATATAAACGTTTTTCAGAAGAAAGATGCATAATTCATCACATCTCTGTAATATATATTGTGCGATAAACTAAATCAAATGTAAACTTTTTACACGGAAATAAACTATCTATCTATCTATCTAAGTGGCATTTGCTTTGTAAGCAACCTTAACCATTAAACACGTCTTTGTACTGTGACAATAGACTAATCATGTTACTTTTAACTTCACACTTCTCAACGTTATTAATACTAGTACTTACATAACTGTTATGCACTCTTTGAATCACTTCCAATTCCATGCGCGCACGTTAATCCTAAGAGTTCTGCAATCAAATTTTAATATTATAAATTCTTATTTGTGACATTTATTTCTAATTTTATTTCTAACACAGTCCAAAATATAATAACCTTTAGACATGATTTCTTGCCCCGTAAAAGTAAGAAGATTCTCAGCGTTATGTCTTATGTGAATAGTTGAAAAACCCAGCAAATCAAACTGCTTCATGGACATCACATTTCCTTCAGCACCTGTGTCAAATTGACAAGATAGTTCGAACGTTGCGATTTTTAAAATAATATTCCACTGTTGTTTAGAATAATTGTAATGAATGGTGCCGATAAACAGGGTGGAAGAATTTGACTGGCAATCGGAATCAAAGTCAGGTTGTTGCAGACTACGAACATTAATTTTTTTCTACACATCTTAGCAAAATGATTTTTCATTAAACAGATGGCACATGCATGAGTCCACCAACCAATTTCCTGTACGGTAATTTTTCTTGACAAGTCGACTTTTCGCTTTAATTAAGTCTTATTTCAGGTCCCATCGTGGAATTATGAATGGCTTCGCATCGTCCATATTGAACTTCTTTATTAAGTGAGTGATATATTCCTCGCTTAATCTCGATACTAAGGCAATTCTTTTCATCTCCAAAATCCTTCACGTCAAAACATTCTTCAGACTAGTTTTAATCACGTAAAAATCTTGTGAAGAAAAAAACACATCATCAACATATATGGAAAGAATTAAAATTTTCTTGTTTCTCCAGGACATACACGCGTGGATGGTTGACCTAAGTCCCATTTGTCGAAGCTTGGAGTCGAATTCTTTATTCCACTGACGACCAGCCTGCTTTAAGCCATAAAGAGATTTTTTAAGGTAACATACCTGATTTCCCTTACGAAAAGTTGTCAGCAAAGACCTGGTTTTATGTGCAATTTCACTGTCATTCAGCTCCCCTTGAAATAATTCTTCTAATATTTCTTCAAATATTGGAGGTGACTTCATGTAGATTTCCTCGTCTTATGCTTCATTTAAGTAAGCCGAAGTTATATCGAGTTGATGCACATTTAGATAATATTTTACAGCTATTGCAAATACGAGACGTGTGGATTCGATCCGAGCAACAGGGGCAAAAGTTGTTGTATAGTCTATTCCAAACAGCCGACTAAAACCTTGAGCGACGAGACGAGATTTTCTTTTTATTTGCAGTACTAGGATGACGTTTGTTCGTGAGGACAAATCTGCATCCTATAATGTTCCGGTCTGTTGGACGGTCAGTAAGTTCCAGGTACCATTTTTGATCAAGCTCCTTACTTCATTACAGATAGCGTTTCTCCATTCAGTAGAATCATTTCCTTTGAGTGCGTTTTCAAAAATTAACTCCAGCGTTGAATGTATAAGCGACGATATGAGGATTCTTATCATGAATTTCTGAAGTACTTGTATGTGTATCCAGGTCTTTGTTCAATGATATCTATAATACCATATTGGGTATCATTTGAGATAAAATCCATGCTATCTTCTCGTTTATTGAAGGCATCAATATCTACATCGACGAATTTTCAGTATGCTTTCGCTTCTGCTGTATACCCTACAAAAATACCATCTGCTGAGAGGGCTTCAAATTTATCTCTATTCCTTTGTTTGTTCAGCACGAATACCTTTGATCCGAATACCTGAAGATGCTTTACATTTGGTACTTTGCCCAACCATAGCTCGAATGGCGTTTTTTCAGAAGTGCTTCTTGAAGGACAACGATTCCTAATATAGTTTGCAGCACATATGGCTACAGCCCAAGACGATATCGATAAACCAGATTGTATTATCTTACATCTCGCCATTTCAACATGTGTTCGATTCTTTCTTTCACTAACACCATTCTGTTGAGGTGTGTACGGTGTTGATAGCCCCCTTTTAATTCCTTGTGACCTTATATATTCGATGAACTGACTGGAACTATACCCATTCCCATTATCTGTTTGCAACGCCTTTATCGTAAGCCCGGTTTGCTTTTCAACGAAATTTTTCTATTTGCGAAACGTTTGAAACACATCGCTTTTATTCTTTAGAATATAATAAAATACGATATTTGCCGGTTGGTTGCTGCACGTCGACTGAGACGAGAATATGGCCCAGGAAAACACAGTGGGACCACACGCTGTTCAAAATGTGCAGAGTTGCACTATGGTTTTCCGAGAAGCGATAGGCAACCAATGGACGCGCGAAAACAGACAACGAGGCAAAAGTCTCAACAAATCAACAAGCATCCACAGCTAATCTTATGACCGATGGAATGCTTGTCGTATCATGTTCTCTATGATAGACACTCGCCCACACAAGTCATCTACTTAGCGAGCCGGATGTCACTCCTCTTCCCCCGAATTTGACGGTCCCCGTCGATGCAGGATTTATTTTTAATTCAATTTCACAATTTCTGTTCCTATTATTTTTACAAATAAGGTATACAAATAAAATAATTACAATAATAATAATTCCATTGATAGCAAATAATGTATTTGATATAATAATATTTTTATTCTCTATATATTCAATTGTCTCTCTGTTTATTATGTGATTTAAGTTTAAATCGGACATGGTGGAATTGTAAATAATCTTGGTTGTAGTACTTCAAATTTATCTCTATTCCTTTGTTTGTTCAGCACGAATACCTTTGATCCGAATACCTGAAGATGCTTTACATTTGGTACTTTGCCCAACCATAGCTCGAATGGCGTTTTTTCAGAAGTGCTTCTTGAAGGACAACGATTCCTAATATAGTTTGCAGCACATATGGCTACAGCCCAAGACGATATCGATAAACCAGATTGTATTATCTTACATCTCGCCATTTCAACATGTGTTCGATTCTTTCTTTCACTAACACCATTCTGTTGAGGTGTGTACGGTGTTGATAGCCCCCTTTTAATTCCTTGTGACCTTATATATTCGATGAACTGACTGGAACTATACCCATTCCCATTATCTGTTTGCAACGCCTTTATCGTAAGCCCGGTTTGCTTTTCAACGAAATTTTTCTATTTGCGAAACGTTTGAAACACATCGCTTTTATTCTTTAGAATATAATAAAATACGATATTTGCCGGTTGGTTGCTGCGCGTCGACTGAGACGAGAATATGGCCCAGGAAAACACAGTGGGACCACACGCTGTTCAAAATGTGCAGAGTTGCACTATGGTTTTCCGAGAAGCGATAGGCAACCAATGGACGCGCGAAAACAGACAACGAGGCAAAAGTCTCAACAAATCAACAAGCATCCACAGCTAATCTTATGACCGATGGAATGCTTGTCGTATCATGTTCTCTATGATAGACACTCGCCCACACAAGTCATCTACTTAGCGAGCCGGATGTCACTCCTCTTCCCCCGAATTTGACGGTCCCCGTCGATGCAGGATTTATTTTTAATTCAATTTCACAATTTCTGTTCCTATTATTTTTACAAATAAGGTATACAAATAAAATAATTACAATAATAATAATTCCATTGATAGCAAATAATGTATTTGATATAATAATATTTTTATTCTCTATATATTCAATTGTCTCTCTGTTTATTATGTGATTTAAGTTTAAATCGGACATGGTGGAATTGTAAATAATCTTGGTTGTAGTACTTAGAAAATGCGGTATAACAATGGTGTCGTGAAATTTATTAAGCTGATTGGTAAATTCGAATGATATTATTTTAATTTTACAATTATGGAATCGAATTATATTGCTCTCCTTAATTACAATTTTGACTAACACAATCTTGGTCGACATTAGTAATATTAAAAGTCTTTGTTACAATTATGTTTTTCTTAATATTATTAATAGATTCATCGTTATAATATTATGTATTATACATTATTTATATTTAACAGATTTCGAATGCAATTATGTGGATGCGGTTTTAATTTTTTCTTTGAGATGGTGCCTTCCCCATACATGTGAATTTCATTATTTCTAATAATAACAAAGGTGGTATCATAATCTATTCCTTGACATTCTATATTGGGAGTTAGTACAACAACTGAATTATAATATTTATCATTACAAAATACAGGAATTTATATTGTGAATATAATAAGTTCATCTTTCAATACTACTGCATTTTTCAAGTATGGTAAAATATATAACAATCGATATTTTACCATACTTATAATATAAATTTTTAATTCTTCCATAGTAAACATGTCGTTCTCCAACAAAACAGCAAAACATTGTCTTTAATTTTAACTATTTGTTGCTTTAGGGTTGAAATGTAGACATATAATTGCAAGAGGTACTTAGTTCCATCCGTTTCCTGTAGTAATTTATTTGTTAGAAGTGTAACATTACTTAAAAACGCATTTACTTTTGAATCTGACTCATAAATATGTCTTTTAACAGTATTGAAATTCTCGTTAATCTTATCATTTATCTGCACCTACTTAATAGTTTCCGCAGTGATCTGTCTTTAATTTGCTTTTGAACTTTCGACATGAGCGTATATTTCCTCAGCGTCATCGCTATTCATAGTGCCGGCCAAAAACTTCATTCCCTTGCCAAAAAAATTAACTAATCCTCTTTTCTTACGCTTTGTGCCTAAGTACTTCGTAAGTAAAAGCTCCTATTTTACGCTTTCTATAAATCTGATTTCAATACTTGAGTGTTCCATTTTAAAATTAGAAAAACGCATTTCCAAGATGTCAATTTTTTCTAAATATGTTGTTAAATTTGCAATATGTAAGAAATTATCGTAATGATCCTCGATCATCTTTTCTTCTATTCCAACTGTAGTGTAACCATTGTCATTATGTATCGGAGTTATTACGATCTGTTTTCCGTTCATTTGGAGTATTTGTAACTACTCATTTGGAGTAGTTGTAGTCGTTAAATACATATGATATTCCGTTTAGAAAACCAGCTATCTTCATGCACAATATCATTATGTCTTTCTGGTGTATCTGTGTGACTGCAACTATGTCTGCCTATCAAATACAAAATGCTAGGTTGCATATTTCGCAATTGTTGATAATTTTTTTTTTTTGAATATTTGGATAATAATAACGTGTTTTTATTTCATGAAGGACTTCATTAATTCCTCGGTGATTATTTTTTAAATGTTCGTCCTTTATTTCATTCAACAGTTTTTCTTTATCTTAAAGCATAAGATTCGACTTCATTATTTTGAGATTTTTATTTTTTGCAAAGTACATAATGTAATAATCTTTGAATATCATAAGTAACTCATCATTACGACAGAATATAACAACTAATCCTTTTTCTGGTAAATGACTTCTTGCTTTCTGACGTTACCTTTAAAGTTGTACGAAGCTTTTTCTTATACATTATTTTGGTAATAAGTGATTCTTTCTCAGAATATTCCAAAAATATTTGATTCATAAAAATATTAATAAGTTTTTCGGTCACTGTTTATTGCGTTGTCACTGTGTACAGACGTATTTTTCTTCCGTGCGAATCCAAACCAATAAAAATAATTCTAAAACGGGAGCGTTTTGATTCTGAGGTGGGTGAGATTCTCCCTCCCGAAAAATACTCAAACGACAACGGTAGTGCACTTCCCAATTCAAACATGGCTAGTCAAAACTATTATTCCCTACTTGGTAATCCGATTTGTGATCTAGATCCAGATGATGAAGTGATTATAAATGAACGTTATAAGGCCATTAAAACAAGTGTACCACCGATAGTAGTTTTAAAAACAACTAGGGACCAACTGCGGGACGTACTAGATAGCATAAATGTGCAAGATTATTTAATTAAAAATATCTAACTTGGACAAAAAATCAGCTCTCCCAACGAGAAAACTTACAGCAAAATTATAAATGAACTATAATAATAACAATATGGGTGGCGCGATAGTCCGAGGCGGACCTGGGCCTAGCTTCTCAGCAACCACTTGTGTTAAGCGTGCTATTGTTCTTTTACGCATGGAAGGGACCTACAGTTTAATGCCGACTTCGAAAGGCAAAGTTGATAAGCATTTTCTAGATAGGAATACTCATTGAGCATTGTCAGTAACTCGAAAGAGGCGGAGCCGTCAATTATTATGAATGGTGGTAAATTCGGGTATCGAACTTGGCACCCTCTGCGTAAGAGTCAACGCACTTACCCACTACGCCACGACGACCCACTTATAAATGAACTAGTGCGCTTAAAAATGGAATTCTTCTCAGATTCCTCAAAAGACACTAAGCCTTTAAGGGTATTAATTTTGGGATTAGACGCGGTAAGTAACAGTGCCATTAAAAATGAACTAATTTCACGTGTTATCAAATACATGGATGTTAAAACTATATCTATAAATTCGAATGTGTCACATAACAAACACTATTTATACATTGTGTACATATAACGTTGCAGTGTAAAGTTAAATGAACTTAGGCGAAATATTCCTAGTTTATTCAAAACTATTATCCGTTGGGACTGCAAAAAAATAATCCTGTTAAGGTAACGGAATGTTATAATTGCCAACTTTATGGACATGGTTCAATGCATTGTCACATCAAGACACTCTGTGCTGTCTGCTCTGGCAACCACAGAAAATCTGACTGCAAAACTAATGAGACCATCCGCTGCGCAAAGAGATAAATTCTCTCTTAAATTAAGTTTTAGAGAAATTAAATAATTGTAACTCCAGAGCTGATCAGTTTAATCTTATTACTTATCTAGTTATTAATTATGTATACGCAAACAAACATGTTAAGTAATTCATTCAATATTATTACTTGGAATGCCAGAGGCATCAATAAGAGACAACTTGAATTCTTAAATTTTTTAATGAATGTAAAAGTTGACATTGCCCTTGTAACTGAGACATGGCTTAATAAGTCAAAATCGTTTTCGCATCCAAATTTTTTGTGCTATCGCTTGGACAGAACTCATTCAATAGGTGGCGAAGTTGCCATTGTTGTCAGAAAGGGTATTGAACACACAGTCCGTCCCTGTAGTCATCTCAAGTTGCTTGAAGTAATTGGGATTGATATTACCTTATTAGATAATTCGAAGTTGAGTATTTTTTCTGCCCTGGAGGAAAAAGAAGCGTTGAAAGAATAGCCTAATTTAAAAGAGATTTAAAAAAATTGTTCAGATCGGACACAAAAATAATTTTTGGTGGATAGCCGTCAGCTATGGTCTTGTTTAAGATCGAACTACTGGGGTAATGTCCTACACGACACAGTAGAGTCTAACTCTAGTCTTTCAATACTCTACCCACTAAATCATACATACGTTCCAACATCTCTTTCCAAAAATCCGTCAACTCTCGATTTATTCTTCACAAATATTTCTAACTTTTGCACAACCCAGAAACCCATACCAATCTTGGGTCCGATCACCTCCCAGTTTTTATTACTGTAAACAACATTGACTCCTCAAATATGATTTATAGATATTCTGCAGCGAACTGTAATTCATTCAAATCATTGATTAACAACAGTCTAATTCATACTGAATTTAAGGCGAAGTCAGTAAAAAGCCCTGAACAAGTGAATGTATTATGCGAAACTTTTATTAAAACAATTTCTAGAGCAGCTGAACATGCAATTCCAAAAGCTCATTTGAAAATGCAGACACTTCGCTCCCTGATAATATCCTATTATACATTATACTAAGGAATTCTGAAAGAAGAAAATGGCTTCGTTACCGATACGAATGGCCATGAACAAATTCCTGGACGCGACTATACGAGCACTTACGCTCCCGTAGCCAGTATCCATTCAATTCGACTGATACCATTGCCATTGTAGAACAGTCTTGAACTACATCACTTAAACGTGTGGTCGGCGTAACTTACGGAGACCTTGACGTTCAGATATTCATATTACAGCCGGAAAGTTTCCAAAAGGCAGATGCAAATAAGGTATGAAGCTTGAAGAAAGCCATTAATGGACTTAAATAGTCAGACAGACAATGGAATCTGAAGTTGGACAGAACTTTAAAGGCCCTTAATTTCTTGCGAAAATCAAATGGCAGATGCATATATTACAAAATTGGTGTAAGAACCATCACCATAATGAAGATCTACATAGATGACCTCCTCCTGGGAACCAACGACCCTCAAGAGCTTTGCATTAGATTGAAAACTTCGCAAAGCAACCCAGACATCAGCGTCAAGTAAACGAGTTTCATTAATATTCTTTAAAGATTATACCGGCTAAAAGAAGCAAAACTACCACGCCTTCCCCCACCAGTAAAAATGCGATTGGAAAAGAACCCAAAAATAAAGGACGAAAGTGAGAATATCGATAAAACTTCCTACAGGCAACTGATAAGACGATTGTTGTATATTTATTATTTATAACATTTAGTCGACCAGCTATTTCATTCGTTGTAAACGCTCTTTTAAACTACGTGGAGGACTCTAAACGTCAGCTTTAGACTGCAGAAGTTAATGTTATAAGGAACTAAATCTTCTAAGATTACTTGCAGACAAATAGTCAGCTCCAGGCTTCTTCGTACTTAAGCTGGGCAGGAGATGTAGATGACAGAATGTTTCAATCCGTCTTCGTTCTTATTTTTGCCGGTGTAGTAATTGACTGGGGATCCAGAAATCAACAGATCGTTGCATTCAGCACAGATGCTGCATATATCACTCCATCTTCAGTGGCAAAATAAGCTACATTTTAAGAAACATAATGGATGAAGGCAATATCTACTACGACAACTAAAATGGCAAATACATTGCATTTTTTGTTTACAAACTTAAGCCGATCGATGAATTTTTAAATTTTATCGACAGTACAGCATGGGGAAAGTGGGTCGCCGTGGCGTAGTGGATAAGTGCGTCGACTACTACGCAGAGGGTGCCAGGTTCGATACCCCGACTTACCACCTTTGATAATTCACGGCTCCACCTCTTTCGAGTCACTGACAATGCTCAAAAAGTATTCCTGTCTAGAAAAAGCTTCTCAAATTCGCCGTTCGGAGTCGGCATTAAGCTGTACGTCCCTTCCACTCGTGAAAGAACAATAGCACGCACAACATGAGTGGTTGCTGAGAAGCTAGGCCCAGGTCCACCACGGACTGTCGCTCCATCCATATTATTATTATTATATTATAGCATGGGGATTACAGACCCCATAATATTAATAAATTATTTGTGAACTTACCCGTTCAACTTACCAATGCCATTCCGAGTAATCGGTGCAGTTCAGTTTTGTTTGAAGGCTGATTTAAGTTCTTTTATGGCCGCTAACTTATCAGGATCTGCTCTTATGCCGTCCGTGGTGATAATACGTCCTAAGAATTTAGCTTTGGTTATAAAGAATATGCACTCTTGCCTATTTAATTATATTCTTGCTACCTTCTGTGCTTGTTTGTCAGAGCATTGAATGTTTTAGGATCAGTTGCATGAATTATCATATCATCCTCTGTAGGCCAAATGGAACTCTTCAGAAGGATACTCTTCCCCAAGATGTTGTCATAGTCAGATATCTTTTAGGGATGTTGCTGGAGTAGCACCGACTGTTTTTTTCATGACACCCATTTTGAAATAAAACTATCGATCTCTCTCTTGACATCTCTCTCTGACAAGGATAGCTCTTCGAACATATTTTCTTCAATTCTAAGTTCTTCTGCGCGAGTTACATGTCGCAACATGTCGCTGCACCTTCCACCTTAGCAACAGTGTATCCAAACAGTTGTCAGTGTTCACTGTACATATTTATCACTTTATTGTTTCTAGCAAGCGTCTTATTGTATTCTTGTATTATTCTATTTTGCACAAATAATTCGATTGTATTATATATTATTAGGATTCTAATAAAAATTGTGTTAAAGATTAAACACATACCTTTTCAATTGTGTCCTACCTTCCTCGCGCAGTATTAACTTTAGTTTTTCACGAGCATTTTTTGCGAAGACAACACAAGCTAAAAAACGACAAGCTGTTTTGTCATATACTTTATGTTAAAATGTTTTGATTATTTCGCACTGTACAAGCTAATGACACTAGTATGACCACTTAGAACAAGGATGTCATCATTTGTGAACGAAACGAACTTTTTTGTGTTTTATTCACTTAATGTGACTTTTTTTAAACTTGTCTATGAACTTTTTTGGCTAGTCTCTAGTTTTACTCTTATTTCTTTAGGTTTTTATATTTTATATATTTAGCTCGGTATCACTTTTTAAGTACATTTGTTGGTATTATTATTAAACGCTGGACGATTTTTTCGTGACTGAGTAGTACCACACTTTCTGCAATCGAACTTACTATCGTCGATTTGGTTATTTTCCCCTTTCTTAAATTGTTCGTTTTTTCTGCTGTATTTGGTGATACATGTACCGCTTCTGCTTTTCAATTAATGACTGACTAGTTGCTATTTCCATTACTCTGGAAATTTTAACTGCATCTTCTAATGAAACCTTTGCCATTTCCAACAATTTCTCTCGTATTGTGTCACTTAGAATACTGACAACTACCACTTTTTCCATGTTATTGCAATGTTTTTGCTGTTTATTTCTGATAGTTTTGGAGGTTTAATATTTATGCCGGTGTTGGTTTTACTAGAATTAGTCGAAGGCGTAGCCATTTTCGAGAACTAAAATAAATATATGTATTCATGTCATACAATGCTCATAAAGTGTCCATGTAAGTGTTACCGTTAGTAGGTATCTAGTAGTACTTAAATATGATACAATGTTACAGATGCGTATGGGCGATTGTTGTATTATTGAGACATGCTGTGTATGTGCTGTGTATGTACATATCTTGTTTGGATCCTTATCGATAAATAAATAATTGGTCCATTCTCGCAGGGTTTAAGGTTTGATGTATTGTGTTCTTCAATCTGATTCCACTGAAGCGAGCATAACTTCTTGCTGTAATTTATTTTTTTTTATAGTCATGTCGTGATTGAAAACGAAATGTTGTATTTTGATATACTTGCAGGTGGGTCTTTCCTGCTCAGCAGAGTTTTAGAATAAATTTAAATCCTTAATCCTTCCTATAAATAATAAATAATAAATAATAAATAATAAATAATAAATAATAAATAATAAATAATAAATAATAAATAATAAATAATAAATAATAAATAATAAATAATAAATAATAAATAATAAATAATAAATAATAAATAATAAATAATAAATAATAAATAATAAATAATAAATAATAAATAATAAATAATAAATAATAAATAATAAATAATAAATAATAAATAATAAATAATAAATAATAAATAATAAATAATAAATAATAAATAATAAATAATAAATAATAAATAATAAATAATAAATAATAAATAATAAATAATAAATAATAAATAATAAATAATAAATAATAAATAATAAATAATAAATAATAAATAATAAATAATAAATAATAAATAATAAATAATAAATAATAAATAATAAATAATAAATAATAAATAATAAATAATAAATAATAAATAATAAATAATAAATAATAAATAATAAATAATAAATAATAAATAATAAATAATAAATAATAAATAATAAATAATAAATAATAAATAATAAATAATAAATAATAAATAATAAATAATAAATAATAAATAATAAATAATAAATAATAAATAATAAATAATAAATAATAAATAATAAATAATAAATAATAAATAATAAATAATAAATAATAAATAATAAATAATAAATAATAAATAATAAATAATAAATAATAAATAATAAATAATAAATAATAAATAATAAATAATAAATAATAAATAATAAATAATAAATAATAAATAATAAATAATAAATAATAAATAATAAATAATAAATAATAAATAATAAATAATAAATAATAAATAATAAATAATAAATAATAAATAATAAATAATAAATAATAAATAATAAATAATAAATAATAAATAATAAATAATAAATAATAAATAATAAATAATAAATAATAAATAATAAATAATAAATAATAAATAATAAATAATAAATAATAAATAATAAATAATAAATAATAAATAATAAATAATAAATAATAAATAATAAATAATAAATAATAAATAATAAATAATAAATAATAAATAATAAATAATAAATAATAAATAATAAATAATAAATAATAAATAATAAATAATAAATAATAAATAATAAATAATAAATAATAAATAATAAATAATAAATAATAAATAATAAATAATAAATAATAAATAATAAATAATAAATAATAAATAATAAATAATAAATAATAAATAATAAATAATAAATAATAAATAATAAATAATAAATAATAAATAATAAATAATAAATAATAAATAATAAATAATAAATAATAAATAATAAATAATAAATAATAAATAATAAATAATAAATAATAAATAATAAATAATAAATAATAAATAATAAATAATAAATAATAAATAATAAATAATAAATAATAAATAATAAATAATAAATAATAAATAATAAATAATAAATAATAAATAATAAATAATAAATAATAAATAATAAATAATAAATAATAAATAATAAATAATAAATAATAAATAATAAATAATAAATAATAAATAATAAATAATAAATAATAAATAATAAATAATAAATAATAAATAATAAATAATAAATAATAAATAATAAATAATAAATAATAAATAATAAATAATAAATAATAAATAATAAATAATAAATAATAAATAATAAATAATAAATAATAAATAATAAATAATAAATAATAAATAATAAATAATAAATAATAAATAATAAATAATAAATAATAAATAATAAATAATAAATAATAAATAATAAATAATAAATAATAAATAATAAATAATAAATAATAAATAATAAATAATAAATAATAAATAATAAATAATAAATAATAAATAATAAATAATAAATAATAAATAATAAATAATAAATAATAAATAATAAATAATAAATAATAAATAATAAATAATAAATAATAAATAATAAATAATAAATAATAAATAATAAATAATAAATAATAAATAATAAATAATAAATAATAAATAATAAATAATAAATAATAAATAATAAATAATAAATAATAAATAATAAATAATAAATAATAAATAATAAATAATAAATAATAAATAATAAATAATAAATAATAAATAATAAATAATAAATAATAAATAATAAATAATAAATAATAAATAATAAATAATAAATAATAAATAATAAATAATAAATAATAAATAATAAATAATAAATAATAAATAATAAATAATAAATAATAAATAATAAATAATAAATAATAAATAATAAATAATAAATAATAAATAATAAATAATAAATAATAAATAATAAATAATAAATAATAAATAATAAATAATAAATAATAAATAATAAATAATAAATAATAAATAATAAATAATAAATAATAAATAATAAATAATAAATAATAAATAATAAATAATAAATAATAAATAATAAATAATAAATAATAAATAATAAATAATAAATAATAAATAATAAATAATAAATAATAAATAATAAATAATAAATAATAAATAATAAATAATAAATAATAAATAATAAATAATAAATAATAAATAATAAATAATAAATAATAAATAATAAATAATAAATAATAAATAATAAATAACATTACATATAGACAAAAGATATCATAGTTCAAAGTTATACATACTTTACAATAGTTGTAGCTCCCTAACCAGTTGATTATTAACGTTAATGCATCTAGTCATGAACTTTTCATTGAGGATTTCAATTCTCCTTCCAATCTGGACAATACCTGCTCTTTCATGCAGTATAAGGGTTGAGAAGTCTCTTGGTAAGTTAAGCATGATTTTGAGTATTTTGTTTTGTGCAATTTGGAGTTTCTTAATGTGCGTTTTCGCGCAGTTACCCCAGACAGGGGAGCCATATGTCATCAGTGCTTGAAAGACGACCTTAAAAATTATTATTTTGTTCTTCTGGTTCAGAAGCGATTTGCGGTTAATAAGGGGATATAACATTTTTATGAGTATATCGATCTTAACTAAAGTTTGACGTATGTGATGCCCGAAGGTTAATTTCTGGTCTAAGTACACCCCGAGGTACTTTACAGAATTAACCCACGGTATATTTGTGTTGTCTAGTTGAAGATTCCCACTGGGGAAAAAACAGCTAAGTCTTCTTCTCGTAAAGAAGATAGCTAAACACTTACCAACATTTATTTTGATTTTCCAATGCTTGTAATATTCAAAAAAAACATTGGATTGCGGTTTGAAGGCGGTTTTCTATCACAGAACCGTATACATGTGAAGAGTAAAGGGCTAAGTCATCTGCATAGAGTGCATTGCAACAATTGGATGCACTGGGAAAGTCATGTAGGTATATATTGAAGAGAGTGGGAGCGAGAACAGATCCTTGTGGAACTCTTGCTGGGACAGACTTAATTAAAGATAAACAACCATTTAGTGAAACCTTGAAGGATCGATCGACTAGAAAGCTTTGCAATATTTTTGTTATGTATAAAGGGAAATTTAGCTTAATTAGCTTGTATATAAGCCCGTTGTGCCATACTAAGTCAAATGCTTTCTCGATGTCCAGCAGTACTAGACCAGTTGAGTTTTGGAGGCTAAGCTGTTGCTTAACAGTCCTACATATCCTTAACACTTGGTGTGAGGTGCTATGGTTTTTTCTAAATCCGAATTGTTCAGAGGGTAGTATATTTTGAACGGTTAAGAAAACATCAATCTTACTTTTAATGACCTTCTCAAGGATTTTACTAAAACTGCTTAATAGGCTTATATGCCTGTAGCTGAGCGGACTAGATGCGCCTTTTCCTTGCTTTAAGATTGGCACTACCTTCGCTTCCTTCCATTTCGTAGGGAAGTATTGAATTTTTAGTCGGGCATTGATTATGAACGTCAGGTAAATTAAGGCACTAGTTGGGAATTGTTTGATCACTTGATTACTTATATTGTCCATTCCAGGGGACTTTCGATTTTTGAGACCTGATCAATGTCGTCAACACACTAAACTACACTAATTCGACACTAATTCATTAGGTGGTATAGAACATGTGGAATCATTGAAGAGAGCTATCTCGTTTTCAACATCACCTTCAAATGGGGATATATAGTTACTCGTAATAGAATTATTAGTAACGAACGTATTAGCCAGAATTTCTGCTTTGTCTTCTTTAGATACCACTAATGATCCATTTATATTGAAATTTGGGCAGTAGTTATTGTTCTTGCGCAGTATTTTGGCTACATTCCAAACGGGTCTGGACTTCGTATCAAGTAACCTTAGTTTATTGTTCCATAAATAGTTTCTGTACTCAATTATTTCATACTTGATCATACGAGTGAGGAAATTCATTTCCAGGAAATCATGATCTAAACTGTTTCTCTGCCATAGTCTTCTGTAACGTTTTCTAATCTTTATAAGGTTTAATAATTCTCGAGTAAGCGAAAATGCTCTTTTAGGAGCTGATTTTAAGGGAACAGAAGCTGCAATACTCTGTAATATTTTATTTTGAAAGTTTACAATGATATCGTCAATCTGTTGGTTGTTATTTACAAGTGAAATAGTTTTTGGGCAATTCCGTAAGTTGAAGGTGAGATGGTATCTGAACTCATCCAAGTTCGCATTTTTGTAATCGAAGTATTGCACATTATTTCTAATATTACTAGACAAGATATCACAGCTAACAGGAAGATGATCTGAGCTTAACGCATTGTGAACAACAGGAGTAGTAAATAAATTGGGAGTGGTGGTAAGAAATACGTCTAGTGTCGATGGGGAATACCTACTGCATGCAGGTATGTAAGTGGGGCTAGATGGGTGTAATATTGTAAAGTTATGTCGTAGACATAAGTTGTACAATGTGTTACCCCAAACATTAGCCCTCAAGCACCCCCAGCTGCGATGTCTGCAATTATGACAATATTCTCATGGCTGAGTAATTTTCTAAGGTCGTTTTTCAAGCATTCAATTCTATTTACGTTGCGTGATCCTCCAGGAAAATAGTCAGAAAAAAGTTTTAGACTAGTGGAGTTACTTAAATTAATTTCCACTCCGATATTTTCTAGTACTAACGTATGAACTATTGGCAACACTGAATGGACAATATTTATTTTTACAAAAATGGCAACACCACCTCCTCTACTATTACGATCACACCGATAACAGGAATAGTTACTACACTGAAAACGAATATTGCTTTGGAGACCAGTTTCACAAACGAGACAGATATCAATACCCAGATTAGAGAGAAAATTAGAAAACTCAATGCCCTTGTTGCGAATGCTTCTCGCATTCCAACATAAAAGCTTAAGGTTGGATTGAGTATTATTTAACATTATTATACAAATATTTACTTGCAAACTGAGCGACTACTTTAAACTGTTGTGCTTTTGTATTGCACTTTTCAAGTTCGGAGACCATTTCGAACATTAGAGAGGTTAGCTCTTCATATGAGAAAAGGTCGGCTTTCGCTGATGAGGGGGATTCCGATGGGGGACGTCCTTGTTGTTGTTGGACTGGTGATTGGTGTTTTGTCCAGTAATGTTGTTGTTGCTCTTGACGTGAAGATCGCGGAAGAGAATGAAAGCTGCTGCTGAAGCTGTTGACATTAAAGCTTTTTTAAGCAATTGATGGTCGAGTAGTTGATTTCAATGGAATGGATGTGCGAGCGCGAGGAGTTTTTGCGACTTTTTCTTAATAATTTCTAGATAATCCGTACGACTTTTGCAGTTTTCGTCCGTCGATTTGTGATTACCTCCACAGTTTGCACATTTAGCTATACCAACAGAAGTGCATACATTAGTCTTATGATTGCCGGAACAGTTCGCACAAAAAGTTTTCATGTAACAATTCTTTTCACCGTGCCCCCACATTTGGCAGTTGTGACACTGAGTGACGTTTTTTTTAACGCGCCGTTGGAATTCCCATCTTACCTGTGTGCGGAAAATTGATTTAATATTTTTTCCTAAGATCGGCAAGACGAATTGAACCATTTTCGAAATAAACAGTATACAAATACTCTACATATTTCTCGTATTGCTTTCTTATCATTTTTATGACTTTGCACTTTAAGCCCAGGGCATTCAATTCATTTTTTATGGAGTCGGTAGAGTGTTCGTCGAGGCCGAACAAAACCACTTTAAAAGATTTTTCGCATTTTAGCTCGTGGGAGAAAAATTGACACTTTTGGAGTTTCAACGCATTTATGGCAGTTTTGTACGATTCTATAGACTCACAAAAAACCTTTATGCCTATCGACATTTTTTTGATGCAGTAGTCAGAGATTTTAAGTTCTTGAAGGAATTTGTGCACATAATCACAGCTTTTTTGCAGTATTTTGATAGGAGGAATTGGTGTTCTCCTCGGCACTTGTTGCTCAATTTCATTAGTACACATGTCCTCTCCAAGATCGGTGTCCGGGTGCAGTTGGAGAGGCGTAAAAGAATTACCGCGGCGCAACATTTTGCTGAACGAGGATATGGAATCCTCTAAGGTAAAAGCGCGACGCTTCAGTTTATCGATTTTAGAAAAATTCACGTACTGTAACCGAAAGCTCAACCGATCGCTTCGACAGATCGCGTGAGAGTGAGTTGTATTATTGAGACATGCTGTGTATGTGCTGTGTATGTGCTGTGTATGTGCTGTGTATGTACATATGTTGTTTGGATCCTTATCGATAAATAAATAATTGGTCCATTCTCGCAGGGTTTAAGGTTTGATGTATCGTGTTAATTAATCTGATTCGACTGAAAGCGAGCATAACTTCTTGCTGTAATTTATTTTTTTTATAGTCATGTCGTGATTGAAAACGAAATGTTGAACGTTGGGAATGATCGCGTCTTTTGATATACTTGCAGGTGGGTCTCCCCTGCTCAGCAGAGTTTTAGAATAAATTTAAATCCTTCATCCTTCGTCGTCTGATTGCGTAATTTCACCTTTAAGGAATTCGTAATTGATTTTTTCGTGACTGAGTAGTACCACACTTTCTGCAGTCGAACTTATTTTCGTCGATGTGGTTATTTTCCCCTTTCTTAAATTGTTCGTTTTTTCTGCTGTATTTGGTGATACATGTACCGCTTCTGCTTATCAATGAATGACTGACTAGTTGCTATTTCCATTGCCCTGGAAATTTTAACTTCATCTTCTAATGAAACCTCTGCCATTTCAAATAATTTCTCTCGTATTGTGTCACTTAGAATACTGACAACTACCACTTTTTCCATGTTATTGCAATGTTTTTGCTGTTTATTTCTGATAGTTTTGGAGGTTTAATATTTATGCCGGTGTTGGTTTTACTAGAATTAGTCGAAGGCGTAGCCATTTTCGAGAACTAAGTTAAATATATGTATTCATGTCATACAATGCTCATAAAGTGTCCAAGTAAGTGTTACCATTAGTAGGTATCTAGTAGTACTTAAATATGATACAATGTTACAGATGCGTATGGGCGATTGTTGTATTATTGAGACATGCTGTGTATGTGCTATGTATGTACATATGTTGTTTGGATCTTTATCGATAAATAAATAATTGGTCCATTCTCGCAGGGCTTAAGTTTTGATGTATCGTGTTATTCAATCTGATTCCACTGAAAGCGAGCATAACTTCTTGCTGTAATTAATTTTTTTTTATAGTCATGTCGTGATTGAAAGCGAAATGTTGAACGTTGGGAATGATCGCGTCTTTTGATATACTTGCAGGTGGGTCTTTCCTGCTCAGCAGAGTTTTAGAATAAATTTAAATCCTTCATCCTTCGTCGTCTGATTGCGTAATTTCACCTTTAAGGAACTCGTAATTGATTTTTTCGTGACTGAGTAGTACCACACTTTCTGCAATCGAACTTATCCTCGTCGATTTAGTTATTTTCCCCTTTCTTAAATTGTTCGTTTCTTCTGCTGTATTTGGTGATACATGTAACGCATCTTCTAATGAAACATCTGCCATTTCCAACAATTTCTCTCGTATTGTGTCACTTAGAATACTGACAACTGTTTTATCACGTATTCAGTCATTTTTTGCTTATTCTAGTATAGAAGTAATCTAATGGCTTATCCTCGTTTTGGGTTAATTTATCAAATGTTTTAATTTTCCGGCAAAATGCTTCTCGAACTTTCCACATGATGTCTATATACTTGCTTTCTGTTTCCATAAATGTAAATGAGTTGTTGATGTCTACTACGTCCGATCCAAAAGCGGTCATGAAAGTAGTATCTTGTATCTCTCCAGATTTCTTTTTTAGTTGGAACGCGGTTTCAAACCATCGGTATTGCCACAACCACTGTTTCCATGTTATTGCAATGTTTTTGCTGTTTATTTCTGATAGTTTTGGAGGTTTAATATATATGCCGATGTTGGTTTTACTAGAATTAGTCGAAGGCGTAGCCATTTTCGAGAACTAAAATAAATATATGTATTCATGTCATACAATGCTCATAAAGTGTCCATGTAAGTGTTACCATTAGTAGGTGTCTAGTAGTACTTAAATATTATACAATGTTACAGATGCGTATGGGCGATTGTTGTATTATTGAGACATGCTGTGTATGTACATATCTTGTTTGGATCCTTATCGATAAATAAATAATTGGTCCATTCTCGCAGGCTTTAAGGTTTGATGTATCGTGTAATTCCACCTGATTCCACTGAAAGCGAGCATAACTTCTTGCTGTAATTTATTTTTTTTATAGTCATGTCGTGATTGAAAACGAAATGTTGAACGTTGGGAATGATCGCGTCTTTTGAAGTACTTGCAGGTGGATCTCCCCTGCTCAGCAGAGTTGTAGAATACATTTAAATCCTTCATCCTTCATCGTCTGATTGCGTAATTTCACCCTTAAGGAATTCGTAATTGATTTTTTCGTGACTGAGTAGTACCACACTTTCTGCAGTCGAACTTATTTTCGTCGATTTGGTTATTTTCCCCTTTCTTAATTTGTTCGTTTTTTCTGCTGTATTTGGTGATACATGTACCGCTTCTGCTTTTCAATGAATGACTGACTAGTTGCTATTTCCATTGCCCTGGAAATTTTAACTGCATCTTCTAATGAAACATTTGCCATTTCCAACAATTTCTCTCGTATTGTGTCACTTAGAATACTGACAACTATTTGATCACGTATTCAGTCATTTTTTGCTTATTCTAGTATAGAAGTCATCTAATGGCTTATCCTCGTTTTGGGTTAATTTATCAAATGTGTTAATTTTCCGGGCAAAATGCTTCTCGAGCTTATCCACTATGATGTCTATATACTTGCTTTCTCTTTCCATAAGTGTAAATGAGTTGTTGATGTCTGCTACGTGCGATCCAAAAACGGTCATGAAAGTAGTAACTTGTATTTCTCCAGATTTCTTTTTTAGTTGGAACGCGGTTATAAGCCATCGGTATTGCCACAACCACTATTTCCATGTTATTGCAATGTTTTTGCTGTTTATTTCTGATAGTTTTTGAGGCTTAATATTTATGCCGGTATTGGTTGTACTAGAATTAGTCGAAGACGTAGCCATTTTCGAGAACTAAGTTAAATATATGTATTCATGTCATAAAATGCTCATAAGGTGTCCAAGTAAGTGTTACCATTAGTAGGTATCTAGTAGTACTTAAATATGATACAATGTTACAGATGCGTATGGGCGATTGTTGTATTATTGAGACATGCTGTGTATGTGCTGTGTATGTACATATGTTGTTTGGATCCTTATCGATAAATTAATAATTGGTCCATTCTCGCAGGGTTTAAGGTTTGATGTACCGTGTTATTCAATCTGATTCCACTGAAAGCGAGCATAACTTCTTGCTGTAATTTATTTTTTTTATAGTCATGTCGTGATTGAAAACGAAATGTTGAACGTTGGGAATGATCGCGTCTTTTGATATACTTGCAGATGGATCTCCCCTGCTCAGCAGAGTTGTAGAATAAATTTAAATCCTTCATCCTTCGTCGTCTGATTGCGTAATTTCACCTTTAAGGAATTCGTATTTGAACTTTTGAAGAACAGAGTATAATGAGATTGCAACATTGCATACGGAATAACAACATTAATAGTTTGATAAATAAACAACGAATAATTTTGTAAGTCAGTCTTTTATCTGCAATATTTTCAACACTTATTACATGGTCTCAGAAATAAAATTTTGGAAACATCTAGAAGATATCGTTCATTTTGGAAAAATTTAGAAGTTAATGCTCAGTCATGTCAAACGATCGCTTACCGAAGGAATTGGATTGCACAAACATGGGAAAGGCGACAATGGATAAATAAATGTTTGATGTACATGCAAGCAACAGATAAATAAAAAATTAAAACATTTTTGTGATTGATTGGTCGTCAAGAATGTGAAATCTATAAAACTTTGTTCCCGAATGATGGAATGGTAATTGGAATTCTTGGACAAGAACATGTTGCTGATCAAAATGCTGTTGTCAACCAGCGTACATAAAACGATGTTTTGAAGGCATTTGATTAAAAAAAACAATACAACGATGGAATCATTCAAATTTAACAAGATTTTACAAAAGGAAAACAGCCATTTGCTGAATTTGAGACTGAACTTCGTAAACAAATTCAGTTTTGTGAGTTCAATTGCAAATGTGATTATGGAAAGAAAATAAAGTATGAAGAACGCATGTTGAAAGATCAAATCCTCATTGGTGTAGAAGATAAAAAATTGCAATCGAAACTGTTGGATGGCATGGATGAGCGAAACTGCATTGCATTTGAATGGACGGAGAATCGTGATCTGGAATTCAAAATATTGCTTGATATAGTAACATCGAACCGGATCACAAACCGTTGGAAACATTAGTCAAGCGGGACATTGACGATGTAACAATGCGGGCTTAAGCGAACGCTCATATTTTTTTATCTCCAAAGATGACATGGTGTTACACATTGTGTTCACAAACCGGCCAAAGAAATACTTGTTGCTGATTGCCTTTCACGAGCCCCAATTTTTGAATGTCATGAAGATGCGGATTTAACGAGAATCATTCATTCAGTAACTAAATCGGTATGTTTATCGAAATTAAAATAGGATTTGAACCGCTCAACCATTGAATGTGATGAGACTTTTTTGCGAATTCTTCGATATGTAGAAAACGGTCCAGAATCATCTACTGGATAAGCTCTGCCTTGCGTTTCACAAATTCAAAAATGATCTCCAATTTGAGAATGGCCTACTTTTTCGGAATCATCGACTTGTTATTCCAAAAGAATTACAATGAAAAATTAGCAAGTGGTTACATGCGCTTCATTTGGGAATCGAAAAAAATTTTGCACGTGCAAGAATGCTGCCGAACTATACTATATTCACTACGCTATATTCATATAGTGTCAATGGATTTGTTTCAGTATGCGTGACAGGACTTCTTGTCCCTTATTGGTGCATATTCGGGATATTTATTAGTTGACCATTTGCAAAATTAAATATTGCGACATATAATCGGAAAATTAAAAAATTGTCTTAACAAAATCGGATATCCAACTGTAGCTTAATCAGATAATGTACCATATAATTCACGGGAGTTTGAGGAATTTGCAAGTGATTGCAACATAATCACAAAATTCTCAAGCCGTCGGTATCCGTAAAATAATGGATTAGCTGAGAAGGGCGTTACGATAGCTTAAAATATATTAAAACATTGTGTTGAAGACAGTGACACGGAAAATTACCATTTAACTCCGGTGGTAAGTATGCAATATACACCAGCCCATTTGTTTTTTGGTCGGGTGGTCAAGACGAGAATGCCGATGTCGGGTGGTCAAGACGAGAATGCCGATGTCGAATTAATTGTTACGTCAAGAAAACATAAGTGAAGAGACTGTTCACAATAATATTAAAAAAATACGAGAATGCTGATGTCGGATTCAATGTTACTTAAAAAAACATTAGTGAAGAGACTGTGTGTCGAAAAATTAGTAAAACATAAGTTTGTTATGATCGGAATGCAAAAGCGCTACCAGTACTAAATTTGGGTTATATCATCATTTTTAAGAAAAATGGAAAAGAATGGAATTGTGGAAAAATAGCGGGTAATGTTAATGGTCGATAATATATTATAAGGAATAATTTTGAATATTATGTTATGCGCAATCGACGGTTCATTGCCAACACTAAGAACAATGAGGTGAATGCGAGGGGGAGGGAAGAAATAATGTTTGAGGAAAATGTTAGATGTAATGTAACAAATCGAGATAGTTTTAAACCGATCGAAATTGTACTGCCACTTGGGCGCAAAGTACGAGATAATTCTAACAATGAAAATGAACCAATTAATTATTGTTATATGGAGAAACCAGTTCTACCAGTGTTAAACGATAGTAATGCATCATCGGATGAATATCAAACCGCTGGTAGCTCTGATTCAGAAGCAACGTCGGCAAGCGATCAAGAGACGCCCGAACAGGGGATTGTAAATGAACCTGATGTTAAGAGAACTCGTAGTGGTCGTATTAGTCGGCCACCTCAAAGATATGGTTATAATTAATTTGACTTAGTATACTTTCCAGAAGTTAGTAGAAAAAAAAGTTATATTAGATTCAAGGTTTGAGTTTATTTTGAAGACGAAAGCGTGAAATAAGATTGCATGTTTGATATTGTACTGCTTTAAATGTGGATTAAGAATGTTTTTGGAGTAGGCCTGGCTAGTAGTTCTTGACCTATTTAAATATTTATAAAATGCATTCATCAATGTATTTAAAATCTGTATTAAGTGCCTCAGTTGAGCGTTTACCATCATCGTGATAAAATTAATAGTTGGAAAAATAAACTACGAATAATTTTGTAAATCAGTAATTTTTTACAATATTTTCAACACTTATTACACAGGGGATTCGATTTTTGTTTGGACTAATTTTTCTAGAATATTTTTCATGATTTTATTTTTTTCCTGATTTTATTTTTTTCATTCGGTGATACTTAAATTATGCGTATATTTCACTCGTACATCACAGCAATCTACTACTTTTTGACTTAAGCACAAATGATGACATCGGATTCCTTCTCTTTTGGTTTTGTCTTACGTCACCCACGGCATTTCCAACTCGGGGACATTATATTTGAATAAGGGTACATCATGAAGTGGATTTGATTATAAATACATATTTAAAGTACTATTACTTTCGTATGTGGTCGCCGTGGCGTAGAGGGTTAGTGCGTCGACTCCTACGCAGAGGGTGCCAGGTTCGATACCCGAATTTACCACCTATCATAATTCACGGCTCCACCTCTTTCGAGTCACTGACAATGCTCAAAGAGTATTCTGTCTAGAAAAAGATGATGAGACTTTTTTGCGAATTCTTCGATATGTAGAAAACGGTGCAGAATCATCTACTGGATAAGCTCTGCCTTGCGTTTCACAAATTCAAAAATGATCTCCAATTTGAGAATGGCCTACTTTTTCGGAATCATCGACTTGTTATTCCAAAAGAATTACAATGAAAAATTAGCAAGTGGTTACATGCGCTTCATTTGGGAATCGAAAAAAATTTTGCACGTGCAAGAATGCTGCCGAACTATACTATATTCACTACGCTATATTCATATAGTGTCAATGGATTTGTTTCAGTATGCGTGACAGGACTTCTTGTCCCTTATTGGTGCATATTCGGGATATTTATTAGTTGACCATTTGCAAAATTAAATATTGCGACATATAATCGGAAAATTAAAAAATTGTCTTAACAAAATCGGATATCCAACTGTAGCTTAATCAGATAATGTACCATATAATTCACGGGAGTTTGAGGAATTTGCAAGTGATTGCAACATAATCACAAAATTCTCAAGCCGTCGGTATCCGTAAAATAATGGATTAGCTGAGAAGGGCGTTACGATAGCTTAAAATATATTAAAACATTGTGTTGAAGACAGTGACACGGAAAATTACCATTTAACTCCGGTGGTAAGTATGCAATATACACCAGCCCATTTGTTTTTTGGTCGGGTGGTCAAGACGAGAATGCCGATGTCGGGTGGTCAAGACGAGAATGCCGATGTCGAATTAATTGTTACGTCAAGAAAACATAAGTGAAGAGACTGTTCACAATAATATTAAAAAAATACGAGAATGCTGATGTCGGATTCAATGTTACTTAAAAAAACATTAGTGAAGAGACTGTGTGTCGAAAAATTAGTAAAACATAAGTTTGTTATGATCGGAATGCAAAAGCGCTACCAGTACTAAATTTGGGTTATCTCATCATTTTTAAGAAAAATGGAAAAGAATGGAATTGTGGAAAAATAGCGGGTAATGTTAATGGTCGATAATATATTATAAGGAATAATTTTGAATATTATGTTATGCGCAATCGACGGTTCATTGCCAACACTAAGAACAATGAGGTGAATGGGAGGGGGAGGGAAGAAATAATGTTTGAGGAAAATGTTAGATGTAATGTAACAAATCGAGATAGTTTTAAACCGATCGAAATTGTACTGCCACTTGGGCGCAAAGTACGAGATAATTCTAACAATGAAAATGAACCAATTAATTATTGTTATATGGAGAAACCAGTTCTACCAGTGTTAAACGATAGTAATGCATCATCGGATGAATATCAAACCGCTGGTAGCTCTGATTCAGAAGCAACGTCGGCAAGCGATCAAGAGACGCCCGAACAGGGGATTGTAAATGAACCTGATGTTAAGAGAACTCGTAGTGGTCGTATTAGTCGGCCACCTCAAAGATATGGTTATAATTAATTTGACTTAGTATACTTTCCAGAAGTTAGTAGAAAAAAAAGTTATATTAGATTCAAGGTTTGAGTTTATTTTGAAGACGAAAGCGTGAAATAAGATTGCATGTTTGATATTGTACTGCTTTAAATGTGGATTAAGAATGTTTTTGGAGTAGGCCTGGCTAGTAGTTCTTGACCTATTTAAATATTTATAAAATGCATTCATCAATGTATTTAAAATCTGTATTAAGTGCCTCAGTTGAGCGTTTACCATCATCGTGATAAAATTAATAGTTGGAAAAATAAACTACGAATAATTTTGTAAATCAGTAATTTTTTACAATATTTTCAACACTTATTACACAGGGGATTCGATTTTTGTTTGGACTAATTTTTCTAGAATATTTTTCATGATTTTATTTTTTTCCTGATTTTATTTTTTTCATTCGGTGATACTTAAATTATGCGTATATTTCACTCGTACATCACAGCAATCTACTACTTTTTGACTTAAGCACAAATGATGACATCGGATTCCTTCTCTTTTGGTTTTGTCTTACGTCACCCACGGCATTTCCAACTCGGGGACATTATATTTGAATAAGGGTACATCATGAAGTGGATTTGATTATAAATACATATTTAAAGTACTATTACTTTCGTATGTGGTCGCCGTGGCGTAGAGGGTTAGTGCGTCGACTCCTACGCAGAGGGTGCCAGGTTCGATACCCGAATTTACCACCTATCATAATTCACGGCTCCACCTCTTTCGAGTCACTGACAATGCTCAAAGAGTATTCTGTCTAGAAAAAGCTTCTCGAATTCGCCGTCCGGAGTCGGGATTAAACTGTAGGCCCCTTCCCCTCGTGAAAGAACAATAGCACGCACAACACGAGTGGTTGCTGAGAAGCTAGGCCCAGTTCCACCTCGGACTGTCGCGCACCCATATTATATTATATTATTATATTATCACTTTCGTATTTTTATATTCACTGTCGGGCCCCCTTCCCCAGACTACAAGACAATTGAAGAACCTATATCGAACAAATTAAATTGAAACAAACTAACGAAATATATAATTTTGAATCATATACGTAAATGTGCATAACTATGAGAAAATTAAGACTATGTGATATGTAAATGATGTATGAATACAAAATCAAAGAATATTTTTTTAAAATTGTATATGAGAAAGTAAAAAACCCTTACCTGTCGAGTATTCAATGGTGCAATCTGTTGTGTAATTATTGGAAATGTCTAGTTGAGGTAGTTCTATTTCACTGTTAACTACTAATGGATCAGTCATGTTCCATATAAATACAAGGTCCTGTACCGTATGTGACACTAAAAAATGACAAAACAATGCTTTAAACTGAAGCGCACGTATAATTGAAAAATTTAATTTGTAGATTACATTACACAAGCGGCTTATGAGAAAAAATTAAAGAAATAACACAGTGATTAAGTGTCAAAAATTAATTGTACACGAATTATTATTTTTACTTTTGAATGATAATATATTTATTAATTGTATAACTATAAATTACTATAATTTATTAATTGTTGATTCGATCTGGTGTATCATTCTTATCGACGATGTTATCAGCTGCTTTTGTGACAGTTTGTTACTTTGTGGATGCTTAATTGTCGATGCGGCTCAACCAAGAGCTTATCAGAAGCTTATGTGCACTGTTGGCTGTGGTGCGGATATGTTTAACTATGCAATTTATTCGACGCTTCGAATGAAAGCATGCACTTTACACAGTTGAATATCCACTGTTATATTTTCGACAACATATATGTATGTTCAATTTTGTCTAAAGGACAGCTTAAACAGCATGGACGATAGACGATGACGATACACAAACATGAAACAAACAAACATGAAGAAACGGGAAACTTGGGGTCACGAGAAGCAGACGAGACAATTTCAACGGTAGTTATACGACGTCGATAAACTAATAACGAGAAAAAGTGACATTTTTGATCACCATCAGAGTAGATATGCGATGTGGGATATGAGCCGATCCCAAAAATCAGGTAGCAGTTTAAGTATCCACGGTACGACGAAATGAAAACACTTATAATGGGATATGGGAGTAAATATAAATTAAGTCCGAACCGGGTTTTTATTCAGTTTAGAAATACATTCACAGGAATTCAGTAGTAAAAAATAATGAATATGCTCCATTGCATTATTTATTTTAAATCCACCCATTTAAATTTCCTTTAAAAGTAAGATGTTCTAAGAACTCACACAAACACATATAATTTTCCCAACCAAAGTCGGTACAAGTGAAAAAAATCGTTCACTCAAAGGAAAAACCAATCGAACACATTTCCATATGACTCGATAGTCCAATATCCATACAAGTGAAAAAATCGTGCACTCAATGCAAAATCCATTCGAACACTTCATACAAGTGAAAAAATCGTTCACTCAAAGCAAAAACTATTCGAACATTTTCCCATCTGAGTCGATAGTCCAAAGTCCAAACAAGTGAAAAAATCTTTCACATACACTAAAATCTCTCTGCATACCTATTTGACGCGATAGTCCAACCAAAAAATTTGTCATGCAAATATTTTGACAATGTGTGTATATGTATATAGCTAAAATTCTCACTGAGAGCTCAAGCAGCAGCTTTTTCCAAGAGCCAGCAGAAGAAGACAACGACGTCCAAGCCCGCAACCACAACCCAGGCACGGAAGGGAAGCTCCTATATCTTTGAAGAGACACAGAGGCTGTTTGGGACAGACTTTCAGACACTCCTAAAAATGAGAAAGCCATCCAATTACGAAAGTTTTCTTCCTGCTTCTTTTGCAGGAAACAAACATCGCGGCTCGAAACCCTCTGAGACCTATAATTGCTATAATGATAGCCATTTAAGCAAATGTAGTTCAAATACGAGAGCTGCAATGGATGGAAGTTACAGTCGTTGTCATAAAAACTAGCAACAATGAGACAACCATGATGCCTCTGTTCCTTACTGTTCCTGAGTTTTTGAAGTGACTTCAAAAAGACGAACTGGCCGGGATTTTAAACCGAGGAAGCAGAGGAACTTCAACTGGGAGGATATCAATCTCGACAACGCTGAAATCGACAGCACTATTCATCACTTTAAGTCAGTGGTGAATGGAGACATACAAAGGCGAAAGAGACAACGGGCCAGCAAGGACACCTCCCGAAAAACTTCCAGGTTACTTGCGCTCATCAATAACAGCTTCACAAGCTCGTTCAAGGGATATTTCAGCGGACATGGAAGGGAGGGTGACGAGTACAGAGCCATCCATTCGCAGTTCAAATGTACTAACGTCATGTTTCAGCGAGTGGTGAAGAACTTTCAAGACGAAGACGTCGGGAGAAGACGAGATGTCACACACTTTCAAGGAGCAGCAAATCATCTGCAGGAATTCATCAGCAAAGTGGAATCACGGGTGTCGAGCATATCAAAACTAGCCAACACCATTTCATCATCGAAAGAGACCAACACATATGCTGGCTTAACGAGCGATGAAATGTTCACGACAGCTGAAGAAGTCAGAAGCATAATCCACCACGGTAATGCAAAAAAATAGTGTGATATTGACCAGATTTGCAATTTCTTACTAAAGAAGTTCCTAAATCCGTAGGAATATAACTGTTGACGATTATTTTTAACAACTGTATGAACAACAGCTACTTCACAATATTGTTGGAAAGTAGCTAAAGTCGTCCGGTCCCACAGAGTGAAAATAAGGCGAATTATATGTGAAGGGAAAGCAAAAAACATTTTATTGCTTGGCCGGTGCAACACGAACTGACACCGACCACCAAATCAATTATTCCTTATTGGAGTGGTGAGCGATGAAGTAGGCTATGTTCAGTCATTACTGCCAATGTGACTCTGACAGACATAGCAAATTTATAGCCTTAAAAGAGATGCCGTTACCAGAAGGAATGAGATGTCGACCATTCTATCTTCTTAACGAGAGAGTAAAGGGGAACTGTTGTAGATTTGCCTTTCCTATATGCGAACTTGTTTGAGTTAAGAGGGTTGGATGACTCCAACCAGTCTCTGCTGTGAACATAAATTGGTCTGTCCATTGTCTTGAGTACAAGTGATGTTGGACTTATGGGTCTATAGGATTTAGGCAGCTCACTAGGTCTGTTCCCCGGCTTGGGGATAAACACAACTCCAACTTTTCTCCATGGAGTTGGTATGTAACCTCTAGTATAGATTGTTCTAAATAAAGCTGCCAGTTCCGGTAGGATTACCTCGATTGATCGTTGTAGAAGCGCAGAGAAAAGACAATCGCCACCGGGGACTTTGAAATGTTCGAAAATTAAAATCTTCCCGGATAGACTTTTAACTTTACTGTTAACAACGACCCTGCGGTTTGTTGTGTTACAATGTACATCAGAAAAATAAAAGTCATTCATGTAGGTTCTGTCGTGTTTCTTTAATAACCCGACACTTAAAGTCCGATCAGTTACAACCATTTTAAGGATACGTGCCGCTGTCGGCATGTCAGCAATGCTTTCCAGTTAGCTCGTTTAGATTGTCTCAATTCTTAATTGTATTCTCAAAGAGCAAACCTTTATTCATCCTACCTCTTCGTTTTCTTTTCAGAATTGAAGATTTTTCTGACTTTTTCTGAGGTCTGTCAGTTGATCATTCAACCAAAGCACCTTGCGCTTGTTAACCTAAGCTTTAGGTATACGGCTGTCATGGTAGGAATTTATTTATAAATTATTAAGCTAAAAGCATATGTTGAGGATTTCAAAGCGTTGATATGGCGCCTCATGCTGGCACAACCGTCTGCACCCAGTCGTTCACAGACCGTGGTGCACAGACAGTGCACATCGATCGCGTAATTTCAATCAAGAACTTAATGAACTGAAGTAGTGCACCCGATACCAGGATCCGCAACACGAGCGTGGCTTAACGAGTAGAGCCAACAGCTCAGTCGCTCTCCGGCATTCAAAGCGAGTGGACGTGTCGCGGGACTAACGAAAAAAAAAAAAAAACAAACAAAATACTAAAAATCCCAGCAGTGCGTGAAGTACGATTTTTGAAGCTAGGTTCCGCAACCAGCCGTGGCCTAGCACATAGTGTGCACAGCCCGTTTAACATACCCTCGTGGCGTAAAGATGTGTTCGGCTTTTGTGAGCGGAAAGTAAAGAAGAATAGGAAAAAGCTTCAACCGAAGCCAAATCTGATGAAGCGCCTTCACACGGCTGCCTCACGCGATGCCAAAGTTACGGTAGGTGCAGCATCATCAGCAGAAGCAATATCGACAACAGCTACGGATGTAGTTAATGTACCGTTCGCTAGTGGTGGCGGGGGGAGTTTCGCTTACGATGTAAGTGAGAACTCTTACCGCGCTCTAACGTCATCCATGTCAGATGACGAGGAAGAAGACAAGCGGGAGGAGCTGGTTAACAGCCAGAGGGAGAGCGAGGAGCTGGACGCGCATATCCAGTTCCTCCAAGAAAAACTGAAGAAGAGAGAAGCGACCAAAGAAGCTGCAGAGCAGCAGCAGCAACAACAACACCAGCGGCAGCATCAACAAGAACAGAAGCAGCAGCAACAACTGCAGAAGGATCCTCGCTATGTTGCGCCAAGCACAGAGCGACGATGTTCAGGTTGTTGGGGTTAAGCCCTTCATCACTGCGGAATAGAGAAGAGAGAGCAGGAAGCTTCCGTTCTTCCTAGTCCAGGACAGCCCAGATAACAAAGTAGATAGCCAACAGCGAATCAATCGTTAAGGCACTATTGAACATTAGAAAGGACAAAGCACACACTCCAGTGTTCTCGCTGTCAAAGATTCGGTCATGCCACGGCGAACTGTAGTATAGAGTCTCGCTGCGTCAAATGCGCAGGAACCGACATTAAAGGGGAATGTCCATTAGGAACGGATAAGGTTGTTAAGAGGAGCATGCTGACATGCATACTCTGCAAGACCAGCGAGCATCCTGCGAATTATCGGGGATGCACTAAGGTTTAAGAGATCCGAAGAGGCATCAGGCCAAGAGGAATACAAAAATGGTAGAAGCGAGGCAAACGCCCCGAGTTCAACTGTTACTCCAGCCGTCCTTTATGCATCAAGTAGGCGGCCGGTATAACAGACAGTGCCCAAGATTGCTCCGGTCCCAGTTGCCAGGCAACATAAAGCATACTTGGATATGCAGACGGTCCTGCTCTCTATCCAGAGGCAGATCGCTCAGCTCCAACACCAGTTCCAAGAGCAAGCAGCGCGAATAGACCTCATCGATTCGACGCTGTTTGACGATTCAAACGAGGCATGATAATGATGGCTGCTTACGGAGCTGCTGTCGCTCGCAGCCACGAGGATCTCTTCCGTTTCAGTTGAGCAATCTCTGCTCGGGACAGGAGAGAGTGTGCCGTTCTCCACTGGCGTTGGATTTTCCAAACGACGAAACAGTTGACCATGGTGGCCAACTTACATAGAATGAAGGTAGTTTGAGATAATATTCATGAACAAAAAAAGGTGCACCACGGCGTATAGATGTATATGTTATGCATATACATTACATATACGCTCTGGTGCACACGTCTGTCTTTTGCGGACATATTTAAGTTAGTTTTAAGGTTATGTTAGGTTAAGGTTTATTTAAGATTAAGTCAGTTTTAAGTTATTTTTTCATAGGTTACCTAGGTATATAAGTTTTTCACGTTTTCTTGGTAATCCAAATTAATAAAATGTTGTCTCCAAACCATAAAACACACACACAAATATATATAAATTAGAATAGCTTAGAGTACTCGCATGGGGTCAGTAGGTTAGGATTAAATGCATTAAGTTATTTAAGATATTTAAGCTAGTTTAAAGTATATTTTGTCTAGCAAGTAAGTGTATTTAATTATATATTAATAAAAACAAAATTACATTGAAAAAAAAATTTGCACACCCCAGGTGTGGGAGACCCCAGTTCAAATACCGGCAGAGGTGGCCCGGCACGTAGTACATCAGGCCACAGAGCTGGCCAACCAGAAGATGATGCTGTTTTCTCGACCGATATCAGCTCATCACGTCACTCGGTAGATGGCGAGAGCTAGACAGCGAAGAGCAGGCCCCTTCACACCGCACCCAACCCGGTCCAGAGGTCGAAAACGAAGAAGACCTGGAGGTTGAGCAGAGTCTCTGACGAATTGAGAGCCGCCAGCTCCAGCTCATCGCGAAGAAACGCTTAACTGAGCAATAGTATGCGGAGCTGGCCGCCGTGGTCCAGAAAATGAAGGAGAAACGGGGCGCGCGGAAAGCGGCTCTGGCGGCTACACGGCTGAGACCAACAGCTGAAAAGCCAATGCCAGCGACAGGAACAAAAACAACCACCAGAGAACCCGCAGGCGCTGCTAAAGGGCATCCAGCAGCCGCAAAAAAAAAACGCAGGCTCAACAGCAGCAGCAGCAGAAACATCAACAGCAACAACAGCAGCAGCAGGCGAAGAAGCACCAGCAGCAGACACATTCAACAAGAGTGAGATGCCTACCAATAAACATCTTCTCCAAAATCTATGTAAGTGGGCTGTTATACACTTAGACAAATTAGATCTCCCATCGCTTGGAACAGCAGTTGCTGCAACAGACAGTCAGAATAGATGTCATTTACTTCAGACTGTCTGGCGAATAAGTCACAACGGCCTCAATATAATGGCTGCACGCGCAGCTGACGACCTTAAGATCCTAACGATAAATGTCAATTCACTTATAGGGACCAACAGGAAACTTTCCTTCGTCCAACTTTTGAGAGGCCATAATGCTGATGTGATAATGGTTAACGAGACTAAGCTCAACCAAAAGCACACCCTCAGGTATAATAAGTTCAATATTATTCGGAGAGACCACACCCATCATGGTGGCGGAGTCGCTCTTTTAGTTAACAAAACTATTAATCATAATTTTATTTATAGTAATGGAGCGTGTAGGTTTCGTTTGCTAGAGACGTGTCTCGCACGCATTCCGCTCCCGGGTGGTAAGCTATTGCACGTGATCACTCTCTATGCACCCGATAATAAAAATCTCGAACATAATTTCATTCCAGAGCTCGCAACTCTCTTCAGATGTCTCCGACTGAGCTCGGAAGATTCTTATTGCATTGATGATGCAATAGGATTTGCACACGGGGGATCCCCTTTAATAACTGGTTGATTGGGCAGGATGAGTTGAGGGCTGATGTGCTTGCAACCGAAATACCATCATTTCCCAGAAGAAGGAAATGGATCTACTGGATCTACTATTGATTGACAGACGACTGACAATACAGGACGTAGATACAAGCACATGGAATTGTTTAACTGCGATTGAATACGATAGTGATAATCTTGCTTTTTAAGCGGTTATTCAGCTCCCAAACAAAGTGGTTGAACTGGGGAATATGTTGAGCGAAATCCTTATAATTACAATAAGGCTCGCTGGCCACGTTTCTCCAGGCTGTAGCCAGTGAACTCCGGTCGAGTGCGATCAATCCGCCAACGAATATCGACGCACTTCACGTGCAGAAAAGTAGGCTGCTGTCAAGACTCAAAGTCTTGAACAGACGGTTTACAGATCCGAGAAATCCGGAAGTTACATTCCTGAAATCAGAGATCAAAAACCTCCAGCATGTTCCCGCAAGTAAATTATTTATTCAGGAGGAAAGATCAAAATGACACTCCGATCGTCTGACTTCCGAGAACAAACGACAAAGTACAGCTACTGACATCAGTTGATAAACACCCAAATGAGCCCGTGCTAAATGACGAATTCTTCTTGGTCGAATATCCCCAAGAAAATGCTAAGACCATAGGCGTTGTTTTCGAGAAAGTGTATAACGCTGCAGTGACATTACCTAGCACATTGGAAGACAGCTGTAGTGCAACCAATTCCTTAACGGGATGAAGACAAAAGCATTCCGTCTAATCTTCGGTCGATAAGTCTTCTTCTTTGCAAGGCATTTGAAAAGATTGTCATTCCAGCTCTGCAGACATGGGTCGAGGACAACAAGATTCTACCGGACAACCAGTTTGGATTTAGGGCAGGCCATTCGACAGTGCATGCTGCTACAAAGATGGTTTCCGAGATACAATGGAATATGGATAAATAGCAGTGTACGCGTGCCTGTCGTGTTCTTGGCAAAGACATTTGATACCGTTTGGTTAGAAAGCTTTTTTCCCTCAAGTTGGGCAGACTTAGGCTAAATAGATAGATAGATAGATTTATTTCCAGTATAAATTTCATACATTATAAAGTGTGTGTGCAGAGATTTGATACATATTTATCTTGCTTCTGGAATATTATTATTAAGGTTTACAATTTTTAGTAGCTCGTGAATATTATTGAAGGAAAAAAATGGAAAAAAAAAAAACCTTCATGCAAATTGTATTGTATATATATATTACAATTTGTAATAAGTAAGTAAAAAATTAATAAATAAATAAGAAAATAAGAAAATAAATAAATAGATAGATAATAAAAAAAAATAAATAAATAAATAAAGGTATAGATAAATAAATAAATAAATATAAAAACAGATAAATAAATAAGTAAATAAATATATGAATAAATAAACAAATAACTAAGTACATAAATAAATAACTAAATAACAAACAAAAAAAAAAAAAAAAAGAAAAATAACAGTCAAACAAGAATAAATATAAAGCTACTATGAACATGACTAGTCATATAATGATGCTGTGCTATGGTGGTGCCACCTCCGTTGCTAGATTAAGTTCTTTTATGAGTGGGTTATCGGCAAATTCACATCTCGATAAAAATCTAAGATATAGTTTTTGAGCTTTTTGAAAAACGTATTCAACATTCGCCCTTCTATGCAAATCTTGTGTTGAGTGATGCCAGGGAAGATTTAGCATAATCTTTAGCAGTTTGTTTTGTGATATTTGCAATTTCTTAATGTGACATTGCGCGCAACGTCCCCATACTTGACATCCATATAAGATTATGGCTTGGAAAATTAGCTTATGAATTAGAACTTTATTATGTATAGACAGCCTTGATTTTCGGTTTATAAAGGGGTAGAGCATTTTAATTGCAATGTTAAATTTTTTCACTGTTCTTGTAACATGTTCCTGAAAAGTCAGTTTGGTATCCAGATATATGCCTAAATATTTAACAGACTTTTCCCAATTAACTAGTGTACCGTTGATCAGAAAATTACTACTCGGTAGATAACAAGTTTTTCTTTTTCGCGTGAAAAAGATAGCTTGCAATTTTTTCCAGTTAATTTTAATTTTCCAACTATTGTAGTATTTCTGTAGTACTTTCATTCCATTGATAAGATTAGTCTCCACATGGAGAGCAAATTCATGAGATGAAAGTATTGCCGTGTCATCAGCGAAAATAGCAGAACTACAACCAGGTAGGCTTGGAAAGTCTGAAGTGTATAAGTTAAATAAGATTGGAGCCAAAACTGATCCTTGAGGTAAGCCGGTATCAAAATGCATTACGCGGGACACACCACTGTTGACATGAACACTAAAAGACCGACAGGACAGAAAGCTTTGAACTATCTTGCACATATACGTCGGGAATCCATAGGATATCATTTTATGTAGAAGTCCATCATGCCAGACGGAATCGAAGGCTTTTTCAATATCTAATAGTAACATGCCTGTTGATTTACCTTGAGCACGGTTGTTTTTAACAATATTGCAAATTCTGGCGACTTGATGCATTGTACTGTGATGACGCCTAAACCCAAATTGTTCATTGGGGAAGATGTCGTGGTCAGAAACAAATTCGAGCATTTTTTCTTTTAAAATTTGTTCAAAAATTTTACCAATACTGCTAAGTAAGCTTATTGGTCTATAGCTTTCTGTGCTATTAGCAGGCTTCCCCGCTTTTAGTATTGGTATAACCTTCGCCTTTTTCCATGCATCAGGAAAATAGTTAATTTTTAGACATGCATTAAAAATAATCGTTAAATGCTTAATTCCTGCTTTAGGCAGTTGTTTTAAGAAAATGTTTTTAATTCCGTCCGGGCCCTCTGATTTTCTAACTTTCAAATTATTGACAAAGAAAACTGTATCGTCATCACTTACATGGAAGTTGTTTGATGGAGAGGTGTTTAACGCATTAAGAGATTGAATGGAGTTGCTAACAACATCGTTTGTCAATGGATCACCGAGATTAGCTGATGTATTGTGGTTATTCAGAAACGTATCTCCCAGTGCATTAGCTTTCTCTTCATCACTGTAGAATGTTCCTGTTGCGTTAGTCAAAGATGGTAATTTTTTATTTCTATTCCTGACAATTCGAACTATGTTCCAGAAAGGTTTTGAGTTCTTATCAAGACCATTAAGTTTTTGGTTCCAATTGTCGTTGCGCATTTTATTGATATGATCAGCTATCAAACGACTTATAGATGACATATACATTTTGTAAATTGGATGTCGGTATCTTTGCCAATATCTCTTATACTTATTTCTGAGCTTAATCAGGATGAGAATGTGCATAGGAAGGGCGTTAAATTGTTGTCTCGCCAAAACCCTTGGAACACTGTCATACCAGGAACTCAAAATGTGTTCAGTAAATTCCTGGACAATATTATCCACATCATCCTTGTTTGTAATATTATCAAGAGTCGTACAGTTTTGTCGAAGTTTGACTTTGATCTGGGATCGAAATCGCCCCCAGTTGGTATTTTTCAGATCAAGAATATATTTTTCATAATTCTGAACTGTGCATCGTACCCGACACAAAACCGGATTATGATCTGAGCTGAGCTCATTTACAGAAATCGGCTCTGAAATGAAACTCGAGCAATTTGTAAAGAACAAATCTAAGACAGAAGGTTTACCACAAGAGGAAGGTGGAACGTATGTTGGAGAGATCGGATACAAAATAGAAAATGGCATCGCTAAATGTAAATCGGAAAGAATATTTCCCCAGGCGTTGGATCTTACACAACCCCAATTCCTGTGCCTACAATTTAGATCACCTCCAATCAAGAATTCGCCAGGTATACTAAATAATTTCCTCATGTCCCTACTGAGCACTCGTTTTTTTTCGTCCGATATGGTGCCACCAGGAAAATAAACACAAAAAATACTGATCGTTCTCTGATCATTCGTTTTTATTTTTATTCCTACATTTTCTATAAGAACTGTCTGAACAAGTGGTAAGAGCGAATGTTGAATAGTTTTTCTAATAAGTATTGCAACTCCCCCACCACTTCTATCTATTCTATCAACACGATAGCACTTGAAATCAGAGCAGGGCAGCCTATCATCATAACCAAGCCATGTTTCCGTGATAAGAACAATGTCAATATTATTACAGTTCAGAAAATGTAAAAGTTCTATAAGTTTGTTGCGTATGCTTCTAGCATTCCAAGTAACAATTTTCAAATCTCTATTAATTATCATTGGAGTATAAGAATTTAGTAGCTAATTGCGTAATAACTTGAAATTGATCAGTTTTGGTTTTACAAACAGATAATTTAGAAATTAATTCCATAGCTAGTGTATTGAGCTCTTCTGCAGAAAATAGTGCTGAGTTGTTGTTACATATGTTGCTAAATGTAATGTTGCTGGCTGTGTTGCTGGTGACCTTATTGCTGTTAACTTTGTTGCTGCCAGCTGAGATCGGTGCGTTGGCGATCGAACATGTTTGATTTATGTTACACCATGCATTTGATGAAGAGGGAGTTGCGTTTTTCTCTCTGCTTGTCGTTCTCTGCCGTCCTTGGGGAAGTGTTGGAAAGTCCGTCAGTGAGGAGAATGAGATCGGTTTCTCTTTAGGATGTTCAGATATGACCGGAGGATTGATGACGAATTTTCCCCTTTCAGCCCTTTTTCGTATCTCCAAATATTTAGATCGGCTGATGCAGGTGACGTCATTGGCTTTATGATTGCCACTGCAGTTTGCACACTTGTACGATGCGACATTCGTGCACTCAGTTGTATTATGTGGACCAGCGCAGTTGGCACAATAAGTTTTTATGTGGCAGTTTTTCTCGCCATGCCCAAATAATTGGCAATTATGGCATTGAGTTAACTTACCACGTTGTTTTCGCTGATAGTTCCATCTCACTTGCATATGATTGATGGACCGAAAGTTCTTTTTAAGGTCTTTTAACTGAATGGAACAACTTTCCAGTGAAATTAGATAGTAGAACTCAGTGTAGTGTTCAAACTTTTTGGTGATTTTTTTAACATCAATACATTTGAGTCCTAGTTTAGTGAGTTCACCTTTAAGTTCAATACAATCAACATCACCCATTCCATACAAAAACACTTTGAGGGCTTTCTCACTCTTTAGGTCATGAGAAAAATATTGGCAGTTACAACTTTTAAGTGCTTCCAATACGCGGTTGTAAGATTCTATTGTCTCGCAAGAAATCTTTATTCCGATTGAAATAATTTTAATAAAATAATCAGTAATTTTTATTGATTGCATTAATTTGTGCACATAATCACTTGACTTTTGCAACACTTTTATGGGCGGAACATACACTTTTTTAGTGGAATTGTTTGGCGTTAGAATGACATCCATGTCATCATTATCAGTGTCCGGTAGTGTTTGTAATTGACTCCAGTAATTAGTTCTGGAGTCTTTTTTAACTGAGTTTTTACGAGACATGATAACGCGCGACCTCTTTTCAAAGGACCGGAATGTGTCCTCAGAGGAGGGGGATCTATTACGCTTAGCAATTTTTACAATTTACGCAAACAATCGATAACGGGGGATCAAACAAGAACACGTCATTCGTTGATGAAAGCTACGCGTGCCTGTCGTGTTCTTGGCAAAGACATTTGATACCGTTTGGTTAGAAAGCTTTTTTCCTTAAGTTGGGCAGACTTAGGCTAAATTAACAATTGCTTTACATGATTTATGATACAATAACAAGTAGAAAGTTCGTCGTGAAATGTGGTGGCATAACGTCAAGTAGATTATTTAGTATTGAAAACGGCTTACAATAGGGGGCTGTCGGATCCCCGGATGACCTAGTGGCTTACAGATCAGGGATGCAAATAAAATAACTGGATTTTGTTATGACCTAAAATGTGATGTGAGTGATCTTTATTAGTACGGTCGACTATCAAAAGTTCTCTGTGAAATAAATTGATTTTCTTTCTTTAAAACGTAATATATTTATAATCTCCGAATAATTTACCTTCTATATTTGATATCAGACAGAGACTGCTAAAAAGACTTCTTTAATACAAGGAAAAGTGATAGCTTACTTAAGAATTCAAATTAAATTTAAAATTCGCGCTTTGGCGTAGACTCGCGCTTGTGACTGTTACCCCCCTCTCTTTGATCTTTGTCTTCTTATCTTACTCTCTTCAATATGGATCTCTGTTCCAATTGCTGATGGAGATTTCGTGGTTTGACAAGCTGCTCCCGTAATCTGTATTACAACTGCACAACTATGTAAGACTGATCTTGTGGAGAACTATGGGTCAGGGCAGACGAGACGCTTGGAAGTGTCAACTTTGTAGAAATGGAGACTCTCAAGTACTCAGCGTTGTGAAAAACTCTACGCCACCTACAATGGCATCGACCTCTAGGTCATTGGCACCGGTAGTGCACGCCAATAACAAAGCCCACATCGAAATTACAAACAGTCTCGATGCTATGAATTGTGTACATGCCAATGATACTCTCATTCTAGCGGAAATAAAAAAACAACTAAGAACAAAAATGAATGGCATTGCAACCAAAACCAATAACTGCGAGTTCTATGCGAAAATATACGATGAACTGAACTCGAACATAGCCCGGAATAATAAATTAATGGACAATTTGATTAAAGAAATTAGTAACCTCAAAGAGGACAACGTAAAAAATGACGAAACTATCAAAATAATGCAACCGCAGATCAATGTACTGGAACAACAAACACTTAAGAACAACATTGAAATTAAGAATATTCCACCAACCGAAAATGAAAATGTTGTCGAAATTGTGAAAGAATTGGCAAGGAAATTATTTACGAAATAAAAGAATACGAAATCTCTGACATTTAGAGAACCAAATCAAAAAACACCGAAAAATGATTAATTGTAGCATCCTTCACGTCAAATGCAGTCAAATCGTCTTTTGTCAAACAAGCACGATCAACCCGTAAGTTGCAACTGAAAACTGTACTCTTAAACACAATCAATGCACCTAGTCCAAATCAAGTCTGGAGTAATGCTTCTGTTTTCCTAAGCAAACATCTTAAGCAACTTTAGCGCTGAAAATTTTGATGATTTAAAGACTACTGATTTTAATTGCTTGTGCCTGAATATAAGATCAATGCGCAAACATTGGAATACATTTTGTGTAAGAATAATCACTATTTTTAAATACTTAAATATAATAGTTCTTGTAGAAATAAACATACAGAGAGAAGAAAATTACAAATATTTTTTGTCTAGTTTCAATGCCGAATTATCAGAGTTGCGCTGCCATGGTACAAAATAAACACAAGTTTCCTTTGAAACGAGAATAACGAATGAAAAAATATATTTGAAGATGAATTGGATGAACAATACAAAGTGAAGTAATAAGGTAAAGAAACAAAATGAACTCCATGTTATAAGGGTTAGTGTTCGACACATGAGTTGTGAATTGAAATGTAGATGGCTCTGCGAGGGACACCAATTGTCTTTATCCAACACCCCCTCTCAATTTGTGGCCCGAAGATCTTGAAGTCCAAGTCCTTAGAAGCACCACTCATGATTTAGTCTTGGCAGGGATTTCGTGAGAACGTCCGCAACCATTTCTTCCGTCGGTAAATGTTCGAGGGATATCGGCCAGTTTTTCAGTGCATCACGAATGAAATGATATCTAATGTCGATGTGCTTCGATCTTGCGTGGAAAACAGGCTTTTCAGCGAGTTTTAGAGCTCCTTGATTGTCGTTGCACATGTTGTCAAAACCCAATTCTTTCAGGAACTTAAGGAGGAATACTGCTTCTCTACTAGCATCGCTGACCGCCATGTACTCGACCTTCGTCGAAGATAATGCGACCGTGAGTTACTTCCGCGACTCCCAGGAAATTGCAGTACCATTGAGGGTGAAGGTTGATCCGGTATAAGAACGACGATCCAATGTGCAATTACCCCAATCTGCATCTACAAAACATGTCAACGTCTTTTCTCCATCGGTCTTGAATTTAAGTCCATAGTGAGATGTTCCGTTTAGGTAACGAAGCACTCTTTTAGCTGCAACCCAGTGCTCCTGTTTAAAGCAATTGTTAAATTGGCTAAGAGCACTTGCAGCATATGCTATATCGGGTCGCGTTCCAACAGCAAGATACATGAGTGCGCCTATTAATTTTCTGTAGGGAACGTCGCAGCCTTGGTCCTATGAGTCCTCACTTTCCCTTGATAATTTATAATTCGCTACCATGGGTGTAACTACGGGCTTACTCTCCTCCATATGAAATCTTTTTAGAACGTCCTTGATGTATCCGCCTTGAAACAGTTCTATTCCACTTGTATCTCTTGCTATCTGGATACCCAGGCAATATTTTGCCTCTCCAAGTTCTCGCACATCAAGCAGATTAGTGAGTTTACTTTTGACACGACGAACCATTTCTTGATTGCTTGAAAAAATTAGAATATCATCCACGTAAAGTAAAACGAAAATCTTCTTGTCCTCATCGGTGTAAATACAAGGGTCGGCAATTGTGGGTTTCAATCCAATACTTTCGAAGGTTTCATTTATCTTGATGTTCCATTGACGACCGGCTTGTTTCAGTTCATAGAGAGCCTTCTTAAGCTTGCAAACCTTTTCGCCACTCTCTTGAAGGCTGTCCAGCAGAGCTTGACATCTTTTCCAGCATTTCTTCCAATAGAATTGGTTTGTCCATGTGGATGTCTTCGTCGATTGTTCCATTTAGGTATGCTGACGTAATGTCCATCTGATAAATAAATAGGTTATATCGTGCTGCAAGGGCAATTAAAAGCCTTAACGAGCTGTCTCGCTACGGTTGCAAATGTATCGTGGAAGTCAACTGCAGGCTTTTGGGTGAAACCCCTTGCGACAAGTCTGGCCTTACGTCTGTCTTACGTCATCGGGATTCCATTTATTTCCTAATACCATTCTGCAACCAATTGTCCTTGCATTGTCGGGCTTATCCACAACAGTCTAAGTATCATTTGTGACTAGATTTCGTATTTCTGTGTAGATTGCGTCTTCCCAATCCGATTTGTTATCTCCTGAAAGAGCACTAGAAAGGGGTACTTCAGAGGCGTTCATAGCAAATTCGTCTTCGTGATCTGTGCACTTTTCTTCTTCTGGTATTTCCAACATGTCCTCTTGAATGGTCTGAATCTCCTTTTGCAATTTTCTAGGACGTCCTCTTTTACCTTTAGTCTTTCTGGGTGTTTCAGATTTCATTGGAGTTTGATGTTCACTGGACGATACGACATGTTGTTGAGTTTCGTTCACCGTTTCTAAATTTGACTTTGGGCTGATTGTATTTTGATTTGGGCCCTTGGTAGTTATGATGACTGTTCTTGGACTTTCAATGATGCGGCGTCCATTCTTAGTTTCATTGTTAGTAAAATCGTTGAAATTGTTGTTATTTTTAAAATCTATTAAGAATTTTACATTCCTGGATATGCAGATTTTCTTTTTGGATGGGATTCACACTCTATAACCTTTCTGTGTTTCTGGGTTACCAACAAAAATTCCTTCTACGCCTCTTTCATCAAACTTTCCAATACCAGGTGTTTTGTTTAAAATGAACACTTTGCTGCCAAATGGGCGAAGGTAATTTAAATTTGGTAATTTACCTGAACATTTTTGAAAAGGAATATCTCCATCTAAACTTTTTGTAACACATCGATTACGAAGGTGATTCGCAGCAGCTATGGCCTCTGCAAAAAACAAGATGGTAGACCGGAATCCTTCAACATGCACATGCTTCAACATGTAAACTGTTGTCAGACGACGTTGTCCATGCTTGCGTTGCAGTATTCGGTTCCATTGTCCGATTGTAGAGCTTTGATCTTTTGTCCAGTTTGTGTTTCTGCAAAATTTCTAAATTCGATAAATTTAGAAACAACTTCATGTTTATTTTCAATAAAATATGTCATGCAATATCTACTGTAGTCGTCTATGAACGTTATGAAATAACGCGATCCTCCATTGGCCTCCGTTCTCATCGGTCCGCAAAACATCGCTGTGAACAATATTCAGTAATCCCTTTGAGCGTTGTGTTCGGGTTGCAAATGGTGTGCTTGTTATACACGTTTCGCATTGTTTGAGATCAGCTTTCAGCTCTGGTATCAGTCCCTTTTTGGACATAAGTATCATGTCGTGTGCATTTAGATGCCCAAGGTTTTGATGCCAGGCTTCTACATCTTCAGCTTTTTTGATTGATGCAAGTTGACTTTGGTGTTCTTCTGTACGCAAGTAAAATAAGTCTCCGCTACGGTCTGCCACAATCTTCACATTTCCTTTTTGGTCTCTGATTACAGCTTTGTTTTTAGTAAAGAGCACTTGATCATCTTTATCTACAATTTTTGCGATGGATATCAGATTGGTGCGAGGATCTGGAAAATGGAGTGTGTTATTAAGCGTCACAGTGGTGTTTGCCTTTCCATTCGAGGCTAATATTGTGACATTTCCTTTCGCGTTGACGCTGGAAGATGCGTTTGTAGCTAGTTTCAATCTAGATTGCGTCGACTGAATATTTTTAAGTATTGTTTTATCTTTGCAGAGATGTGAAGTGCATCCGCTATCGAGGCACCATCTTTCGTGTAAAACTTCGTCGACGCACGAGTTTGCGAAGTTGTAGTACCGTTTTTTTCAGTTTTAGTTCCCTTTTTCTTAAAACAATCAGCAGCCTTATGCCCTTTCTCCCCGCAATAGTTGCAGTTGTATTTGAAAGGTTGATACGTTTTGTTTCTATGACTTTCCATTTTCTCCTTGGGATTGCGTGACGTTCTGTTGCTATGTTTGGCGTATAACGCTACGGATGGTTGTCCATGTGATTTCCGAATTCTTTCTTCGTATTCTTCAAATATTTTTATCGTTAGGATTTCGATTGCACATCTGAAACTTTCGAAATCAGGGAGACTATATAATAACATAACAGCTAACAGATCGTCATTTATATTGACTTCCATGTTTCGCAATTTGTCAACAGTGTCAAAGAATTTCGAAAGATACTCCCTTATATCGTCTCGATCCGCCATTTTGTTTTGCGTAAGTTGTTTTAATAATGTTGCCTTTCGTGCAGGTCCCTTAGAGGCGTATATTGCTTCCAATTTCAGCCAAATATTCCTAGAGGTTATGCATCATCGGATCTGGCTAAGTTCTGATGGATTGATTGCCAAGATGAGATCGGATTTGGCCTTGCGGTCTTGTAACATCCATGCGTCTATTTGCATCTCATTACCTGCCTCCAATTTGGGTTTTGGTATCTCCCCGCTTACATACGGCCATGCTTCGTTTTTAATTAAAATGGCTTCCATTTGTATCTTCCATGTTTCGTATTTGCTGTTCCACAACGTGTCGATACGAAACGAATTTACGTGTGTCGTTTTTATTCAATTCTATTAATTTTAATCGATTCTTGGTATAATTTTCTTCTTTTTTTTCTTTAGAATTTTGTTTGCATACTCTGGGCCCATAACCTATCAGAGTTGCGCTGCCATGGTACAAAATAAACACAAGTTTCCTTTGAAACGAGAATAACGAATGAAAAAATATATTTGAAGATGAATAGGATGAACAATACAAAGTGAAGTAAGTAGGTAAAGAAACAAAATGAACTCCATGTTATAAGGGTTAGTGTTCGACACATGAGTTGTGAATTGAAATGTAGGTGGCTCTGCGAGGGACATCAATTGTCTTTATCCTTAATAGAAATGAACGCAGAGGTGGTGGTATGGTCATCTTCTAGTAATGTTTAAATATGAACGCATAAATATTGAAAGCTCATATTAAGAATGTCTTCGAATAAAAATTGTGGAAGGAGATAAAGTTAAATATATAGATGGAATATACAGACCACCAAAACTCAGTCGAAAGAGTTTTATTAGAGAAATGGGACAAATAATTGAACGGCTAGAAGGGATATTGTGGTATTAGCAGATATAAATATTGACATCCAGAAATCTGAACGAATTGATGTAAAGTACTATTTAGAAATGTTAGCTGTGCATTGTTTGGTGAACGTGATCCAAGATAACACCAGAACCGACCTCAAAATAGGGCCAATGACATTGATACAACATTTTGTGGTAAGAATATAGATAATCCAATGATATCTTTAGTCGTAGAAAGCGATATATCAGACCACTACGCCATCTTATATGGGATCACTGCTAAGAGTGCAAATAAAGTTGAAGGAAGACAAGAATCGTATGTTCAAAATAGGATAGTGGACTTACAAACACACTAAGCTGACTGGGAACCACTGCTAAGTGAAAGTAGTACTGACGATATGTATGCTAAGCTGTTGACGAAAATGAAAGGTATTTATGACATCACAACTGTCAATAATACTTAGCACAAGAAAATCAGACTTAATGCTTGAATTACTACAATAGGTTAAACATGATTTATGAAGCTGAATATAAACATTATCGGAACAAAATAAATATGAAGATATTTATACAAGAGTCTAACTATCATAAATGTAAATTCAATAGTCTAAGATCAGATCCTCGTAAAACATGGAACTTGATGAAAGAAATAATAGAAAGGGGGAAGCAACGTGTAGACCAAAATATTATAAAAAACTTCCCCTTAGACATGTGCCCACTGACATTTTCGAAGAAATGCGCTGAGAACTTCTCGGATCAAATCTTGCATTTAGTACATAATTGCAACAGAAAAACGTCCACACATACTACATCAAATCTACCAAATTGTATATTCATCAATGAGACTACCATTGAAGAAGTTAAAGATGTACTGAAACTCATGAATGAACATAAATCATCTGGAATTGAGGGTATTAGACAGCGTTATATTAAGAACAATGCAGATATTTTTTCCCTTATAATCTATAAACTCATAAACCTCAGTCTAAGTCCCCCGTGTACTAAAAACCGCAAATATAGGACCAATTTATAAAGGAGGTATTAAAAACTCCTTAAGTAAATACAGACCAATATCTATCTTACCAGCTATTGAGAAGTGTATGGAAGAAGTAATTACAAGATGAAGCCTTCTTCCTTCGTTGTTGAAAAACATTCTCTTATACACGAAAAACACTATAGTCTTAAAAAAAAAACAAAAGCACAGAGAAACTTATGGCAGAATTTACAACCACAGTCAATGGTAGCTTAAACAAAGACAATCACGTCCTTCGATCTTAGTAAGGCTTTCGATTCTCTAAATCATAAAAGGTCATAGCAGCTTTAAAACGAATGAGCATCAGAGGAAGATTAGCGGATTGGTTGCACTACTACCTAAGTAGAAAGTCCTTCAGAGTGAAGATATGAGACGAACACAGTAACGACACACCTGTTATTTCTGGAGTACCACAGGTGTCGAAACTTGGACTACTATTGTTCGTCCTATTAAAAAATGAACTACTTCGCATCTCCAGATGACACAGCATTAGTCGTCAAACATTAATCTCTTATTACCGCTACGAAAATATTACAAGATGAGTTCGACAAAGCTGTTGAATGGTGTCATGACAATGGACTTGTATTAAACCCTTCCAAAACCAAAATGATGCATATTCGTGGGCCACATCATAAGCTATCTCAACATTAAACTACTTTTCGTAGCAGTATCTGCCAAAATACATTGCCAAACCAGACCATAGAAAGTGGTGAAAAGTACAAATACTTGGGCATCGCTATAGACAGCAACTTCATTTGGGATAAACACATTGCCAAGCTTCGCTTAAATACCAAGAAGGTGATATTTGTTCAATGCATCAAATTCAACAATCAAATTCGCACATCAATAATCTGCAAAAACTGCAATATACTATCATAAGGCAGATAAATAGCAGACATCCAGCAGACACACACAACTCATGGATGGTACTAACTGTAAAACAGATTTTCAATTTGTCGCTGAGCGTAGAGAATTATGATGACAGCCGCTTCAAAAGATCTATTTACCATAAACACAACACCAGACGACGAGCTCGATGTATGCACCAAACACCACTACACAACAATAACTACGGTGGAAGACAGCTAAACTACAGTGTTCCAACAGTGTTTAATGAGCTCCCCACATATTTGACAAATTTTGTAAATTTTAAAATCCGAAAAAAACGTCTAAAAGATTTTCTTCTTGCTGAAGCATAATCATTACGACTTAACTTTACACTCTTTCCCAAATTTCATTTAAAATTGTTAGATATATATGTATGTACGCAAAATAATCTAAAGCTCACTTAACAAAATTTGTATTATTAATATTGATACGCAATCTTCTGCAAATAAGCCCCTCAGGCTTCGCAGATAAATTAAGGAATGTAAAACTGATTTTGGATAAATGAAATAAAATAAAATGAATAAATGAAAGAGTTCTTTTCCGTGCCCCGGTGGACAAGGCTTCAAATGATACGCATATGAACTGGAGTAGAGTTAGTCGATCTGTTGGACAACAGCTCACTTAAATAGATTTAAGTCAGGTTCAACCAAAAAAAAGAAGAAAAAAAAAAACAACAACAAAAACACAAGAAAAACCAAAAACACACAACAAAAAAGGTGTATAAAGGCGTGTAGAATGTCGTTGCAGAGATCAATGTTACGGACATAGTGTAAAGTAGTTTAAGTTATTAGGGTTAGGGTTTCGTGTTAGAGTTTAGGTTTAGTTAGTTTTAAGAAAATTAAAAAAAAATTTTTAGAGCGCCATTTTTTTTTAAGTTTTTCTGGCCAGTAACAACAAACAATAAAGATTGTCCATATGGACAGGAAAAAAACAGACATTTCTAGGATCAGACTCGGAAAGGCAGATAGATAAGTAAGTTTAGATTATTTTAGAGTACCTGGGAAGGGTCAGTAGGATAGATTTTAAGAACATGAATTGTTTGGATATTAGATGGATTTAACCATTTTTGTCTAGTTTTGAGAATTATGAATTTAAAAATGGAAACGAGACTTAAAGTTAAAAAAAAGTAGAGCCAACAGCTGTGACGCGAAAGGGGCGGGTTCGAAACCCAGGGGCAGCGTCTTTTTTTAATTAAAAGAAAATAATTGAGTTAGCTCAATTGGAGATGAACGGGCAGTCCGATAGTCTGGAAGCGGACGGGCAGAATCATCGACCCGTGGCAGAAGTATCACGCCACCAACCAACAGTGCCTCAAGCTAGGCTACGGCATTATATGAGATGGCAGCCGATTCCGACGCAGATGATGATGATAGGTACTCGTAGGTATCTGATGGGTGGAAAGGGCGGTTCACTCTAAGCAGTAATAGCGTCGAATCGATGCCCTCCGACACAGAGGAGGAAATAATTCGCTACAAAGAAGCGTTCGTAACTAATTTTAAAGACAAACTCCTCGAAGAAATGAGAATGAGTAGAACACGCAAGAGTGTAAGCAACAACAACAGGCACCAAAACCAACTCAGCTACAAAAGAAGCAGACAGCAACACAACAGTTGAAGCAGCAACAACAGACATCTGTTCAGCAACAAATTAAAACGGCAACAAAACAGCGGAAGCAGCAAGAACAGGCTATAGTCCAGCAACAACAGCAACCAGCAACAGAGCAGCAATAGACAGAAGCGCAACTACATCAGCAGCTAGCAATTCAATAGCAAAGAGCTATACTGGAGCACAGTAATTATAATGCTGCTGAAGAGACCGGCCCAATTCCAGTGGTGGAGGCGGTGTTGCGATCTTCATAAAAAATAGCATTAAGAAAAGACAGTGCATAGTAGTAAAGTACGAAGGTTTCAAGAGTTGGAGGCCTGCATCGTGTACATTTCGCTCCGCAGTGGAAGGAGCTTGTATGCGGTGTCGGTCTTCTCCTCTGGCAACCCTAATTCCAGAACAAATATATCAGAGCTCGATTCACTTTTTCGATGTCTGAAGCTGGACTCGGAAGAGAACTATATTATTTTGGCCGGGGACTTAAATGGCCGACATGGATATTGGGGGAACATGGTTTCCAATCGCAGGGGGGATCAGCTTTATAGTTGGCTTGCACAGTGCCCAGTGTAGACTCGATTTGAAGGCAAAAGAGATTTCGTCCTATCCCAGAAGCGGCTCATATCTCGATCTGCTGCTCTTAGACGCAAGACTGCAGCTGACAGACATAAACTCAGAAACGGTATACTGTTTGAATACCTTCGTGTTTCTCAGTGACCATTGCGGTCTCAGTGCCAAAATCAAGATTAAAAACCATGGGGGTTTACTGACAGATGTAGTGAGGAAGCTAGGACACTGAAATCGCTCATTAAGAACATTCAGACATTAATTGTCCAGAAATACAGACTTTCTGTTAATTCGTATTGGAACGATAAGATTCGGGTTGTTAGGTCCAACAATCCGAGCATGTTCCCTAAAATAAACAAATTCTTTTGAAGTAACGAACAAAGCGATCTTAAGTGTCTTAAGTTTCCCAGAACGACGGACAACGAACAAATACTGACTACAGCAGGTATCAATTCAGATAACGCCATACTCGACGCTGGACGATGACGTGGAGGTACTTGGCACGGTCTTTCAGGAAGTGTACAAGGTGGAACGAGAGTGTGCACCAGAATCACGACCTGGAGAACCGCATAATGGCTAGCAACTCTCAATTTCGAGAAGACATGCAACAATGGCGATATGAGAACACTGGCTTTGTCGTGTTCAATGATGATAACATGGCCGCCGTTCATATCAATGTCAGAGCTCCAAGCGGTCTTCGAATCAATAAAGAAGAAAAAGTCAGTTGGAGTCGACGTGATCTCGAACATTGTGTTGAAACACCTCCCCCTGAAACTGGTTAATATGTACACTATCATGTTTAATAATGCTCTGAATAATGCATAATTGTACGGACATTGGTAACCTGCGATTGTGCAACCCATATCCAAGACAGGAAAAGATTCTTCGAAACCTTGCAACCTCCGGTCAATAAGTCTCTATCGAACTTCAGTAAGGTATTTCAGAAGGTGATCAATAGAAGTCTGATAAACTGGACTAAGGACACAAATATAATTCCGGATAACCAATTCGGTTTCAAAGCGGGGCATGACACTATTCATTTACATAAAACGCCTGAAATTGTTGGCTTATTAGCATGTTTGTAGTCGAATTAGCAACAGAATTTTGTTGTTTAAGCAAATTAAACATATGATGCTCGTTTGCATGCATATAGATATTTGCTCTTGTAGGCGTTGAGCATCGCCTTAATCCAAAATACCTCGAAAAGTATGTAGGAGTTCGTTGTTATGATCAATTGCTCTTAATCTTTGTTAAAGATTATCTAGGCATGGTCTTCAATGCATCTGTTGGGTTATATTAGTCGTGCAGATCTCTTGCATCTGCTGCAGCATGATTTAATTTCCCCAAAATCTAGCCAATAGGTGTATAAATTATAACAATCATATATGCTCTAAAATTTATTTACTGACCGAATTCGACCTAAGTCCTCAAAGTATATACCTTCGGCACTGCCGAATTGCTTTACAAGAACTTAATTATTCGGTTCTGCGAATTATATAAGAAGCATACAAAGTAGAAAGAGAAATGTTGCCAGACCAGCTATATCGTTCAGTTTTACTTTTTTTTAAGGTCTTAGATTTCCTATTTGTACACTCTACAGTATTATTTAGCTGGGATTTTTCCCTTGCCTCCCTTTCTTCAGTGTTTTGCGGCAGCGGCTAGTTAGCGTTTTCACGCTCGCTACACGTACTTTATCATCATAGCGAAATCATTAGTATCGGATGTCAGAAGAATCAAGGGACAAGAGTTCAGAATTGCTTCAAATTGCACGACAACTGTTCGTATCAAGGATCAAGGATACTTCCCTAATATAGCGAATCAAGAATGCTTTTCCCAATTTCACAGCTGATTCCCAGAGACCTCCGAAATGAGGTGATCTAAGTGGAATGTATTTCCACTCTATTCCGTTCTTCAGGCACATTGATTGAATACCCAACATTGTGGTTTCCGATTCAAAAGCCTTTCGCAGTTCTTTTGGTAGATTACCCATTATTTGGTCTATGGGTCTTGGATTAAACCGGAAGCACTTAAAACAATCATTTTTAACCTTTCTAGCTATTCTTCCTACGCTCAATATCCCGTATTGTTGGCTGGTGATAGCAATTAGAGTTCTATGCGAGGCATGCATGTGCATTTTATGCAAATAATCCATCAGCAACTGAGTTAGGAGTCTATTACTCGGAAGCAAAATTTGATGCTTAGCACCATACAACAAAGACGGGTTTTTCAATTTCCTGTCAACTCTTATCACGTTGTTATTGATATCGAAGAATGAGGACAACAAGGCAATTTTTGAACCTCTAGGAACACATCTATCAGATTTAATACAGTGGTATTCTTCGGGAAATGCTGAAATTTGCGCATGTCTACATATTAATCGTGTTGCTTGCTGAAGTCCACCATCGACCAGATCTTCACACTACGGCAGATCCTGGAAAGACCCAAGAAATGCAAATCGACACCCACCACCTTTTTGTCGATTTCAAGGCTGCATATGACAGCGTGCATAGGGACGAGCTATACAACCCCATGTCTAGTTTTGACATTCCTGCCAAAGTCGTCAGGTTGTGCAGGATGACGATGGAGAATTCTCGCTGCTCCATCAAGGTCGGTAACGAACTCACTGAGACCTACAATGTCAAAAAAGGATTTAGACAAGGCGACGCGCTGTCATGTGATTTCTTTAACATCATCCTGGAGAAGATCGTGCAAGACTCTCACGCCATGTTAGCATACGCGGACGACATTGACGTGATTGGCAGAACACAGCGACGCTAGACCCATTTTATCCGCCTCCGCCTCAATGCCAGCAAACGCCTCATTGACGGCTAAAATGGGTCTAGCGGTGAATAAGGGAAAAACGAAGTATATGCTGTCATCAAGAAAGGATACATAGCATCCGCTTCGTATCTCGACGTCTTGGACAGAACGTCACAATGGGCAGCTATAACTTCGGGGTAGTCAAGGACTTCGTCCACTTCGGCTCAGCAGTAAACAGTACAAGCAACATCAATACAGAGATCAAAGGCAGAGTAACTCTTGCCAACCGCTGTTTCTATGGGCTCAAGAGGCAATTGAGTAGTAGAGCCATCTCTCGAAGGACCAAGTTGACTTTATACAAGACCTTCATCATCCCAGTCCTGCTGTACGGCGCGTAGGTATGGACAATCTCAAAAGCGGATGAGGAAGTCCTTGGTCTCTTCGAGAGAAAAGCTCTGCGTGCGATCTTTGGTCTTGTTTGCGTTGACGGTTTCTGAAGGAGAAGATTCAATCACGAACTGTACGGGATGTGCAGCGATATGAGTCTAGTCAGGCGTCTTCGGATCCAACGCCATAAAGAGCGTATGGACAACTCCGCTCCGGCCCGGAGAGCCTTCGACTCCGAACCCGTGGGACAACGCAATAGAGGACGCCTGCGTTTAAGGTGGCGTACCCAGGTGGAGAAGGACCTCAACCAACTTGGCGTGAGACACTGTAGACAGCTAGCCAGAGACCGTGCTAGCTGGAGAGGCTTGTTGGTTGAGGCCCAGGTCTACCCCGGACTGTAGCGCCAAATAAAGAAGAAGAAGCTTGCTGAATTTCAGTTGCTAGAACATTACCGGTACTTTTTAATACTTTGGATCTCTACGATTATTATAAAACCTCTAACAGTATCCAATTTTCCTCTGCAGAGTACTAAGCGAATTTTTGTGATTAATGGAATCCACTAAGTGTACATCGTGGGTTAAGTGATCCTGTCAGCCCAGACTTGTGTTTTCGAACTTCTGGTACTTCAGTAGTCATAATTGAATATCTCCCACAACCCTTGAAACTGCGACAGACTACTTGAACCCTGGCACCAATCTCGAGGATTCAATAATTCCCGCAGACTTAATCCTCATGACACAGCGTCATCTGGATTAAGCTCTCCTTTGATAAAACTCCACTGATCTACTTCTTAATTAGCTTGAATTTTAGCAATTCTGTTTGCAACATAGGTTTTCCACGTGTACGAAGGTCACATAATCCATGCCAGCACTGTTGTCGAATCTGTATAAAAACACACACTGTCAATCGGTTTAGCCAGAAAAGGCAATAGTCTTGCCACCAGTTCTACCATGAGAACATCTGCTTGCAATTCTAGCCGCGGTATAGTTCTAGTCTTTGAGGGCATGACTCTAGATTTAGAACAAAGCAGGTTAACCCGGATGTTGCCACTTTCGTCAATTGAACTAAAGTATACGCAAGATCCAAATGCACTTAAGCTGCTGTCAGAAAAAGCAAGCAACTCAAGCATTTCAGCGACTGGGAGTATTACATAGCGCGGAATACTGACCTCTCCTAAAATAGAGAATTCACTCAAGTATTTCAGCAATTTAATAGCCTGTTCCTCTGGAATTGGATCATCCCAGCCAAGTTTTGTCGTCCATAACTCTTGAAGGAACAACTTTCCTAAGACTATTACTGAGCCTAATAGTCCTAAGGGATCGAAAAGACGTGCCAAGTCTGCAAGAACGGTGCGTTTGCACACGTTATCTGGTAAATTCTTGATTTTGTCGTTATTTACCTTAAATCTGAAGACGTCCGTAAATGGATCCCAAATTAATCCTGAAGTTCTTACTACCTCTGACTGATTAAAGAATACAAGCTGTTCTTTATGTTCTGGAGGTATTTTTGCTAATATCTCTGGATCATTGGCACAAAACTGCCAAGCAAATGAAGCAAATCCTGAGCATCGTGTATGCTTTCCGAGCCCGTTAACAAATCATCTACGTATAAGCTATCTTTGAGGCGCGTGCGTGATGTTTTTTATACTCATCTGTTAATTAAACCAAATATCTGGTAGCGAGATACGAAGCGGATGCTATACCGTACGTCACAGTTTGCAGTTGATATATTTGTAACGGTTGTGATCTCCATACAATTAATTGTAATCTTGTATCTTGAGGATGTATCAGTATTTGTCGATACATTTTCGTTGTCTCCTGTGAAAACATATCTGTGTAGACGGAAATGGGTAATTATGGAAAACAGATCTGGTTGAACTGTTGAGCCAACCATTAATATATCATTGAGCGAGCTTCCATGTGAGCTTTTGACAGAAGCATCAAACACTACCCTCAGCTTTGTTGATGAGCTATCGGGCTTCATTACACAATGATGGGGCAATACGTAATGAACATGCTTCTCGCCCCTTTCCCTCATCGGACGCATGTGGCCAAGTTCTTCGTATTCGTCCATGAAATTTATATAAGCAGTCTTAAGATCAGGCTGTTTATTTAACTTCCGCTCAAAATACAGAAACCGTCTAGTAGCCATTTGTAAAGATTCCCCGAAATGTGTGCTCGGGTCCTGTTTCAATCGCAAACGCGCAATAAATTGGTCATTTGGGCTTCGACTGATTGTTTTATTGAAGTGCGCTTCACATTCATGTTATTCTTTCATCCTTCGGCTCACTGGCGTTTCATTTCAATTTTTCAATTCAATTCAATTTTGCTTTTATTCAATAAAAATGTTTCTTAGTTACATTATCTGCAAAGCCAAAGGGGCTTGTCTGCAGAAGACTGAATACAATATTTGTTTCTGTTATTTTTGTTGTTGAATTCAAAAATAAAATTTCAAGTTGAAAATTATACAGATTGAATTATTAAATTAAAATTAAGACATGCATATAATTTAATATTTTGAAATGAATGGACGCAAATTTACAAATAAAAAGATGAATGATTGAAAATAAAGATATACATATAATAATTGTTTTTTTTGTGATTTTTTCACGATTGTAGATACATTTGCTTGATCTTCTTTAGCGCTTCAGTTCTCGTGATGTTGCGGTATTCTCTTGGGATGCTGTTTAATATGTTTGGGACTGATACGTTGAAAGTTCTTCGACCATATTCGTTCCAGAACCTCGGTACTGCGTATAGCTGGTGTTGTCGTCTTCTGGTGTTCACCATTTGCTGCGTCTGGATTCTGTATGCGTTGTCGTTATAGAAACTTGCGATCACTTCGAGGTTATGGATTTGTGTGATGTTCAGCATATTTGTTTTTTGATCTCCCCGATTCTGCTCTTCATTGTACATCGCTTTTTGTACAATTTTTTGTAGTCTTGTTTGTAGATTTTGAAGTTGTTGCATCTGCGAAGCTCTTCCCCATGCAAGTATGCCGTACCTAATATGGGATTCCACCAATCCGAAATAGCATTGTTTAAGAACACTACTTGTACATTTATCGCTCAGATGGAACAGAGCATAAGCTGCTTGATACAACTTCTTCTTAAGCGCTTCTATGTGGTTCCTCCATTTAAAGTTGTTGTCAACAATCAGTCCAAGATATTTGTATGTTGATACGTTGTCTAAGTGTTTGCTGCAGTCATCATCTTCTCTTATGTGTTCATTATTACGACTTATGTGCAAGCAATCTATGTCATGCATTTTTATCCTTAGTTTTGTTTCTGGGATATGCGGCGGACGAATGTGCATTACCTTTGTCTTCAGTGCGTTGATAATTAGTCCATGGTCGTGCCACCAAGCTGTGATACCATCGAAGTCTAATTGCATCATTTTTGCTGCTTCGTCTACGTCTGTGGGACACCGTAAGACACTTTTTGTTCTTCGCTGAAGAAATTACCAGCCTTAACTTTGAAGGACCTGTTACATAGGTAGCTCTCAAACCACGCCAGAATGTCTCCTCTTATTCCAATTTTGTCCAGTTGTCTCAGGATTTGTTTGTGACTCAATGTATCGAACGCTTTCTTGAAGTCAATGAATAAGACCAGCGAGTTGTGATTCTTATCCAAGCTTTGATATATTTTGTTCGCAAAGTCCCCCAGCAGTCGATTGATACTTTTATTTTTGCAAAATCTAAATTGATGTGTGTTTAGTATTTGGTATTTCTCGACATAGTCATAAAGCTTTTGTGCCAGTAGTTCTTCCATAACTTTGTCGACAGCTGATAATATAGAGATTGGCCTGTAATTTGTGACTTCATTCTTTTTACCACTCTTGTATATTGGCCTAACGATTGATATTTTTAGCTGGTTTGGGAATGATGCTTGGGCTAAACTCATGTTGACTAGCTTCGTTATTATTGGTGCGAGAGTTTCCGCATTAAGCATCAGGTCTTTTGGTCTTATGTCATCTATTCCCGCGGATTTATTGCACTTGAGAGACCTTAGAACATTTTTTACCTCTTGTGTTGACACTGCATTTGCATACATCGAGTTCTGTCTGCTATTTGACTGGCCAACAAATGTCTTTTGGATGCATTGGATGTTAAGGATCTCAGACGACATTGTGGTTGCAAATCTGTCTGCTAGGTCTTTAAGGTCTGTCGCGTGTGCAAAATTTTTTTTTCAAAGTTTCATCCAGATTGACATGCACTTTACCCAAAATAGAGTTTACCAACTTCCACGTCTCTTTTGGATTATTACTGAATTCTCGGAACTTCTGTCTATAAAAGTGTGCTTTTGTTCTTGCAATTTTCTTATTCAGTTCGTTTTGGTACGATTTATATTCCATATGGTAATCTTCGTTATGTCTATTGCTTCTTTACCGTCTGTACAATCTGTCACGTTCCTTACAGTCGCGTTTCAGCTCGGCGGTTATCCAGCTATGTTCGTTCTTTCGTTTTTTTCGTGTAACCGTTGATGAGGAAACAATTTTGTTTATCGTCTGCTTAGAGTGATTGTAAAATGCGCTAACATCCGAGTAAGCATTTAGTTCTTCCCAATTAAAATTGTTTATCTTCTCTGTTACTAAATGTGTTTTAATGTATCTTTCTTGGTCCGGTTCTTTCTTTGTAACATGACTCTTATTTTTATGTTTCAATCAGTGCAGACTTAATTTCTCCACCTTTTATCCTTACAAGGCTATGATCAATTAATGTCTTTGTATTTTTTACTAAATCAACTCTTGCATTCTGACTCCCAGAAGTTTCATACGAGTGCTTCCAGGGAGGATGTTACTTCGCAGGCCGCCACATGCCAACTTCAAGAAGTCTCATTGGACAGAGCGCTACCAGAAATGATCTAGCCTAACTTGCTCTCTCGCAAAACTGAGACATCAGATGACATTTTGATCTCTCCTGTTAGCAGAAGCGCGAAGAAAAGCTCGGCCTCTATAAGTAAGTCAATTTTCTGTGTAGTAAAGTACGCCGGGTCTGTTAATTGCACATGGAAATGTATCTTCCAACAAGGATTGTCAATTTTGTGCGTTTGCTGATAGTCACTTATTCGTGAAGTGACGCTTGCCTCGATTGTTGTTTTGTAATTTAAGGTGCTTACTTCAATGGTAACATTGCAAGGAAATTCACACATTTCCGTGGCCCCAACACCACTAATGGTAATCTCCATTCGGTGTTCCTTAAGGCCTAACTTATTGTCGTCCAATAGTTCGTCTAGTCTTACTTTTATTTGCCTTTCGTCCTAATGGCCTATAGTTCCTGCAATTATTTTTAGTCATGTACCTAATGTATTTATAAGACCTTTAATATTCTTTACCTTTGCTTCTAATAAAATTAAGATTTGATTTATCGCATTATACATAGGGCCTACTAAACTAGATCAATTTTGGAATATAAGATATTGGTTTTAATGCGTTCCTTAGCTATTTCAAGTTCGGTTAAGTTTATTATGTGTAAAATATTTGAGCAGTCCAGTCAGTGTCTTCCTTAGTCAAATGTCAAGTATTCGTTATTGTTTTTTATGTCGTGCAAAACTATCTTCTATGTCCTGGTCATTGTATTGATCGTCATAAGATCGAGAGTTGCCAAAAATTAAAACATCTGTGAGAAGATTGCCGCTGGTTAAGTAGTGCGTTACTTTTGATATTTCTGCTTTTTCTTTATATGATTTCTATAATAAATCTTATCATTTCTAATATTTTTCATGTGGTCTTCGTCGATTTTCTCTGTTTGGATTATTCTACACTCAGAGTGGTTTTCCGTCTCTAAATTTCTTCACAAAGCTCTGTCCAATTGTCGTATGAAAATCCTGTCTATTTCGATTGATCTTATTTATAACTTTGTTTCTTCTCTTCATTCGACTATGGATATTCTTATATTCATCTTCATGTATCTTACCATTGACGAAACCTATAGGCCGTTTGTTAGTTATTGAAAGGATGATATTGTTACAGAATGTAATTATTCTTGATATTTTCTCTTCTACAGACTATAAGTTATTGATTTCATCATGGTTATGAAGACTGATGTGCTCGTTGATGGTATTGTGTAATCTTTCTACATCAGCGTTAGATGTGTGGTTACTGTTGGAGGTGCAGGGATGCTCTAAATTTCAAATTCGGTTATGAGCATAACCTAATTCATTATCTATTATAATCTTTTTGACTTTGCCAAATTGACTAAAATAAAAGGATAGAGAATCTCCATTCGGTGTTCCTTAAGGCCTAACTTATGTGCGAAAGGCTTCGTTATAAAATAAAGCTGAGAACCAGAGTCTAACAAAACACGGCAAGGTATTCGCGTACCAAAAGATGATTTTCTTTCTGTTGTAGCGAGTGACGTTTTCTTTCTCTCTTCTCGGCTGCTGATGGCTTCAAGGGTCTGGAACCTCGACTCGACAAACTTCAAGAACTCGGCTATTGATGGGCTGCTTCTTGAATCTTTCAGGTCCTGTTCGAACAGCATGCGACTCCCCTTATCCAATTTTCTCAGCATCAAGTAAACAACAACTTTTGTTTATTGTTTATTTGTTTATTTATTGTGGCAGTAATTTTACAATGGTTTTACATTTCATTTATGCTTTTAGAGATTCGGCTTATTTGCCTTACTACTAAAATATTAATAAAATTTCTAAATAAAATATATTACATATGTAATTTGAAGGAAAAGCCACCAAAAACCTTCATAAAAAAACTCAGTGTCACTAGAGGGAAGAGAAAGGTGAGTTTATAACTTGATTTCAAAAGTTAAAAACAAGTATCACACAAGTCAAGGAGGAATAATAAATAAATAAATAAATAACATAAATAAATTATAAGTAAATAAATAAATTGATAAATAAATAAATAACATAAATGAATTATAAGTAAATAAATAAATAAATAAATAAATAAATAACATAAATAAATTAAGAGTAAATATATAGATAAATAAATAAATAAGTAAGTATGAGTAAATAAATAAATAATAAAACTATGAATTAATAAATAGACGAACAATCAATAAATAAATAAGCAAATATATATGTAATTAAATAAATAAATAAGTAAATGAACAATATAGTTGGATAAATAAGTTGAAAAAAAATTATATTGCTATATTATAAAAAAATTATATTAAGCATGAGATATTATATTTATGGTTTACTTTTTCAATTCCATATATAATCATTTCTACGTTGGATATTTCATGAAGTACCTCAGTAGAGAAGAACCATGGTAAATTGAAAATCATTTTCAAAACTTTGTTTTGGGATATCTGAAGTCTGCGCAGATGACTCTTTGCACAATTGCCCCAAACTGGTTACCCATAGAAAATTATGGCTTGGAAAATAGCTTTAAAAATTAATAACTTGTTTTGAATATCCAAGTGGGAGTTTCTGCAAATAAATGGATAAAGAATCCTCGCCGCGACATTCACTTTTTTGATAGTTTCTTGGACATGTCGATTGAAAGTTAAGCGTTTATCTTAATAGATGCCTAGATACTTTACACTGGACTTCCACTCAATCTGAACGCCGTTGAGTAGAAGGTTTTTGCTAGGAAGGAGACAAGCTTTTCTTTTGCGAGTAAAGAAAATGGCTCGGGTCTTCGACGTATTAATTTTAATTTTCCAGCTATTACAATATCCTTCGAATATATTCAAGACCGATTGCAAGTAAGTTTCAATACTGAAACCAGTTGAATCGGATGAGTAAATACACGCATCGTCGGCAAATAAGGCAATATCACATTTAGAAAATCTTGGCAGATCACAGGTATATATGATGAAAAGGACTGGAGCAAGGACAGATCCTTGTGGAACGCCTGCGTTAATTTGTACTTCTTCTGAAAAGTGATTATTGATACAGATTTTAAAACTTCGAGCTGAAAGAAATGACTGTATGATCTTTATAAGATACATTGGTAGATTAATACTTAATAGCTTATGTAGCAGGCCATTATGCCAGACAGTATCAAACGCTTTCTCTAAGTCTAACACTACCATACCAGTGCTATTGCCTTCTGAAAGATTTTGCTTGATATGCTTTGTGATGCGATGTACTTGGTGAACAGTGCTATGAAAAGCTCTGAAACCGAATTGCTCAGGGGGTAAGATGGCATTTTCGTCAACGAAAGACATTATTCGGTTCTTAATAACTTTTTCGAGGCACTTGCTAATAGATTTAGTTCGTTTTTAGATTCCGAATAGTATTTTTTATTTCTGATGGTGTTATAAACGTTATAGTACCTGGCAGAGCGTGTGAATTAATATAGTTATTTGATTGTTCAACAGAGACTTGTATATGAGGGGGTGGTATGATATTGCTAGAAATCTGAAAGTTGTCTGAAAAGCTGTTAGCTAGAGCATTAGCTTTTTCACTGCATGCTAGCATAACAGAATACCCAACTTCAAGTCTAGGAATATGGTTGTGTTTTTTCTTTATAACTTTTGTTATATTCCAGAACGGTTTGCTAACCTTATCTAAACATTGAAGCCTTTCGTTCCATGAATGGTTTCTAAAATTCGCAATTGCAAATTTAACTAGGGCATTCATTTTTTTGAATTCTCCTAGGTAAAATTCGTTTCTCGTGCGGCTCCATCTGAATCTGCACGTATTTCTTAGCGTTATCATCTGCCGTATGTATAGTGGAAGAACGTTTTTTAAATGGCGGGTTATGGTTTTCTTAGGCACCGAACTCTCAATACTTCCAATATAGCATTGGTAAATGTATTAACATTTTGGTCAATATGAGATTCACTTGTACCTTGAACTAGCCCATTTGCCAATTTTGTTTTCATCTGTCTCATAAAAATGGTCCAGTTGGCTTTTTTAAAATCAAATATTTGATTTCTTTTATGCACAGGAGAAGATAAAAGTGTAAATTTAACAGGCAAATGATCAGAACTTAGTTCGTTAAGGGTTATAGGTGAACTGAAAAGGTCAGGAACGTTTGTAGATACAATTCGTTAGTATTAACGAGCCTTATCAGATCATTATGTAGGTCAATGCGCTTTTGTGCTGTGGGTCTTCTGCCTGGGAAATAACTACTATATATTTTCAGTGACATACCATTGTCAAGAGGTACTTCAATTCCAATACTTTCGATTAAATTCATACTTTCAAATGGGAGTACTTTGTGTTTGATTGAGTTTTTTTTACTACGATGGCAACACCGCCACCACCTCTCTCTTCCCTATCCAGACGATAAGCTTTATATCCGGAGATTGAGAGAGGACCGGCTGAATTCAGCCATGTTTCTGATAGAAGTGCTAAATCTATATTACATGCATTAAGGAAAGCAGTAAATTCTACTTGTTTACCTCGAATGCTTCTAGCATTCCAACAAATTATGTTCATATTACTTATATTCATTTCTTAGAACTATACAAATACTTAATTGCCAATTGAGTGATTGTGTTAAATTGTTCCGCCTTTGTAGTGCAATTGCTGAGCAAGGTGATCATCTCTGATGTAAGCCTGTTGATCTCTTCTAATGAAAAAAGCTCTTCGCCGGTCTTTGCATTATTGTTGTTGGTAGTTGTTGGCCATGCGTTCGATGTCGTGCGTGTGTTAGTAGGTGCGGGTGCAACGCCAGCTGTTGATTTGTGATGTGATGGAAGAGAGGGGAAATCCATGACGTTTGGTACGAATGTTGGTTGTACGTTTTTAACACGATGGATTTTGTTTTTGGCTGCAAGCTTTTCCCTCATTTCTAGAAAGCTTTGACGACTAACACAATTAAGATCAGTAGATTTATGTGTTCCACTGCAGTTGGTACATTTAAGTTTTTGGAGTTACACGCATTAGTTTTGTGACACTCAGAGCAGACAGCGCATATATATATAGCACTGCGTAGTTCTGTTTTGTTTTCTTCTTCTTTTTTTTTTTGAGTTCAGCTAGGCGAACGGATCCGACTTCAAGGAACACCAAGTAAAACACATAAGTGAAATGTTCATATTGTTTTTTGATGAGCTTTACATTTTGACATTTCAATCCAAGTGATATCAGTTCATTTTTAAGTTCAGCTGTTGACATTTCCTCCAGCCCATACAACACAACTTTAAATGACCTTGCCGTAGGAAGGTCATGAGTGAAGAACTCCAACTTCTTCGATTTTAAGATCGCGCATAATTTCTGATGCGAATCAACACTTTCACAGTTAATTTTTAGTCCGATGCTCATTTTCTTCAGACAATAGTTCTCGATTTTAATTTCACGAAGTAGAGCATGAATTTCACCAGCACTTTTCTGTAAAACACACACCGATGGAATTTTATCTTTTTTTTGTCTGTGGCTCGACTTAGCACTTCATCGCATTCGATGTCTGAGATATCCGTGTCCGGATGGGTTTGTAAAGGGAGGAAAAAATTGCCTCTAGGATTTTTATCTCTAGAGCCCATTTTACGAACTTTAGTGTTGGAAGACATATAGTCATCAACATTAGGTGACCGGTCGCGTTTGGGAATTTTGATTTGGGCGTTATGAACGATCGCTTAAGGGAGAAAGTCTTCCTCGGTCAAAGCTCCGAACAGAACTGAAGTAAACAACAATGGGATCCCAATTATTGATGTTGTAGTTCAGATGGCCAACGGCTTGCAACACCTCCTCTGTTGTATCGTGGAGTCTTTTTACGCTGGTGGCAGTACCAGTTGTATTCGATTGGTTAAATAACTTGTTTAGTTTCGCGGTCAAAAGTAATCTCTTGTTATCATACCGCGCAACCAATTTTGTCCAGGCCGTATCATAATTTGCGTCAGTAGCCTGAAAATGTTGAATCAGACTATGCGCATCTCCAGTGAGGTTTGCCCTCAATTATTAGAGATTCTGCGCCGGCGAAATCGGCTGTTCGTAGATTGGTTGCTTAAAGATGTCGAAGAAATGTTGCCAGTTTAAATAACTCCCGTTAAAATTGGGCAGCTCTATTTCCGGTAGTTTCACTGAAGAGGTAATCCTTGTTGTGGAATTCACTAGACCTTGTATGCTACTTTGCTTATGTAGCTGCATCACCATTATGTCTACTCGCTCTTGTAGATCGTAGTATTCCTCAACATCAGACCCTGTGTTTTGATTTTCTAACTTCTTCATCATACAGACTGCGTCGAGCTCTACAACTAACTGCACCTTGTGCTTTAAATATTGTAATGCCATCAAAATCAAACCCTGCGACTGACTGCGTTGGTGTGAAATTCTGTTATCTAAAAAACCTCGCGTGAATTCATTCGGCGAGTTTTGGTCACACGGTTCGTTACAAAAAATTATCTGATCTTATTGAAATACCTGAGCTCGACTGATATAACATCTTAAATTTAACATTTATTTTTGTCGTTATATTTTCTATCTGCTCAACTATCCCTTCTTTTCTTTTTTTATTGTCGTCCAATAGTTCGTCTAGTCTTACTTTTATTTGCCTTTCGTCCTAATGGTCCATAGTTCCTGCAATTATTTTTAGTCATGTACCTAATGCATTTATAAGACCTTTAATATTCTTTACCTTTGCTTCTAATAAAATTAAGATTTTATTTATCGCATTATACATAGGGCCTACTAAACTAGATTAATTTTGGAATATAAGATATTAGTTTTAATGCGTTCCTTAGCTATTTCAAGTTCGGTTAAGTTTATTATGTGTAAAATATTTGAGCAGTCCAGTCAGAGTGTCTTCGTAATTGTTTTTTATGTCATGCAAAACTATCTTCTATGTCCTGGTCATTGTAATGATCGTCATAAGAATGAGAGTTGCCAAAAATTAAAACATCTGTGAGAAGATTAACGATGGTTAAGTAGTGAATTACTTTTGATATTTCTTCTTTTTCTTTATATGATTTCTATAATAAACCTTATCATTTCTAATATCTTTCATGTGGTCTTCGTCGATTTTCTCTGTTTGGATTATTCTACACTCAGAGTGGTTTTCCGTCTCTAAATTTCTTCACAAAGCTCTGTCCAATTGTCGTATGAAAATCCTGTCTATTTCGATTGATCTTATTTATAACTTTGTTTCTTCTCTTGATTCGACTATGGATATTCTTATATTCATCTTCATGTATCTTACCATTGACGAAACCTATAGGCCGTTTGTTAGTTGTCGATAGGATGGTATTGTTACAGAATGTAATTCTTGATATTTTCTCTTCTACAGACCATAAGTTATTGATTTCATCATGGTTATGAAGACTGATGTGCTCGTTGATGGTATTGTGTAATCTTTCTACATCAGCGTTAGATGTGTGGTTACTGTTGGAGGTGAAGAGAAGTTCCAAATTTAAATCTGACACAAATTCGGTTATGAGCATAACCTAATTCATTATCTGCTATAATCTTTTTGACTTTGCCAAATTGACTAAAATAAAAGGATAATGCTCTTTTAAATGCAGTCCAGGTTCTACCTATACTTTTATACCGCATGCATGTTTAGAGAACTTATCTATAATTGTAGCGCAAAGGGATCTTTTAAGAGTATACAAATATCAACGTGAATTATTTCGAAGAGTTTTAATGGGGCTTCTGTTAGTTAAAAGAGATTTTTGGGTGAATTTCTGACACATTTTTCCATGTTACAGACATCGCATAAACTGAGTTATTCTTTCATTCGTTATTCTTTAATTTTGAATGATAGTAATTTAGCAATAGTTCCTTTAGGATTTCTTCTAGTCCGCGGTGGTTTCCTAGTCTTTCTTCTTTTGTAACATCTTCTAGTTACTTAAATCATCTGATAACTCGAAGCTTGACATTTGACTTAAAATGTCTCAAGACAGTTTGGCTTAAAACATTGTAAAAGATTTTATCATCTGCTAAAATAGCGTTTTCGGGGTTGAAATGGTATTTCCAAAGAGCTGTAGTAGTGTCCTATTCAAAGATTTTTGTATATATTGTAGTGCGATTTCTATTAAATATATTGGTCTTCTTTATTCATAGAGTCTTGAAAACCTTTATTCATGATTTGCTGACTGGAATGGTATCATTTTCGATAGTTAATTTCAGAGGGATTTAAGTTTCCTCTGTTTTAACCGTATCTCACTAATTTGGAATTTGGCTCGTTGACAGAGAAGAGCCATGTGGTGACCGCCAAGAATATGTTCGGTTTCAATGATCCTGTCGCCCATATGATGGATAAGAGTTCTCTCTGTCCAGACTGTAATTTATCTCATGCTTGTTGAAAATACGGTTTGCGTAGCACATAGGATGATTATCTTGGAAAAGAACAGAACCTAGAGCGTACTGACTAGCATTTGTTGTAAGAACGAATTTTTTTATAGAAATCGCGGTATCTAAGTATTGGGTCATTCATAGGAGGACATATTTTTGAAATACTTCGGCATGGATTTTGCAACTTTTGAGTATTCTCTTAAAAGCTTCTGGTAGTATTCGGTAAGACCTAAAAATTGCTTTACTGCTTTATTGCTTCATGGGATTCGATAATTTTTAAGACACTAGTGGAAAAGCCTGCCGTGTCATGTTTATCTATGTAATCAATTATTATTCAATTATATTACATAATATTTACTGTTTTTATGTATAATTTGCGTTTCATTCGTTGCAAATAGAATACTTCGAAAAACAGAATAAGAATTGTTTATTCAAACTTGTATTGTATCAAATAAGGAAAGAGGTAGGGTAAACTGCTCCAATAGCGTGCCCCCTTTATGAATTAGATCCAAAAGCTAAGCTAGGTTATCTGTGAAGGGAAATTTGTTAGGATGTGCACTGTCTGAAATACATATACATTTACCACGTCCACCAACCGTCCCTCGATGTCCCTCCTCCTCCGGCAAACCCTTCCATCCTATGGGTCAATCGGGTGGAAAAAGAAGAAAATTATTGGTAATCGCTGTGTGGAAGACGGCGGAATAATTAAATATGAGGTGTGAGATTTTTAAAGAAAATAAAGAAAAAAACCTAATCGTATCCGTATGATTATAATCTACGTGGTGTTACATAGTGAACAGTGCTTAAAAATAGGAATAATAATAAAAGTGCGTGCATGTACATATATATATATATATATATATATATATAATAATATGTATATATATAATATATATATAATAATATACATATATATGTGTATATACCCCTGTGAAGTGGAGTACATATACTCAGTTTGTGACAGAAGGAGTACATCAATATTAAGTAAAAAAAAATATATAAAAGCTTCAAACAGACATAGAATAAAAAACATATAAGAAATGACAGAATTATTGAAATGCAAGTGCCGCGAATTTCCCGCCGGTCCGGTAGAAATCATCTATCCGATAACTAGACGTAACAACAACAACATACGTGCACGAAGAAAAGGAGTGACAAGTGACCGGCCGAAGAAGACTGGAAGTGCCTTCGACGAAATTCAACAAGTGTCATCGAAGTGCCAAAGTGGCAAGGAAGAGCCAGAAAGTGTGTGTTTGTGTGTGAGTCTTACCCGCGGAAAAGAGGGATTGGTCCCCAAGGATTAGCGGCCTTAATTTTCACAGATACATCCTTCCCGTGCTGCGCGCAGGACGTCGGGGAACCAAAAATACTGTGAGTAGCAGAAGTGCTTAAAACTAGTTAGACGAACAATGTTTTTATTTCTATCTTACTGGCCCTAGGCGGGCACTCTAAGCTAAACTTAATCTTAATCTATATCTTTCGACCTAACCTAACGAATAAAATATAAATGGAAATTTAAAAGGAACACATTACTGTTAAGAAAAAATTTAAAACTTAACTACTGGACGGTTTTTATAAAAACTTAAAAGCTAACTTACATTCTACCTTAAATAAACTTACTAACTAACTTAAGCTAACCTAGGTATATATGCATATATACATGTATATACCCATATGCACATGTTTATGCGCATATATCCTTATTATACACAATGTATACATGTATCGTCATGTATACACATATACATTTTTTTTTTCTTTTTTTTTTTTTTTATTTACATCTTACTCTACCTTAAAATATACTACCCTATTCTAAGTACGTCGGCCATAGGTTGCAGCTAATAAATATGAATATTTACATTCAATACAGGGAGGGATTTCCGTCGCTTCCCAGCCACCAGAACTTTTGGTGCTGCATTGCAACTTTTCGAATGTCCCGCCTGGATACCGCCGTATTGAACCGGAGGAAACCCTCCTCAGCTCGTTGTGCGACGGAACGGTCGTGGTTGAGTCGCCCATCCACAGTTGAACGGGCTATGTGGAAGATGAGCGGTACCGCATTTAGATTTTGTAACATTCCGTTCTTGTCTTAATGGAGAAAGGCTTCTGGGGGGACGAAGCCATTGTGACGTACCCTTTCGTGGTATAACGGATTGGGGTAGTAAGCCCCCGAGATCAAGTTATTGACCAAGTTCATCGCTCTAGCAGTGTGACCTCCAATCAACTTCACCAGGAAATTGTCCACTCTTATCAGGTTTGCCCTGTTGTATAGGACCTCATTGGAATAGTATTTTATGTACTGGGACTCTGGAGTTCGATAAAGGCGTAGGCAAGCCCTAAGACAAGCCCTCTCGAACAACCGAATCTTTTCCATTAAACTTGCACTCACGTTGAACCACACGGGACAGCCATAGGTGAGCTACATGGCCGGATGAGAGCCATGTAGCAGATAACCTTCACCTTCGCATCGAGTTGGCTGTTGTAAAACAATCTCTTTGTAAGGGCAAAAGCTCCTCGGGCCCTGGCCAGAGCAGCATCTACATGTTTGTTAAAATATAAATACTGATCTAGCCAGATCCCCAGGTATCTGACTACAGTCTTTTGCGCCAGTGGTTGCCCGTCTCTTCCAACGATTGAGAATTTTCGCCAATTCTTTTTCGTGTCCGCCGAGGCCTTATACAACGTCGTCCTGAACAGAATGGCTTCCGAATTCCGGAAGTTGATACTCAACTTCCAGTCATCGCAACTTCTTATGAATTAATCGAAGTCACCCTGCTTGAGGGTAGTGATTTCCTCGATCTTTTTGCCTGATCTGTACACGATCAAGTCATCGGCGTACGCAATTGCATGAGGAAGAGAACTTAACAGATCGCTCAAGTAAATGTTAAACAGGATCGGCGAATTAACGGCACCCTGTTGGAGATCATTTTTAACTTGGAATATACCTGTGGAGGTCACGTCGCCATTCTTGACTACGAACCGTCTACCGGTAAGAATGTTACACAGTAGGTACAGCAGTGGTTTGCTAATGCCTAGCCGATTGAGCTTGTAGAAAAGTCCTTCTATCCATACGGTGTCAAAAGCCTTCTCCAGATAGATCAAGCAGGCACCCGTACATTGTTTCTGGCCCTTGTTCCATTGGATATCCGACACCAGTTTCGACGCGGCATGAATAGTGTCATGCCCCGCTTTGAAACCGAGTTGGTTATCCGGAATTATATTTTTGTCCTTAGTCCAGTTGATCAGAACTCTATTTATCACTTTCTGAAATACCTTGCTGATGTTCGGAAGAAGACTAATTGACCGGAGGTTGCACTGATTCGAAGAAACTTTTCCTCTCTTGGATATGGGTTGCACAATAGCCGTTTTTCAATGCTCCGGATAATGTGCATTATTCAGAGCGTTGTTAAACAGAATTGTGTACATATTAACCACTTCCAGGGGGAGGTGTCTTAGCACAATGTTGGAGATCCCGTCGATTCCAACAGACTTTTTCTTCTTTAGTGATTCGAAGACCGCTTGGAGTTCTGTCTTCGATATGAACGGGGGATGAACCCCTTCGTCGGCGATGGCATTATCTGAAATGTTATCATCATTGAACACGACTAAGCCAGTGTTCTCAGATCGCCATTGTTGCAGATCCTCACGAAGAAGAGTGTTGTTAGCCAGTACGCGATTCTCCAGGACGTGGTTCGGGCGAATCCTCTCATTCACTTTGTACACTTCCTGAAAGACCGCGCCAAGTACCTCCGTTTTTTCTTGCGGACCTTCGACCACAAAAAAGTTATAGTCGAGTACGGCGTTATCTGGATTAATACCTGCTGTAGTCAGTATTTGTTCGTTGTCCGTCGTTCTGGGAAACTTAAGGCACGGAACATCGCTATGTTTGCTTCGAAAGAATTTATTTATCTGAGGGAACGTGCTCGGATTGTTGGATCTAACAGCCCGAATCTTATCGTTCCAATACGAATTGACAGAAAGTCTGTAATTCTGGACAATTAATGTCTGAATGTTCTTAATCAGCGATTTCAGTGTCCTATGTCTGACTATGTCTGTCAGTAAACCGCCTATACAAGGTTTTTAATCTTGTCAGAAGTCTACTTATTCCGCAATGTCGTTGGGGATCTTGATTTCGGCACTGAGTCCACAATAGTCACTGAGGTACACGAATGTGTTCAAACAGTTTACCGTTTGTGCGTTTGTGTCTGTCAGCTGCAGTCTTGCGTCTAACAGCAGGAGATCCAGGTACGACCCGGTTCTACGAGTTATCTGTTGCTTTCAAATCGAGTCTATACTCTACATTGTGCAAGCAAAACCAGCTATATAGCTGGTCCCCTCTGTTATTGGAAAATATGTTCCCTCAATATCCATGTCGGGCATTTAAGTCCCCGGCAAGACGGTTGACCAGACAAACGGTGATAACTGGACCGAGTCCAGCCTCAGACATCGAAAGAGTGAATCGAGCTCTGATATAGTTGTTCTGGAACTAGGGTTGCCAGAGGAGTAGACCGACACCGCATACAACCTCCTTCCACTGCGGAGCGAAATGCACACGATGCAGGCCTCCAGCTCTTGAAACCTTCGTACTTCACAACTATACACTACCTTGTGTTTAATGTTATTTTTTATGAAGATCGCAACACCGCCTCCACCACTGGAATTGGGCCGGTCTCTTCTAACAACATTATAATTACTGTGCTCCAGTATGCCTCTCCGAGTTAGCTTGGTTTCGCTAATCAGCATCAGCTCTGGGCTTTGGTCATCCAAAAGTTTATAGAGCTCGTTTTTTCGTGGGATCCCTATCAATGAATTTGCATTCACTGCAAGGATCTTAAAAATGCCCTCCGTCTGCACAGCCATTAGGACTTTTGACGTATTTGGTTCTGCAGGAGCGCCATAATTTGGCCGACCTGCTCCTCTAACCGAGCCATACGCCCGTCAATGGAAGCTTTCCATTCAGGAGCTGGTTCGTGTGCTTTTGGCACTGAGACTTGCGGCACTACCTTTGGTAGTTGCTGCTTTTCCGTGCCCCTCTGGAAAGACGCCATTTGGGGATAGGTCACTTGAGGGGTGACGGGTATGGCTGCCCCGAGTGGATTTTTCACTGGGGGCTGCTTCTGCAGAACCATTTTTGCTTTCCGCTACTGGAATTAAGGGCAACCCCGATAGTTAGCGGTGTGCCCCGCGTTCCCGCAGAGTACGCACTTGAGCTGACTCTTGTCAGCTGCTCCTTTTTGCCCCAGAGAACAATTCTCCGCATTGTGGTCCTCGCCGCACTCTACGCATCGAGGCTGCATTTGGCAGTTCGACGCGGCGTGCCCGAACCTTGCACAATGCCATCGCGCCTAGTTATACTTTCCCATTTGCATGGACAGAAATCTAACTTGGTGAATTTTTTTAGCTCAGCTGAACTATGTAAAAGGGCAATTTTGGCCCCTTTTTCCGTGCCTTAACAGTGGAGAAGGGCTTGACCCCGACGAACTCGACACCGTCGCACACTTGCTCTCTGAGCAGTTGGAAGACCTTCTTCGCTTCTAGCGGCCAGGAAAGCTTTAATGGTCGGGACTGAAGTTTTTCGCCTTTGTGGTTATTGGGTTCTCTATATGTAGTGTGACCTTGGCCAGGGCTAGAACCCTCATAGTTTTTTTACGTTCTTTTGCTTTTGTTTTAAGTTAGACTAGGCTTAGGTTAGTTTTAGATTTAAGTTTAGGTAGGTTAGCTTAGGCATAGATTAGAAAGATAACTCAGCACCATGAGCCCCTTCCGGTCTCTTTTGGTGGTAGCGGCATAGGCATTGGACACACCTTCCTCTTCAACTCTCCTATCTCTTCTATTTCTTCTCTATCCTATTTTTAGTCTTCCGTGCGTGGTCTGCTTTAGGGTATTAGGCCTTCTCTCTCTTTCTATATTTTCCTATCTTTCTCCTATCGTAGCTAGTTACAAGCACGAGATCTTTTGTTTGCAAATGGATGGTGTATGAGGGAGGGGACAAGAACCACCCCGTTGGACGACACTGAAGCTACTCGCTTAGCCGGCTGAAACTAAATGGCGCCCAACGAGACCTGAGAAGAGCGGAGCGGGTGGAAAGGCCAAAGTGTTGACTGCTGCCGAGAATCACGGTCTCAGAACCTGATTCTTCGTGAGGCGTGGACACTAAGTCTGGAAATTTATCTCGTGTTCGGGAGATCATCATCTGACGTCTCAGCCAGCCTTAAGAATGGTTTCAACCGTTGAAAGTTGTGGTTGGATGGAAGAGAACGAAGTTGATCACCAGCACTCGGAAAGTATCCGAGGAATTAGTCACAGTCTATTATGACGTTTCGGAACGATGTCAAGGTGAAATCCCCAGAGTTGTTTCCGTAGAACCAACCCTTATCTCTACACACACAGAGGCAGTTCATAAAACATTTTAATTAAACATACTTACTCAGTTACACATCACTAATACAACCAAATAAAAATTTAAATAACATCTAAACTCTACAAAAATATTTTTAAGCTTTTAATATATTTGTAAGGCATCGAATATTTCTACATAATTAATATACATGAATTCCGACGACAAGACGGTTGACCAGACAAACGGTGATAACTGGACTCAACAAACAACTAATGAACCTGTTCGAAGAACCATCTGTGAATGAGAATGATGTCCCTAACGTAAGCGACAAAATCATCCACGACGGCGACGAATCAGTCCACCGCTATTTGAAGAATATGGTCGCTAGAGAGGTGGAGAAAAGTCAGACACAAATGCTGTCTACCTTTTCCGGCACTATGAACCAGCTGATGGAGACTTTTCAGGGTCAAATGAAAATCCTAAAGGTCAAGATTGAAGACCTGGAAAGCTCCAACCACCGGTATAGTGAACCAGCTAGACCAAGTGGACGCGACGAGTACAGGACGGAAACGTACGCCAGACAACCGACGCCAACACGACAGACAATACGGCAGGAGGAAAAGCGCGGAACTTGGCGACAGGAACTGACTCCCCCAACTATTTGCTCCATAGGTGGATGTACACAAGTAGGGAGTCAAATTCGGCGGCACCAAAAAGACAATGTCGGTGGATAGCTTCATCTTCAGGATTAAGATGTTGCAGGAAGCAAATAGACTGTCCACCGAACAGGTATTTAAAAACGTCCACCATCTATTGACTGGCGCTGCAGAAATATGGTACTGGAAGAACCTGCCTAAGGAAGAAGACCTCGTAGACATTCTGAGGCAAAACCTGAGAGAACGAATAGTGACGCTGATCTTCGGATGCGAGATAAATAGCATCCGGGATCTAAGAGATAAATGTAGGAGCGCTGAAAAGCATGTAGCTGTCAGGGAATCGCTATACAGACTAGGCGTTAGCGAGGTGGTGGTTAGAGACGGAGTAGGAGAGGTTGAGGTAGCTGCCCTTCAGCCTGGATGACTGGCTGAACCGACATGCGATACGAACAGGTCGACAAAAACGCAATACCTCAGCGAACGGAGGCGACCGAACGACAACGCTCCGAGCAAAAGTGTAGCTACCACCCCCAAATGAATGTCCGTCCGCTTTTCACACCATGACCTGCTTAAAGTGTGGTCATGGAAATATGCCCGTAGTTTGTGGGAGTGCGGAGTGACCGGGACGAATCCGTCAACCAAGGTGGAAGTCCCGGAAACGAGGCGCTTCTCGCTTCAGTAAAGATCATGACAAGACCTGACGACGATGAGACTCCGAAGTTTAAAATTTCACCTCCGCGAAAGAGTCTTCATCAGAGGCTGCAAGAATATCAAGAAGCCAGGCTTAGGATATTTGGTGAAAAAATGACGACTGTGCTGCTGTGCTGTAACTGTGCTGTGCACAGGAATTATCAAAAAATTCTTAGGCTTAGGGAAAGATGTGCAATTAGATGAAGATTGACGATGCAAGAAGATCAACTGTGATAACTATATCGGACGACAACAGGCCGTACACAAATGTTAAAATAGCAGACGAAGAGATGCTGGGCCTTTTGCATAGTGGTGCTTCTGTGAGTTGCCTAGGCAGAGGAGCAGAAGGGTTTGTCAGTCGACACAACATTCACTGAAACGGCTGAACAGTCCCCTTGGGGGGCGAAATCAACAGAAATGGACAAATAGCTCCAAATATAGTCGCAGGGCTGGACATTCCCTCGCCGGCGACTATAAAGGACCCTCATTAGGTTCTCACGCCAGACCAAGCAAGGCGGCTAAAGCAAATCAAGCGACTGTTTTCCTTCTTCGCGATGAAGGCATTGGGTAACCTGCCTGGGAGAACATCAGTCGTTCTCCGGCTTTCAAAGCGAGTGGAAGTGTCGTTAACAAAAAACTAAAAATCCCATTAGTGCGTGAAGTGCGATTTTTAAAACTTAGTTCCGCAACTAGCCGTGGCTGAGCACATAGTGTGCACACCCCAGTCGTTAGCTTACCTCCGTGTGTAACAGAAGTGTTTTGGCTACTTTGTGTAGTATGTGCCACCTTCAAAAAAAAAAAAAAACTAATAAAGAGCAAACTCGCGCGCAACTTATTTAGTGACAGTGGCCTAGCGGCCTTGCACTTGTGGAAGCGCGGTGCCCGGTTGAAATCCCGTCCATTCATTGCTATATACATATATACACATAAAATCGGTTCTTGTCTCATGACTCCAACTCTCCGAAGAAGCAATCGAGCTGGAAAAAATTTACATTAAAGACAAATTTACAAAACATAAAAAAAAGTGATATATAAGAACTCGTGTATTTTCCAAGTGAAAACATTAAAGTGCAATTTGAATCAGGTACAGTCAGTGCCCATTTTTCAGAAATGAATAACTCATCGGCTGCTCTGGAGGCTGATATGGCGCTATGCGGTCAACAATTAGGTCAATGAGGCCGAAAAATATTTTGGAAGCCTTTAATTTTTGTCTCGTGGAACAGAACTCTCTTTATTTTAAAGGCCCTCCTCAGCCGAGAAGCCAGCAAACTTATCAATCATACAATCGGTATCGACAACCTGCTAGAACCCCGAAAGGCCGGCTAACCCATCAACTTCATATCAGCATTCTCCACCGCATTCCAATTTAAAAGCTAGTAATTATAACCAAAATCGAAGAAACGATTTATCACCCCCCGAATACATAGACGTTTCTAGTGCGAACACACGCAGGAGTAACGTTACCCGTAGATCGCAAGGTGCTCAAGCTTCTGGAAAAATGCTTAACGTGTAATGCCGTTGTCATAACCCCTATTGGAACGGTGAACTTAGTGCACCCACGTCACCCCATAAACAGACCCGTTACGATCCACAAGTCCTGCCCCCATCATCTTATCTCGATCCGCACGATTATCATCCCAATTTAGATAGCTCTTCTTTGCCCGAGCATACAACAGAGCATGAGGTAGACGACAGAAATTTTTCTTTGAACGCCACGAAACAGCAATCGGATACGTTGATATAAACAACTGCAATTCCAGTCTCCTACCATATATAATTATCAATAACATAAGCAATTGTCCGTGTAAATTTCTCATAGATACAGGAAGCAACCGGTCATTCTTGAGTCCAACAATAGCCAGTGACCTGAAGCTCAAATTAATCGACCCTGTTGAAATAAAAACGATTTTTGGTACTGATTTCGTTGATAGAGAAGTTGTCTTGAATGGTATACAAGAATTGAGAACTGAGAAATCATTACCATTTCTTGTGTACAAATTTCATAATTATTTCGAAGGACTGATTGGCATAGATAGACATTCTCAAGACGCTTACTATTAAAATAGATCTAGGAAAATCAGTTATTAAAACCAACAGACATAAAATTCCCCTTCTTTTTAAGCAAAATGTGGTATATTAGCAAAAGAATCTGTTTTTTGCCTGTTGATAACGAGAACGGTGATGTTTACATCAAGCCAAATTCTATATCTGATAATTTATTAATACCAGAAGCGGTCTATAGATCACTAAATTGGTTTTCTTTGATTGAAGTAATCAACACATCAGATCACCCTCGAAGCTTCGGTATAGAACAACCAACTAATGCTACGAAATTCGACGATAATTCTTTTACAGAGGTGGATACTTTTAAAATCTAACAAACCAATAACATCAGCCAAGTACATAATACTATGATTAAAACAGATCATTTGAATCGGTAGGAAGAACGATCAATTAAACGTCTTTGCAGTGAGTTTAGAGACATTTTCTTCGAGGACGGAAGGAACTTAACGTTCACGAATGCAATAAAACATCAGATAAAATCAAAGGATGAGGTGCCTTTATATCGCAAATCGTATCGTTACCCATACATACATAAGACCGAGATTCAAAGGCAAATTTCTGATATGCTCAAACAAGGTATTATACGTCCAAGCTTCTCTCCATGGTCCTCTCCAATTTGGGTTGTACCGAAGAAAATCGACGCAAGTGGTAAACAGAGATGGCGATTAGTTGTGGACTATCGCAAACTCAACGAGAAGGCGGTTGACGACAAATATCCAATACCGAATATCACAGAAATATTAGACAAGCTCGGTAAGTGTATGTATTTCAGCGTAATAGATTTAGCTTCAGGCTTTCGCCAAATAGAGATCAGCCCAGATGACATCCGAAAGACTGCATTCACTGTAGATAACGGGCATTAGGAATTCGTTCGAATGCCCTTTGGTCTAAAAAATGGACCTTCCACTTTTCAGCGGGTAATGTATAACATCCTTGGTAGCTTGATAGGTAGAATTTGTCTAGTGTATATATACGATATAATTGTGTTCTCTACCTCACTTGAGGAACACATAGAAAGTCTCCGTAAAGAGTTCAATACATTGCAGGAAGCTAATCTGAAGATCCAGGTAGAAAAGACTGAATTTTTTCCGAAAAGAAGAACACATAATAACACCTATGGGGATAAAACATAACCCAGATAAAATTAGCGCAATTAAGAACTTTCCTATACCAAAAACTGCGAAACAGATAAAATCTTTTAATAGATTTAGCTTCAGGCTTTCGCCAAATAGAGATCAGCCCAGATGACATCCGAAAGACTGCATTCACTGTAGATAACGGGCATTAGGAATTCGTTCGAATGCCCTTTGGTCTAAAAAATGGACCTTCCACTTTTCAGCGGGTAATGTATAACATCCTTGGTAGCTTGATAGGTAGAATTTGTCTAGTGTATATATACGATATAATTGTGTTCTCTACCTCACTTCAGGAACACATAGAAAGTCTCCGTAAAGAGTTCAATACATTGCAGGAAGCTAATCTGAAGATCCAGGTAGAAAAGACTGAATTTTTTCCGAAAAGAAGAACACATAATAACACCTATGGGGATAAAACATAACCCAGATAAAATTAGCGCAATTAAGAACTTTCCTATACCAAAAACTTCGAAACAGATAAAATCTTTACTGGGACTTCTAGGTTATTATCGAAAGTTTATTAAGGACTTCGCTAACCTGACGAAACCGATGACCAAGTGCCTTCGAAAAGGAAACACCATACAGCTCTATTCAAAATACATTGCTTGTTTTGGAAACTACAAGGCTCTTCTTTGCAATGCTCCTTTACTACAATACCCCGATTTCACAAAACCTTTCAACCTTACTGGTGATGCAAGTAATGTTGCTATAGGTGCTGTGCTATCCCAAGGCTATATAGGACCAGATAAGCCTATTTGCTTCGCAAGTAGGACCTTATCAAAGTCTGAACAAAATTATAGCGCAATAGAAAGTTGGCTTTGGATGGGCAACTAAGTACTTTTGCCCCCTATCTGTTTGGAAGGCGGTTTCAGATAGTAACGGATCACAAGCCTCTGAATACTTATACTCGCTAAAAGAGCCAAATTCTATGCTCGTGTAATGCCGGCTTAAATTAGAAGAATTTGACTATTCTGTAGTTTATAAAAAAGGAAAGCAAAACTTAAATGCTGATGCATTGTCACGTATTGAAATCAATGCTAATGAAATACAAGCTGATGAGCAAGAGGCGAGGCATTTAGATCGGGGTCCATGGCAAACAACGTCGATAATGATTTGAACACCATCCACTCGGGCTACGAAAGTAGTGTTAATGAATTCTCTAACCAGATCATTCTCAAGAAGAATCCTAACAAATCAAAGCTCTTCGTTAGATTTCACGTTTGTTTGTTTTAAAACGAAAAAACCAACACAAAAACATATCATCTGAAGATATCATTATCTCAATTTTTAGGGATTATATGAATTCAAAACAAGTTACTGTTTTTTGTACTGATGATGAAATTTTTAAGCCAGTCCAACTTATATACTCCTAATATTTTAACAACAATCGTATAAAGCTTGTAAGACCACACATTCTGTTATCAGATGTAATTGAGCGAGATGAACACGAACATTTAATACGAGATTATCATACTGAGTCTAATCATAGGGGTATAGCGGAATGTTTTGAGCACATAAAGAGGTATATCTATTTTCCCAATATGAAGAATATAGTAACAAAACTGGTAAATGACTGTGAGATATGCAGTATAAATAAGTATGGACGAAATTGAGTAAAATTAAAGTACAAGATGATGACACTCGAAGCCTTTTCATTATTCAGTACACAAAGAACATTTTTTGACAAGCATTGATAAGTTCAGTAAATTCGCTTCTGTTTATCTACTTAAGGCCAGGAATAGCGTAAATCTTATCCAATCATTAAAACATTTATTCTTTCATCACGGAATTCCGAGGAAAATAGTAACTCTAGCCTAGATAGATAATCTAGATATATATAATCTAGATATATATAAAATATAAATCTAACAAACCAATAACATCAGCCAAGTACATAATAACTCTAGCCTAGATAGATAATCTAGATATATAGATAATCTTTTCACTAGCCTTCGACTGAGCTCGGAGGAGAACTACTATAACATAGCTGGCGACTTTAACTCGCGGCATATAGAGTGGGATAATGTGGTACACAACCACGTTGTATAAATGGTTAGTAGAGCACAATACTGAGTTCAAGCTAGATCTGCTTGCAACCGATAGGCCATCATATCTTAGAAGCGGATCCTATCTGTATCTGATGCTGAAAGACAAACGACTGACCATACGAGACGTGGAAAGAGGCACATGGAACTGTCTAACTGGAGTTGGGTATGAGAGTGAGCACTGCGAGCTCATCGCAGTACGTGAGGAAATAAAATCAGTTAAGTGAAGTAGTGAAATTAACTCGGGGATCCGCAACAAGGTCGTGGCCGAGTGTGTAAGGTCCGCAGCCGTCAAAACCAGTGCAGACGTGTCTCGACTTAGTGCGGAAATAGTAAAGTGTCAAGTGCGGAAAGTATGACCAAAATCCAACAAGAATGGGTAGCTTCGGGGTAGAGTGCTATCCGGTGACTTCGCGGTGCCGTGTTCGAATCCCGAAGAAAAATTTAAAATTTTTTTTTTCTAAATTAAACCAAAATAAAGACACAAAGTGTGAAAAACAAGTGATATGGAACCAGTGGAGCGACCCGAGCTCAAAAAATCGGGTGATGTTGTACCGGTGGCTTTGACATCGGACCAGCAGTCAACAAATGAAGAGGGGAGGAAGAAGAGGAGAAAGAAGCTCCAGCCTCAGCCCAACCTCGTAAAGCGCCGGTCCAGCCTTGGATCAGGTGACGGAAGAATTGCGGCTAAAGTCACAACAACAACTGCACAGACAACAGCAGCAGCAACATCAAGAATGGTCGCCGACGTTGAGTACGAGTCGACAGAAGGGGAGTGGAGATTGTCCTACAGCGGGAGAGAGAACCCCTTCCACACTCTGACGTCCTCTGAATCGGAGGATGAAGATGAAGAGGACAGGGAGCAGTTGGAGAAGAGCCAGCGAGATAGGGAGGAGCTGGACACCCACATCCAAGCGCTCCAATCCAAACTAAGGGCCAGGAGAGCAGTCAAAGAGTCTGCCCAACAACAGCAGCAGCTACTAGAACAGCAGCACTAACAACAACAGCAGCCGCCAAAGCAGCAGAAACAACACAGCAGCAGCCAAAGAAGCAGCAGCAACAACGACAATATCAGCAGAAGAAGGAGCAGCAGCAGCAGCCAGCCAAAACGGAGAGATGCCCGCCAATCAACGTCTCCGGACTGGAGACGAAGGACGTTGATATATTATGTAAGTTGGTCACTAAGCAGTCCTACTTTATTAAATATAAGGGTCCGTTGAGAGTTTCTGTCCATTGCTTATCAATGGCAGACTATTACGTAGTGAAATAAATTCTAGCGGTGTCGGAGTCCGAGTTTTTCTCCTACACCCCAAAAAGGGAAAAGGTGCAGACCATGCTCCTTAAGGACGTGGATCCCGACACTGATCCCGATGAGATCCTCGCCATTCTGCGCCAAGCGCAGAGCGACGATGTACAGGTCGTAGGGGTTAAGCCCTTCATCACTGTGGCATCGAGAAGGGAGAATAGGAAACTTCCTTTCTTCCTAGTGCAGGTCACCCCAGACAGCAAACTAGAGAGCCTAAAAAAATACATGGGAAACAATAAAAAAGACAAAGAACACACTCCAGTGTGTTCATTGTCAGAGGTGCGGGCATGCCGCGGCGAACTGCAATATGCAGTCTCGCTGTGTCAAATGCGCAGGAACCCACAATCGCGGGGAATGTCCTTTAGGGACCGATGAAGTCGATGACAGGAGCAAGCTGACGTGCGTGCTCTGTAAGACCAGCGGGCATCCTGCTAACTATCGAGGATGTCCTAAGGTCCAAGAAATGAGAAAAATTATATAGGCCAAACGTAAGGGAAAAATGGTAGAAGCGAGTCCAGTGCCTCGTGCTCCAGCTACCACTGTTACAACGGCAGTCTCCTATACCCAAGTGGCATCGGCTGGGCGACCGGTTCAACAGACAGTGCCGAAAGTTACCCAGGTCCCTGTGGCCAGGCAACCAGAAGCAAATTTGATCGAACGATCCTGCTCTCTATCCAGAGGCAGATCGCTCAACTCCAAACCCAATTCCAGAACCAGTTACAGGAACAAGCAGCGCGAATAGACCTCATCTATTCGACGCTGTTTGGAGAGCCAAACGCAACTTCGGTATAATGGCTGCGCAGGCAGCCTGCTGGTTGGAACAACACAATGTTGAGTTCAAGCTAGATTTGCTAGCAACCGATAGGCCATCGTATCCTAGAAGCGGGTCCTATTTGGATCTGATGCTGATAGACAAACGACTGACTATACTAGACGTGGAAAGACGCACACGGAACTGTCTAACTGCTGTTGAGTACGAGAGTTATCACTGCGGGCTCTTCGCAGCTATTCAGCTCCCGAACGAGGTGGAAGGACTGGAGGAGCATGTCCAGAGGCACCCTTATAATTATAATAAGGCCCGCTGGCCACGCTTCTCCAGGACTTTATCCACAGAACTACGTTCGAGTGGGATCAATCCGCCGACAAACAGAAACCTGACGAACGAAGAGGTTGACAGGTACCTCATACAAATGGACGACGTAGTCAAACGTACGATGGACAAAACAATTCCGAAGTTGGTTCAAATCGACAACAGCGATGTTTATCGAAATGCTACCATCGATGCACTTCACGTGCACAAAAGTAGGCTGCTGTCAGGACTCAAACTCTTGCACAGGCGTTTTACAGATCCACAAAACGCGGAAGTCCGAGCATTGAAGTCGGAAATCAAGAACCTCCAACAGTTAATACGCATAAACTATAGCTTGGTTATAAGCTTGCACTGGGGCAACAAAATCCGGGCTGTACGATCCAACACCCCGGGTATGTTCCCGCAAGTAAATAAAATATTTCGGAGGAAAGATCAAAACGACATTCAAATCGTAAGGCTTCCCAGGACGACAGACAACGAACACTTACTGACTTCAGTTGGCATTGATCCAGATGAGGCAGTGCTAGACAATGACTTCTTTGCGGTGGAAGATCCCCAGGAGAAGGTTACAGCTATTGGTGCAGTGTTCCAGAGAGTGTATACGGTCAACGAGGTTAGTAGGCCGAATAACAATCTGGAGAACAGAGCCCTGCTAAGCCACTTCTATCTCCGCAATGAGATAAGTCAATGGCGATCAGAGAATCCAGGTTTCACCAGGTTCAGTGACGTTAACATGGCACATAGTGCCGTCGCCTACGATGCAAATCATATCTTGATTTCTCAAGAAGATCTCCAGGGTATCTTCCACTCGCTGAAGAAGAAAAAGTCAGTGGGAATCGATGGAATACCGAACATTGTGCTTCGCCATCTTCCCCCCGAAGCGGTCCAAATTTACACAACCTTGTTCAACAATGCGCTGAGTAATGCACATTACCCCACGCACTGGAAAACAGCTGTTGTTCAAGCGATCCCTAAACGGGACAAGGATAAGTCCATTCCGACAAATCTTCGGTCGATCAGTCTTCTTCCCTGCATAAGCAAGGTTTTTGAAAAGATAGTCATTCGAGTTCTGAAGCAATGGGCTGATGAAAATAAAATCATACCGGACAACCAGTTCGGATTCCGAGCGGGGCATGATACCATTAATGTCGCGCCAGTGCACGGGTGCCTGCCTGATTGACTTGGAGAAGGCGTTCGACACCGTTTGGTTAGAGGGCCTCTTCCTCAAGCTGGTCAGGCTTGGCATAAGTAAACCATTGCTATACATGGTTTATGACATGATAAAAGGTAGAAAGTTCGTTGTTAAAAATGGTGACGTAACTTCCACTACGGTCTTTAACATTAAAAACGGTCTGCAACAGGCGGCCATTGGTTCCCCGATCCTGTTTTCCATATTCACTGCAGATCTTATAGGTTGCATGCCGCACTTAATTGCGTACGCCGACGACCTAGTTGCGTACAGATCAGGTCCGAAGGTCGAGGTTATAAACATCTTGTTGCAGCGTGACTTCGAGAAAATCCAGCGATTTTGCGACGACTGGAAGTTGCTTATCAACTTCCTGAAATGCGAAACTAGTCTCTTCCTGACCCCGTTGGACAGGGCAACGCGGGATACGCGCCAAAACTGGCGTAAGTTCGGCATAGTTGACCCGCATGGTCGGCCGTTAGCTGTAAAAAGTGAAGTTAGATATCTAGGCATTTTGCTGGATCAATATCTGTATTTTGACAAACATATAGATATTGCCCTGACGAAAGCCAGAAAAGAGGTCTCGTCAACCGGATGTCGAGGATCTTCTCCGGTTCAGTAGAGCGATCCCCGCTCGAGATAGGAAAGAGTCTGCCAAAGAACGGCAATTTTACTGGTGGTTACACCAAAACCAGCCTCCGCCACCGCTAGCTTTTCAAGAGGATCAGATAGCTGACCATAGTGGCCAGCTTACATAGTGTTTAAGGTAGATAAGAAAAAAAAATGTAAAACGAGAGATCCAAAAAAATATAAAACAACAAATCAAAATAAAAAAAAAAATATATATATGAAACAAAAACAAATAAAAGGTGCATCACGGCGTATAAATTATATATGTTAGACATATACACAACATATACGCCCTGGTGCACGTGTCCGTATTGTTACGGACATAGTTAAGATAGTATTAAGTTTTATCTTAGGGTATGTTAGTATAAGGTAGGTTAAGTAGTTAGGCTTAGCCAAGTTTTTTATAAGTTTTCTTGGCAAAGGAATAAATAAATAAAAGATTGGCACTAAAGACAAAAAAAAAAACCTAGATTAAGCCGAAAGGCACAGTTATAACATAGATTAGATTAGCTTAGAGTACCCGAATAGGGTCAGTAGATTAGTATTAAGAACAATTAATTCTTAGATAATAAGCTAGTTTTAAGTAATTTTGTCTAGCAAGTAAGAAATACAGAATGTATTTCTTACTTGTATGTATAAAATTGCATTAAAAAAAATAAAAAAAAGGGTCCGCAGTCGAGAACCGAAAGGGCTGCGTTCGAAACCCAGCGGGAGCAATCTCCTTTTTTAATTTTTTTCTCCCACTGTATAAATTTGCACTGGATAAGTGAGTCAGTGCAAATCATGGAGGAGAACGGGACTGCCCGTTCTGGGGCAGTCTCGCCCAGACGAGGACGGCGGGAACCAGCAACCGGTGGCAAAAGAGTCACGCCACCAAGCAGCGGTTCCTAACGATGGAACCACGAAGAAGAGGAGGAAAAAGCAGACCTCCTCCAGTTCTAAACGACGCAATACAAACGCGTCACAAAATAAACCCCAATTGGAGGAATCTGCAGCGTCTACGTCATCGAACGAAACCTCCCACAAGGCCGATGCAGAAGATGACGCATATTCTTATGTGTCTGATGGGAGAGAGGGGCGATTCGCCGTAAGCAGTATTAGCTTCGAATCGGTGCCCTCCGACACAGAAGAAGAAGGGGAGGCTATTATCCGCTCAAAAGAAACTAAAGTCTCAAATCTGAGGGAGGAGACGGACAAACTCCTTCAGGAGATCAGAGAGCTTCGCCGAAGAACTCGCAAAAGGCGAAGGAAGGAGGAGGAAGTCCTACAACTCGGGCAACAACAACAATGAACGTTGCCCGAATCAAGTCAGCTGGCGAAGCAGGCGCAGCAACAACAACAGCAAGCAGCGCCAGAACAGAAGAAGCTGCTTCAACAACCATGGGGGCAGCAACAACAGCAAAAGAAGCACCAGAAGAAAACAGCCCAGCAACAACAGCAAGCAACATCTCAACAACAGAAGAAGCAGCAACATGCAGTACACCAGCAACAACCAGAGCCAAAGGAGACAGAAAAAGTGCCACATATCAACTTAAGCCGGATATCAGGTAGTGGAAATTTTCTTATAAAAAAAACAAAGGGATCGAGAAATACTCAATCTGCTGCAAGACAGTAGATCAATACAATAAAATAAAGAAGGTGCTAAAGCTTTCGACGATAGGGTTCTTCTCTTTTACGCCAAAAGGAGAAAAACTCCAGTCAAAATTACTAAAGATCTCCGGACCGCTCGAAGCGGAGGAGATTTTCCAACTGCTCAGAGAGCAAGTGTGTGACGGTCTCGAGTTCGTCGGGGTCAAGCCCTTCACCACAGCTCAGGCAAAAAGGGAGGGGCGGAAATTACCGTACTTCATTGTACAACTGTCACCCAATAGCAAGGTATATAAGGTAAACGATATTGATCGTTTGGCTGACTATCATTGCGCCTGGGATAGTATAAGAAGCCGCGATGGCATTCTCCAATGCGCTCGCTGCCAAAGGTTCGGTCACATGCAGCCTCGATGCGTCAAGTGCAGTGAGAACCACAGTGAGGAGAATTGTCCTCTGGGGCAAAAGGGAGCAGCTGACAAGAGTCAGCTCAAATGCGTACTCTGCGGGAACGCAGGGCACACCGCCAACTATCGGGGTTGCCCTAAATTCCAAGAGCGGAAAACAAAAATGGTTCTGCAGAAGCAGGCCCCAGTGAAAAATCCTCTCGGGGCAGCCATACCCGTCACCCCTCAAGTGACCTATGCCCAAATGGCGCCTGTTCAGAGGAGCACGGAGCAACTACCGAAGGTAGTGCCGCAACCTTCAGTGCCAAAAGCACACGAACCAGCGCCTGATTGGAAAGCTTCCATTGAAGGGCGTATGGCTCGGTTAGAGGAGCAGGTCGGCCAAATTCTGGCGCTCCTGCGGAACCAACCACGTCAAAAGTATTAATGGCTGCACAGACGGAGAGCATTTTTAAGATACTTGCAGTGAATGCAAATTCATTGATAGGGATCCCACGAAAAAACGAGCTCTATAGATTGTTGGACGATCAAAGCCCAGAGCTGATGCTGATTAGCGAAACCAAGCTAACTCGGAGAGGCATACTGGAGCACAGCAATTATAAAGTTATTAGAATAGACCGGTCCAATTCCAGTGGTGGAGGCGGTGTTGCGATCTTCATAAAAAATAATATTAAACATAAAGTAGTGTATAGTGGTGAAGTACGAAGGTTTCAGGAGCTGGAGGCCTGCATCGTGTGCATTTCGCTCCGCAGTGGAAGGAGGTTGTATGCGGTGTCGGTCTACTCCTCTGGCAACCCTAGTTCCAGAACAACTATATCAGAGCTCGATTCACTCTTTCGATGTCTGAGGCTGGACTCGGAGGAGAACTATTTCTTTTTGGCCGGGGACTTAAATGCCCGACATGGATATTGGGGGAACATGGTTTCCAATAACAGAGGGGACCAGCTATATAGCTGGTTTTGCTTGCACAATGTCGAGTATAGGCTCGATTTGAAAGCAACAGAGATCTCGTCGTTCCCAAGACCCGGGTCGTATCTGGATCTCCTACTGTTAGACGCAAGACTGCAGCTGACACACGCAGACGCACAAACGGTAAACTGTTTGAACACATTCGTGTACCTCAGTGACCATTGCGGACTCAGTGCCGAAATCAAGATCCCCAACGATATTGCGGAATTAGGAGAGTATGTTCAAACGTACACCTACAACTACAGTAGGGCACGATGGACACGCTTCTCCAGACAAATGACACGAGCACTCTCTTCGAACGCGCTCCACATACCGTCCAATAGAAACTTGTCAAACGAAGAGATTGACATGTATCTAATTCAATTGGACGAGACAATTAAACGAACCATGGACATTATTATACCTCGGTATACACGGACAAACAACGAAAACTTGTGCCGCAATGCGACTACCGACGCACTCCACCAACGTAAAAGTAGACTCCTGTCAAGATTAAATACCTTGTACAGGCGGTTTACTGACAGACGAGACGAGGAAGTTAGGACACTGAAATCGCTCATTAAGAATATTGAAACATTAGTAGTCCAGAATTACATTCTTTCTGTTAATTCGTACTGGAATGACAAGATTCGGTCTGTAAGATCTAACAATCCGAGCATGTTCCCGCAAATTAACAAATTCTTTCGAAGGAAATATAGCGATTTTCCGTGTCTTAAGCTTTCCAGAACGACGGACAACGAACAACTACTGACTACAGCAGGTATTAATCCAGATAACGCCGTAGTCGACGATAACTTCTTTGTGGTAGAAGATCCGCAAGAAAAAATGGAGGTACTAGACGCGGTCTTCCAAGAAGTGTATAAAGTGAATGAGAGCGTTCGCCCGAACCACGACTTTAATAACCGCGTACTGGCTAGCAACTCTCAACTTCGAGAAGACATGCAGCAATGGCGATCTGAGAACACTGGCTTTGTCGTGTTCAATGATGATAACATGGCAGACAATGCCATCGCCATCGAAGGGGTTCATCCCCCGTTCATATCGAAGACAGAACTCCAAGCGGTCTTCGAATCATTAAAAAAGAAAAAGTCTGTTGGAATCGACGGGATCTCCAACATTGTGTTAAGACACCTCCCCCTGGAAGTGGTTAATATGTACACAATCCTGTTTAACAATGCTCTGAATAATGCACATTATCCGGAGCATTGGAAAACTGCGATTGTGCAACCCATATCCAAGAGAGGAAAAGATTCTTCGAATCCTTTCAACCTGCGGTCAATTAGTCTCATTCCGAACATCAGTAAGGTATTCGAGAAGGTGAACAATAGAACTCTGATCAACTGGACTAAGGACAAAAATATAATTCCGGATAACCAATTCGGTTTCAAAGCGGGGCATGACACTGGTGTCGGATATCCAATGGAACAAGAGCCAGAAACAATGTACGGGTGCCTGCTTGATTGACCTGGAGAAGGCCTTTGACAACGTATGGTTAGAAGGTCTTTTCTACAAGCTCAATCGGCTAGGCATTAGCAAACCACTGCTGTACCTACTGTGTAACATGCTTACCGGTAGACGGTTCGTAGTCAAAAATGGCAACGTGACCTCCACAGGTATATTCCAAGTTAAAAATGATCTCCAACAGGGTGCCGTTAATTCGCCGATCCTGTTCACCATTTACTTGAGCGATCTGTTAAGTTCTCTTCCGTATGCAATTGCGTATGCCGATGACTTGATCGTGTACAGATCAGGCAAAAAGATCGAGGAAATCACTACCCTCAAGCAGGGTGACTTCGATTCATTCATAAGAAGTTGCGATGACTGGAAGTTGAGCATCAACTTCCGGAAGTCGGAAGCCGTTCTGTTCAGGACGCCGTTGTATAAGGCCTTGGCGGACACGAAAAAGAATTGGCGGAAATTCTCAATCGTTGAAAGAGACGGGCAACCACTGGCGCAAAAGACTGTAGTCAGGTACCTGGGGATCTGGCTAGATCAGTATTTATATTTTAACAAACATGTAGATGCTGCTCTGGCCAGGGCCCGAGGAGCTTTTGCCCTTACAAAGAGACTGTTTTACAACAGCCAACTCGATGCGAGGGTGAAGGTTATCTGCTACATGGCCCTCATTCGGCTCAGTCTTCTTCCCTGCATAAGCAAGGTTTTTGAAAAGATAGTCATTCGAGTTCTGAAGCAATGGGCTGATGAAAATAAAATCATACCGGACAACCAGTTCGGATTCCGAGCGGGGCATGATACCATTAATGTCGCGCCAGTGCACGGGTGCCTGCCTGATTGACTTGGAGAAGGCGTTCGACACCGTTTGGTTAGAGGGCCTCTTCCTCAAGCTGGTCAGGCTTGGCATAAGTAAACCATTGCTATACATGGTTTATGACATGATAAAAGGTAGAAAGTTCGTTGTTAAAAATGGTGACGTAACTTCCACTACGGTCTTTAACATTAAAAACGGTCTGCAACAGGCGGCCATTGGTTCCCCGATCCTGTTTTCCATATTCACTGCAGATCTTATAGGTTGCATGCCGCACTTAATTGCGTACGCCGACGACCTAGTTGCGTACAGATCAGGTCCGAAGGTCGAGGTTATAAACATCTTGTTGCAGCGTGACTTCGAGAAAATCCAGCGATTTTGCGACGACTGGAAGTTGCTTATCAACTTCCTGAAATGCGAAACTAGTCTCTTCCTGACCCCGTTGGACAGGGCAACGCGGGATACGCGCCAAAACTGGCGTAAGTTCGGCATAGTTGACCCGCATGGTCGGCCGTTAGCTGTAAAAAGTGAAGTTAGATATCTAGGCATTTTGCTGGATCAATATCTGTATTTTGACAAACATATAGATATTGCCCTGACGAAAGCCAGAAAAGAGGTCTCGTCAACCGGATGTCGAGGATCTTCTCCGGTTCAGTAGAGCGATCCCCGCTCGAGATAGGAAAGAGTCTGCCAAAGAACGGCAATTTTACTGGTGGTTACACCAAAACCAGCCTCCGCCACCGCTAGCTTTTCAAGAGGATCAGATAGCTGACCATAGTGGCCAGCTTACATAGTGTTTAAGGTAGATAAGAAAAAAAAATGTAAAACGAGAGATCCAAAAAAATATAAAACAACAAATCAAAATAAAAAAAAAAATATATATATGAAACAAAAACAAATAAAAGGTGCATCACGGCGTATAAATTATATATGTTAGACATATACACAACATATACGCCCTGGTGCACGTGTCCGTATTGTTACGGACATAGTTAAGATAGTATTAAGTTTTATCTTAGGGTATGTTAGTATAAGGTAGGTTAAGTAGTTAGGCTTAGCCAAGTTTTTTATAAGTTTTCTTGGCAAAGGAATAAATAAATAAAAGATTGGCACTAAAGACAAAAAAAAAAAACCTAGATTAAGCCGAAAGGCACAGTTATAACATAGATTAGATTAGCTTAGAGTACCCGAATAGGGTCAGTAGATTAGTATTAAGAACAATTAATTCTTAGATAATAAGCTAGTTTTAAGTAATTCTGTATTTCTTACTTGTATGTATAAAATTGCATTAAAAAAAATAAAAAAAAGGGTCCGCAGTCGAGAACCGAAAGGGCTGCGTTCGAAACCCAGCGGGAGCAATCTCCTTTTTTAATTTTTTTCTCCCACTGTATAAATTTGCACTGGATAAGTGAGTCAGTGCAAATCATGGAGGAGAACGGGACTGCCCGTTCTGGGGCAGTCTCGCCCAGACGAGGACGGCGGGAACCAGCAACCGGTGGCAAAAGAGTCACGCCACCAAGCAGCGGTTCCTAACGATGGAACCACGAAGAAGAGGAGGAAAAAGCAGACCTCCTCCAGTTCTAAACGACGCAATACAAACGCGTCACAAAATAAACCCCAATTGGAGGAATCTGCAGCGTCTACGTCATCGAACGAAACCTCCCACAAGGCCGATGCAGAAGATGACGCATATTCTTATGTGTCTGATGGGAGAGAGGGGCGATTCGCCGTAAGCAGTATTAGCTTCGAATCGGTGCCCTCCGACACAGAAGAAGAAGGGGAGGCTATTATCCGCTCAAAAGAAACTAAAGTCTCAAATCTGAGGGAGGAGACGGACAAACTCCTTCAGGAGATCAGAGAGCTTCGCCGAAGAACTCGCAAAAGGCGAAGGAAGGAGGAGGAAGTCCTACAACTCGGGCAACAACAACAATGAACGTTGCCCGAATCAAGTCAGCTGGCGAAGCAGGCGCAGCAACAACAACAGCAAGCAGCGCCAGAACAGAAGAAGCTGCTTCAACAACCATGGGGGCAGCAACAACAGCAAAAGAAGCACCAGAAGAAAACAGCCCAGCAACAACAGCAAGCAACATCTCAACAACAGAAGAAGCAGCAACATGCAGTACACCAGCAACAACCAGAGCCAAAGGAGACAGAAAAAGTGCCACATATCAACTTAAGCCGGATATCAGGTAGTGGAAATTTTCTTATAAAAAAAACAAAGGGATCGAGAAATACTCAATCTGCTGCAAGACAGTAGATCAATACAATAAAATAAAGAAGGTGCTAAAGCTTTCGACGATAGGGTTCTTCTCTTTTACGCCAAAAGGAGAAAAACTCCAGTCAAAATTACTAAAGATCTCCGGACCGCTCGAAGCGGAGGAGATTTTCCAACTGCTCAGAGAGCAAGTGTGTGACGGTCTCGAGTTCGTCGGGGTCAAGCCCTTCACCACAGCTCAGGCAAAAAGGGAGGGGCGGAAATTACCGTACTTCATTGTACAACTGTCACCCAATAGCAAGGTATATAAGGTAAACGATATTGATCGTTTGGCTGACTATCATTGCGCCTGGGATAGTATAATAAGCCGCGATGGCATTCTCCAATGCGCTCGCTGCCAAAGGTTCGGGCACATGCAGCCTCGATGCGTCAAGTGCAGTGAGAACCACAGTGAGGAGAATTGTCCTCTGGGGCAAAAGGGAGCAGCTGACAAGAGTCAGCTCAAATGCGTACTCTGCGGGAACGCAGGGCACACCGCCAACTATCGGGGTTGCCCTAAATTCCAAGAGCGGAAAACAAAAATGGTTCTGCAGAAGCAGGCCCCAGTGAAAAATCCTCTCGGGGCAGCCATACCCGTCACCCCTCAAGTGACCTATGCCCAAATGGCGCCTGTTCAGAGGAGCACGGAGCAACTACCGAAGGTAGTGCCGCAACCTTCAGTGCCAAAAGCACACGAACCAGCGCCTGATTGGAAAGCTTCCATTGAAGGGCGTATGGCTCGGTTAGAGGAGCAGGTCGGCCAAATTCTGGCGCTCCTGCGGAACCAACCACGTCAAAAGTATTAATGGCTGCACAGACGGAGAGCATTTTTAAGATACTTGCAGTGAATGCAAATTCATTGATAGGGATCCCACGAAAAAACGAGCTCTATAGATTGTTGGACGATCAAAGCCCAGAGCTGATGCTGATTAGCGAAACCAAGCTAACTCGGAGAGGCATACTGGAGCACAGCAATTATAAAGTTATTAGAATAGACCGGTCCAATTCCAGTGGTGGAGGCGGTGTTGCGATCTTCATAAAAAATAATATTAAACATAAAGTAGTGTATAGTGGTGAAGTACGAAGGTTTCAGGAGCTGGAGGCCTGCATCGTGTGCATTTCGCTCCGCAGTGGAAGGAGGTTGTATGCGGTGTCGGTCTACTCCTCTGGCAACCCTAGTTCCAGAACAACTATATCAGAGCTCGATTCACTCTTTCGATGTCTGAGGCTGGACTCGGAGGAGAACTATTTCTTTTTGGCCGGGGACTTAAATGCCCGACATGGATATTGGGGGAACATGGTTTCCAATAACAGAGGGGACCAGCTATATAGCTGGTTTTGCTTGCACAATGTCGAGTATAGGCTCGATTTGAAAGCAACAGAGATCTCGTCGTTCCCAAGACCCGGGTCGTATCTGGATCTCCTACTGTTAGACGCAAGACTGCAGCTGACACACGCAGACGCACAAACGGTAAACTGTTTGAACACATTCGTGTACCTCAGTGACCATTGCGGACTCAGTGCCGAAATCAAGATCCCCAACGATATTGCGGAATTAGGAGAGTATGTTCAAACGTACACCTACAACTACAGTAGGGCACGATGGACACGCTTCTCCAGACAAATGACACGAGCACTCTCTTCGAACGCGCTCCACATACCGTCCAATAGAAACTTGTCAAACGAAGAGATTGACATGTATCTAATTCAATTGGACGAGACAATTAAACGAACCATGGACATTATTATACCTCGGTATACACGGACAAACAACGAAAACTTGTGCCGCAATGCGACTACCGACGCACTCCACCAACGTAAAAGTAGACTCCTGTCAAGATTAAATACCTTGTACAGGCGGTTTACTGACAGACGAGACGAGGAAGTTAGGACACTGAAATCGCTCATTAAGAATATTGAAACATTAGTAGTCCAGAATTACATTCTTTCTGTTAATTCGTACTGGAATGACAAGATTCGGTCTGTAAGATCTAACAATCCGAGCATGTTCCCGCAAATTAACAAATTCTTTCGAAGGAAATATAGCGATTTTCCGTGTCTTAAGCTTTCCAGAACGACGGACAACGAACAACTACTGACTACAGCAGGTATTAATCCAGATAACGCCGTAGTCGACGATAACTTCTTTGTGGTAGAAGATCCGCAAGAAAAAATGGAGGTACTAGACGCGGTCTTCCAAGAAGTGTATAAAGTGAATGAGAGCGTTCGCCCGAACCACGACTTTAATAACCGCGTACTGGCTAGCAACTCTCAACTTCGAGAAGACATGCAGCAATGGCGATCTGAGAACACTGGCTTTGTCGTGTTCAATGATGATAACATGGCAGACAATGCCATCGCCATCGAAGGGGTTCATCCCCCGTTCATATCGAAGACAGAACTCCAAGCGGTCTTCGAATCATTAAAAAAGAAAAAGTCTGTTGGAATCGACGGGATCTCCAACATTGTGTTAAGACACCTCCCCCTGGAAGTGGTTAATATGTACACAATCCTGTTTAACAATGCTCTGAATAATGCACATTATCCGGAGCATTGGAAAACTGCGATTGTGCAACCCATATCCAAGAGAGGAAAAGATTCTTCGAATCCTTTCAACCTGCGGTCAATTAGTCTCATTCCGAACATCAGTAAGGTATTCGAGAAGGTGAACAATAGAACTCTGATCAACTGGACTAAGGACAAAAATATAATTCCGGATAACCAATTCGGTTTCAAAGCGGGGCATGACACTGGTGTCGGATATCCAATGGAACAAGAGCCAGAAACAATGTACGGGTGCCTGCTTGATCTATCTGGAGAAGGCTTTTGACACCGTATGGATAGAAGGACTTTTCTACAAGCTCAATCGGCTAGGCATTAGCAAACCACTGCTGTACCTACTGTGTAACATTCTTACCGGTAGACGGTTCGTAGTCAAGAATGGCGACGTGACCTCCACAGGTATATTCCAAGTTAAAAATGATCTCCAACAGGGTGCCGTTAATTCGCCGATCCTGTTCACCATTTACTTGAGCGATCTGTTAAGTTCTCTTCCGTATGCAATTGCGTATGCCGATGACTTGATCGTGTACAGATCAGGCAAAAAGATCGAGGAAATCACTACCCTCAAGCAGGGTGACTTCGATTCATTCATAAGAAGTTGCGATGACTGGAAGTTGAGCATCAACTTCCGGAAGTCGGAAGCCGTTCTGTTCAGGACGCCGTTGTATAAGGCCTTGGCGGACACGAAAAAGAATTGGCGGAAATTCTCAATCGTTGAAAGAGACGGGCAACCACTGGCGCAAAAGACTGTAGTCAGGTACCTGGGGATCTGGCTAGATCAGTATTTATATTTTAACAAACATGTAGATGCTGCTCTGGCCAGGGCCCGAGGAGCTTTTGCCCTTACAAAGAGACTGTTTTACAACAGCCAACTCGATGCGAGGGTGAAGGTTATCTGCTACATGGCCCTCATTCGGCCAATGCTCACCTATGGCTGTCCCGTGTGGTTCAACGTGAGTGCAAGCTTAATGGAAAAGATTCGGTTGTTTGAGAGGGCTTGTCTTAGGGCTTGCCTTCGTCTTTATCGAACTCCAGAGTCCCAGTACATAAAATTCTATTCCAATGAGGTTTTATACAACAGAGCAAACCTGATAAGAGTGGACAATTTCCTGTTGAAGTTGATTGGAGGTCACACTGCTAGAGCGATGAACTTGGTCAATAACTTGATCTCGGGAGCTTACTACCCCAATCCGTTATACCACGAAAGGGAACGTCACAATGGCTTCGTCCCCCCAGAAGCCTTTCTCCATTAAGACAAGAACGGAATGTTACAAAATCTAAATGCGGTACCGCTCATCTTCCACATAGCCCGTTCAACTGTGGATGGGCGACTCAACCACGACCGTTCCGTCGCACAACGAGCTGAGGAGGGTTTCCTCCGGTTCAGTACGGCGGTGTCTAGGAGAGATGCTCGGGATGTTGCATTGCAGCATCGAAAATTCTGGTGGCTGGGGAGAGAGGGAACTCCCTCGTCGAACCCTTTAGACCCGGTGTAGAAAGGGTAGTACGTATCCCCGAATGGGGGACCAGTCGGTCACTGTCCTGCAGCAATTAGATGCAAATCTATAAGCTGCAACCTATGGCCGGCCTACGTAGCCTAGGGTAGTTTTTAAGGTAGTTGTAAGATGTAAGTAAGAAGAAAAAAAAACAGTATTCACATGCGTACACCACTGTGTACCTATGTGTATACACTGTATATACTACTACATCTATATACATGTGTCTATATATTCATATATACATATGTATATGTATGTGGTTTAGCTTAATTTAGTTTAAGTTATTTTTAAAGTAGTGTGTAAGTTAGTATATAAGTTTTAAGTAAATCCAGTTCAGTAATTAAGTTTTTTGTTTAAATTTTTCTTAATATTAAATTGTACAGATAAAGTAATTATTCTTTAAATGCATGGATTATTAGTTTAAGTCGAAAGACATAGGATAAGATTGAGTTTAGCTTAGAGTGCCCACCGAGGGCCAGTAAGTTATATATATATAGTAATACTGTTCGTCCAACTAGTTTTAAGCATTTTTGTCTAGTATGTAAGTTGGCTATGAATTTGAAAAAAAAATGAATTAAAAAAAAAACCCTTATAATTACAATAAGACTCGCTGGCCACGCTTCACAAGGACTTTATCCACAGAACTACGCTTGAGTGGGATCAATCCGCCGACAAACAGAAACCTGATGAACGAAGAGGTTGACAGGTACCTCATACAAATGGACGAAGTAGTTAAACGTACGATGGACAAAACAATTCCGAAGGTAGTTCAAATCGATAACAGCGATGTTTATCGAAAAGCTACCATCGATGCACTTCATGTGCAGAAAAGTAGGCTGGTGTCAAGACTCAAACTCTTGCACAGGCGGCTTACAGATCCACAAAACGCGGAAGTCATGTCACTGAAGTCGGAGATCAAAAACCTCCAACAGATAATATGAATTAATTACAGCTTGGCTATAAGCTTGGGGCAATAAAATCCGGGCTGTACAATCCAACAACCCGGGTATGTTCCCGCAAGTAAATGAACTATTCCGGAGGAAAGATCAAAACGATCAAAACGCTAGACAATGACTTACTCGTGGTTAAAGATCCCCAGGAGAAGGTTAATGCTACTGGCGCTGTGTTCTAGAGAGTGTATACGGTCAACGAGGTTAGTAGGCCAAGTCACGATCTGGAGAACAGAGCCCTACTAAACCGCTTCTATCTCCGCCTGGAGATAAGTCAATGGCGATCTGAGAATCCAGATTTCACCAGGTTCAGTGATGGTAACATGGCAAATCTTGCGGTCGCCAACGATGCAAATCACATCTTGAATTCTCAAGAAGATCTCCAGGGTATCTTTAGCTCGCTGAAGAAGAAAAAATCTGTCGGAATCGATGGTGTACCAAATATTGTGCTTCGTTATCTTCCCCCCGAAGCGGTAAAAGTCTACTCAACATTGTTCAACAATGTGCTGAGTAATGCATATTACCCAGCGCACTGAAAAACAGCTGTGGTTCAGCCGATCCCTACGCGCGATAAAGACAAGTCCATTCCGACAGATCTTCGGTCGATTAGTATTCTTCCCTGCATAAGCAAGGTTTTTGAAAAGATAGTCTTTCGTGGATGGGCATGGGCCTGTGCACCCAGGGCAAAGTTGTTGACTGCTCTCGACTTGGCGAGATGCCAGCAACGATCCCTGTAAAATGCACAGGTCAAGTTGACATACAGCCTCCTCGCGGCGACAAGTCCATTCCGACAGATCTTCGGTCGATTAGTATTCTTCCCTGCATAAGCAAGGTTTTTGAAAAGATAGTCTTTCGTGGATGGGCATGGGCCTGTGCACCCAGGGCAAAGTTGTTGACTGCTCTCGACTTGGCGAGATGCCAGCAACGATCCCTGTAAAATGCACAGGTCAAGTTGACATACAGCCTCCTCGCGGCGCCCTCTGGATAGCCTTTAAAGCAACCGCTTAGATGTGAACTAATGTATGCAGCGGCCCCCTTGTCCAGGGGTTTAAACCAGGACCCAGTCCTCCAGGTTCCGCGGTTGCGCGTGGGGTTAACTTCCCCACCGTGTAAAAAACTACTAGTTCCGAAACGACGAGAATCTCGTCGTTTCGGAACTAGTAGATACGGATGACCCTACTGCTAACGACCATGGACAACGAAATAAGGACAACGATTTTCGGTTCTGCACGTGGAATGTGAGGTCCCTGAACAGACCACGTGCAGCCGATGAACTTGCGGAAGCCCTCTAAGCTTATAAGGCAGGACAACGGAGTAGAGCAAGACCAAAACAGTTTGACGTCGGAAATCTACAATCGCAATTGACCGCTAGCAACTTTGCCGATCGAGTCTCCTAAAAGCTCTCAGAGAGTCCAACCTTGCCAGGCGAAACAATCGACCAACAATGGAACCGTTGTCAAAAAGCCATCAGAGAAGCTGCATCTGATGTGCTGGGTTTTTAAACGCCACCCCAAAAAACCCCTGGTTTGACAACGAGTGCACATTCAGCGAAGCAAGCAGCATACAAGGCGACGCTGGACAGAAGGACGAGAGCGGTTCATGAGAACTTAAAAGCAGGGAAGAGCACCGGCTTCTCAAAAAGAAAAAGAAAGAGCATGAGAAGCGCGCGATCGAGGAAATGGAGAGGTGTTACGGCAGAAATGACGTCCGAAAGTTCTACCAACGGGTAAAACGACTATCCAATGGATACAAAATTCGGACAGAAGCCTGTCGTGACGCAGAGGGACAACTCGTAGTAGACTCGCAGTCGATAATGAGAATCTGGAAGGATCATTTCTGTTGACTGTTAAAGGGCGAGGAAGACTCCAATACTGCTGTCAGGCAGAATGTTCCACTCAACACAATTGACGATGATCGACGAGAATTCCGTCCCACCGACCTAGACGAAGTCAATATATCGAGACTAAAGTCCAATAAAGCTGCTGGAGCAGACGGACTGTCTGCAGAACTGTTTAAGGGAGCTGGAGATGAGCTGGTAAGGTACATGCACCAACTCATCTGCAAGATATGGTCGGAGGAAAGCATGCCCGACGAGTGGAATCTCAGTATCGTTTGCCCGATCTACAAGAAAGGAGACCCCTTTGACTGCACCAACTATAGAGGGATAAGTCTCCTTAACATCGCCTATAAGATCCTCTCTGCTGTTTTGTGTGAGCGTCTGAAACCATTCGTCAACAACCTGATAGGTCCTTATCAGTGCGGTTTCAGGCCGGGGAAGTCCACCATCAACCAAATCTTCACACTACGGCAGATCCTGGAAAAAACCCAAGAAATGCAGATCGACACCCACCACCTATTCGCCGATTTCAAGGCCGCATATGACAGCATGCATAGGGACGAGCTATACAACGCCATGTCTAGTTTTGACATTCCTGCCAAACTCGTTAGGTTGTGCAGGATGACGATGGAGAATTGTCGCTGCTCCATCAAGGTCGGTAGCGAACTCACCGAGACCTTCAATGTCAAAAAAGGATTTAGACAAGGCGACGCGCTGTCATGTGATTTCTTTAACATCATCCTGGAAAAGATCGTGCAAGACTCACACGCCAACACTAGAGGCACGATCTTCCAAAAGTCCGTACAACTGATAGCATACGCGGATAACATTGAAGTGATTGGCAGAACACAGCGAGCCGTCAATGAAGCGTTTGCTTGTATTGAAGCGGAGGCGACCAAATTGGGTTTAACGGTGAACGAGGGCTAAACGAAGTATATGCTGTCATCGAGAAAAGACGCACAACCTCGACGACTTGGCCAAAACGTCACCATAGGCAGCTATAACTTCGAGGTAGTGAAGGACTTCGTCTACCTCGGCTCGCAAGTGAACAGTACGAACAACACCAGTACCGAGATTAAACGCAGAATTACTCTTGCCAATCGCTGTTTCTTTGGGCTCAAGAGACAATTGAGTAGTAGAGTTCTCTCTCGAAGGACCAAGTTAACATTATATAACACCTTGATCATCACTGTCCTGCTCTATGGTGCGGAAGCATGGACAATCTCAAAAGCGGATGAAGAAGCACTTGGTCTTTTCGAGAGAAAACTTCTGCGTTCAATCTTTGGTCCTGTTTGCGTTGATGGTTATTGGAGAAGAAGATTCAACTACGAACTGTACGGGCTGTACAATGGCATGAGCCTAGTCAGGCGTCTACGGATTTAACGCCTAAGATGGCTGGGCCATGTAGAGCGCATAGACAACACTGCTCCAGCCCGAAGAGTCTTCCACTCCGAACCAGTGGGACACCGCAATAGAGGACGCCCACGGAACCGATGGCGCACCCAGGTGGAGAAGGACCCTCAACCAACTTGGTGTGCGCGGTTGGAGACAGCTGGCAAAAGATCGTGCCGGCTGGAAAGGCTTACTGGTTGAGGCCCAGGTCCACCCCGGACTGTAGCGCCACCTGAAGAAGAAGAAGTCATTCGAGCTCTGAAGCAATGGGTTGATGAAAATAAAATTATACCGGACAACCAGTTCCGATTCAGGGCGGGGCATGAAACCATACATGCCGCGTCCAAACTGGTGTCCGACATTCAGTGGAATAAAGGCAAACAAAAATGCACAGGTGCCTGTCTGATTGATTTGGAGAAAGCGTTCGACACCGTTTGGTTAGAGGGCCTCTTCCTCAAGCTAGTCAGGTTTGGCATAAGTAAGCCATTGCTATATATGATCCTGCGACGTTACTTCTAGCACTGTCTTTGATATTAAATATGGTCTGCAACAGGGAGCGGTTGGTTCGCCGATCTTGTTTTCAATATTCACTGCAGATCTTGTAGGTTCCATGCCGCACTTAATTGCGTACGCCGACGGCCTAATTGCGTACAGATCAGGTCCGAAGGTCGAGGTTATAAATATCTTGTTGCAGCGTGTTTTCGATAAAATTCAGCAATCTTGCAACGACTGGAAGTTGGTAATCAACTTCCTGAAGTGTGAAACTACCCTGTTCAAAACCCCGTTGTACGCGGCATCGAGGGATACGCGCCAAAAATGGCGCAAGTTCGGCATAGTTGACCCGCAAGGTCGTTAGCCGTGAAAAGTGTAGTTAGATACCTTGGCATTTGGCTGGATCAATATCTACATTTTGACAAACATATAGATATTGCTCTGTAGAAAGCCAGAAAAGCTTTTGCTGTGGCAAGGAGGTTGTTTTCCTTAAATTCGGAAATAATTAAAACATTACTCAGAGATCACCTTAATAGAACTATATTTTCAACACCACCATTCCATAGTACAACTAATGGACAAGTGGAAAGATTCCACAGCAATTTAACAGAAATAGCCTGATGCATTAAATATATATATATATATATAATAATATAAATACATAATAATAAAATATTAACGATAGTAATGAGCTAATACTCCTTGCCACTACTGAATACAATAGAACAGTTCATTCGGTTACGAAGCACAAGCCCACTGATATTGTTCAATCGATGTCATCCGCGTTAAGAAATGACATTAAAATAATCTAGAATATATTATCATAATAGGAAAAAAGTTTGAATATTTAAACCTGCTGATTAGGTATTTGTACGTACAAACAAACGAATAGGAAATAAGTCGTAAAGACTTTTTGTTAAGAAAGTAGTGCAGAAATATTAAGAAACTGTGGTTCCGTTAGACAATAGGCAATTACACAAGGATATTATAAGATAATTATTTTTCTTAGGCTCCTACATTTAATCTTAGTGCATTCCGCATGCTCTAAGCTCCTGGACTACACATAGGCTCTTTGTGCATCTATCCATGATGGAAAAGTGGCCATTTACGACGTCTTCGGCTATCTCAATACAAATATCTGGCTTACCAAACACTTAAATTCATACCCCTGTTTACTAAAACGGAATTCAAAAAGGCAATGCAGGTTGACGTAGATCAAATATTACATCTTTTGGGCACACTTAGGATGCAAGTAGGAATAAGGCTGTCATAACTGACTTAGATAACAATTTACTTTATTATGTTCGGCAAAGTAAATGTTGTAAGTCCCATACTATTAGATGACAAAGGAATATAATCCATAATTAAAGCTGAACACTTCACCAATGTTAGCATAAGTGAAATTTTGAATAACTCTAGACTAAAAATAATATAACCAGATAAAATTAGAGCAATTAAGAACTTTCCTTTACTAAAAACTTCGAAAGAGATAAAATCTTTTGTGGGACTTCTCGGTTATTATCGAAAGTTTATTAAGGACTTCGCTAACCTGACGAAACCGATGACCAAGTGCCTTCGAAAAGGAAACACCATACAGCTCTATTCAAAATACATTGCTTGTTTTGAAAACTGCAAGCTCTTCCTTGCAATGCTCCCTTACTACAATACCCCGATTTCACAAAACCTTTCAGCCTTACTAGTGATGCAAGTAATGTTGCTATAGGTGCTGTGCTATCCCAAGGCTCTATAGGACCAGATAAACCTATTTGCTTCGCAAGTAAAAGGTCTGAACAAAATTAAATTAAATTATAGAGAAAGAGCTCTGGGTTATTGTACGGGCAACCTCTGACTTACTTAGTAGTTACTTAGTTAGTTAGCCAAATTCTATGCTCGTGCGATGCCGGCTTAAATTAGGAGAATTTGACTATTCTGTAGTTTATTAAAAACGAAAGCAAAACTTAAATGCTGTTGCATTGTCACGTATTGAGATCAATGCTAATGAAATACAAGCTGATGAGCAAGAGACTAGGAATTTAGATAGGGTTTCCATGGCAAACAACGTCGATAATGATGATTTGAACACCATCCTCGGGCTACGAAAACCTTGATGATGGTATTCCGATTACAGAGCGTAGTGTTAATGAGTTCTCTAACCAGATCATTCTCAAGAAGAATCCTAACAAATCAAAGCTCTTCGTTAGATTTCAAGTTTGTTTGTTTTAAAACTAAAAAACGAACACAAAAACATATCTTCTGAAGATATCATTATCTCAATTTTTAGGGATTATTTGAATTCAAAACGAGTTACTGGTTTTTGTACTGATGATGAAACTTTTAGGCAAGTCCAACTTATATATTCTTAATATTTTAACAACAATCGAATAAAGCTTGTAATGCCACACATTCTGTTATCAGATGTAAATAAGCGAGATGAACACGAAACACTGGAAGCATTTTCATTATTTAGTACACAAAAAACATTTTTTGACAGTTATTGATAAGTTCAGTAAATTCGCTTCTGTTTATCTACTTAACTCCAGGAATAGCGTAAATCTTATCCAATAATTAAAACATTTATGCTCTCATCACGGAATTCCGAGGAAAATAGTAACTCTAGCCTAGATAGATAATCTAGATAGATAGATAATCTTTTCACTAGCCTTCGACTGAGCTCGGAGGAGAACTACTATAACATAGCTGGCGACTTTAACTCGCGGCATATAGAGTGGGATAATGTGGTACACAACCACGTTGTATAAATGCTTAGTAGAGCACAATATTGAGTTCAAGCTAGATCTGCTTGCAACCGATAGGCCCTCGTATCTTGGAAGCAGATTCTATCTGTATCTGATGCTGAAAGACAAACGACTGACCATACTAGACGTGGAAAGACGCACACGGAACTGTCTAACTGGTGTTGGGAATAAGAGTGATCACTGCGGGCTCATCGCAGTTATTCAGCTCCCGAACGAGGTGGAAGAACTGGAGGAATATGTCAAGAGGCACCCTTATAATTACAATAAGGCTCGCTGGCCACGCTTCACAAGAACTTTATCCACAGAACTACGCTTGAGTGGGATCAATCCGCCGACAAACAGAAACCTGATGAACGAAGAGGTTGACAGGTACCTCATACAAATGGACGACGTAGTTAAACGTACGATGGACAAAACAATTCCAAAGGTAGTTCAAATCGATAAAAGCGATGTTTATCGAAATGCTACCATTGATGCACTTCACGTGCAGAAAAGTAGGCTGGTGTCAAGACTCAAACTCTTGCACAGGCGTCTTACAGATCCACAAAACGCGGAAGTCATGTCACTGAAGTCGGAGATCAAAAACCTCCAACAGATAATATGAATTAATTACAGCTAGGCTATAAGCGTGGGGCAATAAAATCCGGTCTGTACAATCCAACAACCCGGGTATGTTCATATATACTCTTAACATAGCAAATGTGGATTACTTTTCAAGCTCTCCCCATACTGCGGCGGGAGGAGTTACGTGCTCTTATAATAGGAGAACACGCCAGAACCTAACATGTTACTATCACCTAAATATGTAGTTGAAACATCATTCAGTATGTTACGTGCTGACACCAAGCGTATGGTTTCATCAATGGTCTGATAGCAACGGTACCGGTGGATACTAGGCAAAGGCAAACACGTGCTCTGCCCTACATATGTATCACCGCATGGAGAGCTGTTAGTATGATCATATCGAGAGAGGCTTGTTGAAACAGTGGCTGCACTGCTCTCTCCTGTTCTCGCCTACGACTTGCATGTTGCTTCCAATAGTAGTGTGCAGGTGTAAAGGTTGGATGTAAGAGGGCTTAGACTCACTATATTGTGAACATTTGGAAGTTGAAGTAGCTTAATAAAGAATGTTAAGGTTATGAATTAAAAGAAATTGTTTTTTTCCCATTTGTGTTTGTAACTGGCGCAGTCGGGAACGCTTAACCTGCGAAAGTTTTAAGTGAAAAATAAATACAGTAGCTTAAACTAATCGCGTGAAGGCTAAATCGCTCCATTCGAAGGTCTATCGAAAAGGAAGGCAAGACACGTGGGAGAGATTCTGCAAACTATAACGTACGAGCAACTGGAGTAGGTCCATTCATTACTATATACATATATACACATAAAATCAGTTCTTGTCTCATGACTCCAACTCTCCGAAGAAGCAATCGAGCTGGAAAAAACGAATTTACATTAAAGACAAATTGACAAAACATAAAGAAAAGTGATATATAAGAACTCGTGTATATTCCAAGTGAAAACATTAAAGTGCAATTTGAATCAGGTACAGTCAGTGCCCATTTTTCAGAAATGAATAACTCATCGGCTGCTATGGAGGCTGATATGGAGCTATGCGGTCAACAATTAGGTCAATGAGGCCGAAAAATATTTTGGAAGTCTTTAATTTTTGTCTCGTGGAACAGAGCTCTCTTTATTTTAAAGGCCCTCATTTTCCAAGAAGCCCCCCTCAGCCGAGAAGCCAGCAAAAAGGTATCGACAACCTGCTAGAACCCCGAATTTCCAAAGGCCGGCTAACCCATCTACTTCATATCAGCATTCTCCACCGCATCCCAATTTAAAAGCTAGTAATTATAACCAAAATCGAAGAAACGATTTATCACCCCCCGAATACATGGACGTTTCTAGTGCGAACACACGCAGGAGTAACGTTACCCGTAGATCGCAAGGTGCTCAAGCTTCTGGACAAATGTTTAAAGTGTAATGCCGTTGTCATAACCCCTATTGGAACGGTGAACTTAGTGCACCCACGTCACCCCATAAACAGACCCGTTACGATCCACAAGTTCTGCCCCCATCATCTTATCTCGATCCGCAAGATTATCATCCCAATTTAGATAGCTCTTCTTTGCCCGAGCATACAACAGAGCATGAGGTAGACGACAGAAATTTTTCTTTGAACGCCTCGAAACAGCAATCGGATACGTTGATACAAACAACTGCAATTCAAGTCTCCTATCATGTATAATTATCAATAACATAAGCAATTGTCCGTGTAAATTTCTCATAGATACAGGAAGCAACCGGTCATTCTTGAGTCCAACAATACCCAGTGACCTGAAATAAAAACGATTTTTGGTACTGATTTCGTTGATAGAGAAGTTGTCTTGAATGGTATACAAGAATTGAGAACTGAGAAATCATTACCATTTCTTGTGTACAAATTTCATAATTATTTAGATACATAGATAGACATTCTCAAGACGCTTACTATTAAAATAGATCTAGGAAAATCAGTTATTGAAACCAACAGACATAAAATTCCCCTTCTTTTTAAGCAAAATGTGGTATCAGCACCTTATATCATCCAAGGCCTTAGCAAAAGAATCTGTTTTTTGCCTGTTGATATCGAGAACGGTGATGTTTACATCAAGCCAAATTCTATATCTGATAATTTATTAATACCAGAAGCGGTCTATAGATAACTAAATTGGTTTTCTTTGATTGAAGTAATCAACGCATCAGATCACCCTCAAAGCTTCGGTATAGAACAACCAACTAACGCTACGAAATTCGACGAAAATTCTTTTACAGAGGTGGATACTTTTAAAATCTAACAAACCAATAACATCAGCCAAGTATATAATCCTATGATTAAAACAGATCATTTGAGTCGTGAGGAAGAACGAGCAATTAAACGTCTTTGAAGTGAGTTTAGAGACATTTTCTTCGAGGACGGAAAGAACATCAGATAAAAACAAAGGATGAGGTACCTATATATCGCAAATCGTATCGTTACCCATACATACATAAGACCGAGATTCAAAGGCAAATTTCTGATATGCTCAAACAAGGTATTATACGTCCAAGTTTCTCTCCATGGTCCTCTCCAATTTGGGTTGTACCGAAGAAAATGGACGCAAGTGGTAAACAGAGATGGCTATTAATTGTGGACTATCGCAAACTCAACGAGAAGGCGGTTGACGACAAATATCCAATACCGAATATCACAGAAATATTAGACAAGCTCGGTAAGTGTATGTATTTCAGCGTAATAGATTTAGCTTCAGGCTTTCACCAAATAGAGATCATGATGACATCCGAATCACTGCAGATAACGCGCAATGGACCTTCCACTTTTCAGCGGGTAATGGATAACATCCTTGGTAGCTTGATAGCTAGAATTTGTCTAGTGTATATATACGATATAATTGTGTTCTCTACCTCACTTCAGGAACACATAGAAAGTCTCCGTAAAGAGTTCAATACATTGCAGGAAGCTAATCTGAAGATCCATGTAGAAAAGACTGAATTTTTCCGAAAAGAGGTATCATTTTTAGGACACATAATAACACCTATGGGGATAAGACATAACCCAGATAAAATTCGCGCAATTAAGAACTTTCCTATACCAAAAACTTCGAAACAGATAAAATCTTTTCTGGGACTTCTCGGTTATTATCGAAAGTTTATTAAGGACTTCGCTAACCTGACGAAAGCGATGACCGAGTGCCTTCGAAAAGGAAACACCATACAACTTGATTCAAAATACATTGCTTGTTTTGAAAACTGCAAGCTCTTCTTTGCAATGCTCCCTTACTACAATACCCCGATTTCACAAAACCTTTCAGCCTTACTAGTGATGCAAGTAATGTTACTATAGGTGCTGTGCTATCCCAAGGCTCTATAGGACCAGATAAACCTATTTGCTTCGCAAGTAAAAAGTCTGAACAAAATTAAATTAAATTATAGAGAAAGAGCTATGGGCTATTGTACGGGCAACCTCTGACTTACTTAGTAGTTACTTAGTTAGTTAGCCAAATTCTATGCTCGTGCGATGCCGGCTTAAATTAGAAGAATTTGACTGTTCTGTAGTTTATTAAAAAGGAAAGCAAAACTTAAATGCTGTTGCATTGTCACGTATTGAGATCAATGCTAATGAAATACAAGCTGATGAGCAAGAGACTAGGAATTTAGATAGGGTTTCCATGGCAAACAACGTCGATAATGATGATTTGAACACCATCCTCGGGCTACGAAAACCTTGATGATGGTATTCCGATTACAGAGCGTAGTGTTAATGAGTTCTCTAACCAGACCATTCTCAAGAAGAATCCTAACAAATCAAAGCTCTTCGTTAGATTTCAAGTTTGTTTGTTTTAAAACTAAAAAACGAACACAAAAACATATCATCTGAAGATATCATTATCTCAATTTTTAGGGATTATTTGAATTCAAAACGAGTTACTGGTTTTTGTACTGATGATGAAACTTTTAGGCAAGTCCAACGTATATATTATTAATATTTTAACAACAATCGAATAAAGCTTGTAATGCCACACATTCTGTTATCAGATGTAAATGAGCGAGATGAACACGAAACACTCGAAGCATTTTCATTATTTAGTAGACAAAAAACATTTTTTGACAGTCATTGATAAGTTCAGTAAATTCGCTTCTGTTTATCTACTTAACTCCAGGAATAGCGTTAATCTTATCCAATAATTAAAACATTTATTCTCTCATCTCATCATAATCTAGATAGATAGTTCATCTTTTCACTAGCCATCGACTGAGCTCGGAGGAGAACTACTATAACATAGCTGGCGACTTTAACTCGCGGCATATAGAGTGGGATAATGTGGTACACAACCACGTTGTATAAATGCTTAGTAGAGCACAATATTGAGTTCAAGCTAGATCTGCTTGCAACCGATAGGCCCTCGTATCTTGGAAGCAGATTCTATCTGTATCTGATGCTGAAAGACAAACGACTGACCATACTAGACGTGGAAAGACGCACACGGAACTGTCTGACTGGTGTTGGGAATAAGAGTGATCACTGCGGGCTCATCGCAGTTATTCAGCTCCCGAACGAGGTGGAAGAACTGGAGAAATATGTCAAGAGGCACCCTTATAATTACAATAAGGCTCGCTGGCCACGCTTCACAAGAACTTTATCCACAGAACTACGCTTGAGTGGGATCAATCCGCCGACAAACAGAAACCTGATGAACGAAGAGGTTGACAGGTTCCTCATACAAATGGACGACGTAGTTAAACGTACGATGGACAAAACAATTCCAAAGGTAGTGCAAATCGATAATAGCGATGTTTATCGAAATGCTACCATTGATGCACTTCACGTGCAGAAAAGTAGGCTGGTGTCAAGACTCAAACTCTTGCACAGGCGTCTTACAGATCCACAAAACGCGGAAGTCATGTCACTGAAGTCGGAGATCAAAAACCTCCAACAGATAATATGAATTAATTACAGCTTGGCTATAAGCGTTTGGCAATAAAATCCGGTCTGTACAATCCAACAACCCTTGTATGTTCCCGCAAGTAAATAAACTATTCCGGAGGAAAGATCAAAACGATATTCTGAACTTTCGACTTCCCAGGACGACAGACAACGAACACTTACTGACTTCAATTGGCAGCGATCCAGGTGGGGCAGTGCTAGACAATGACTTCTTCGTGGTTGAAGATCCCCAGGAAAAGGTTAATGCTATTGGTGCTGTGTTCCAGGGAGTGTATACGGTCAACGAGGTTAGTAGGCCAAGTCACGATCTGGAGAACAGAGCCCTACTAAACCGCTTCTATCTCCGCCTGAAGATAAGTCAATGGCGATCTGAGAATCCAGGTTTCACCAGGTTAAGTGACAGTGACATGGCAAATCTTGCGGTCGCCAACGATGCAAATCACATCTTGAATTCTCAAGAAGATCTCCAGGTTATCCTTAGCTCGCTGAAGAAAAAAAAGTGTGTCGGAATCGATGGTGTACCAAATATTGTGCTTCGACATCTTCCTCCCGAAGCGGTAAAAGTCTACTCAACATTGTTCAACAATGCGCTGAGTACTGCACATTACCCAGCGCAATGGAAAACAGCTGTGGTTCAGCCGATCCCTAAACGCGATAAAGACAAGTCCATTCCGACAGATTTCCGGTCGATTAGTATTCTTCCCTGCATAAGCAAGGTTTTTGAAAAGATAGTCATTCGTGGATGGGCATGGGCCTGTGCATCCAGGGCAAAGTTGTTGACTGCTCTCAACTTGGCGAGATGCCAGCAACGATCCCTGTGAAATGCACAGGTCAAGTTGACATACGGCCTCCTCGCGGCGCCCTCTGGATAGCCTTTAAAGCAACCGCTTAGAGGTGAACTAATGTATGCAGCGGCCCCCTTGTCCAGGGGTTTAAACCAGGACCCAGTCCTCCAGGTTCGGCGGTTGCGCGTGGGGTTAACTTCCCCACTGTGTAAAAAACTACTAGTTCCGAAACGACGAGAAGCCTCGGATACGGATGACCCTACTGCTGACGACCATGGACAACGAAATAAGGACAACGATTTTCGGTTCTGCACGTGGAATGTGAAGTCCCTGAACAGACCACGTACAGCCGATGAACTTGCGGAAGCCCTTTAAGCTTATAAGGCAGATATCTCCGCCATTCAGGAGGTGCGGTGGGAATGGGCCGGGCAAAAAGAGGATGAAAAACTGCGATATTTACTTCGGCGATTGCTATAAAGAGCGAAGGCAGCGCTTATTCGGATGCGGGCTTATTGTTCGAGGCAGACTTAGGCAAGAAGTCTTAAGATTTAAATACATAAGCGAGCGCCTCATAACAATCCGCATCAAGGCTACATTCGGCAACATCTGCCTGATATGCGCCCACGCCCCAACGGAGGATAAAGATGACGACAGCAAAGACGACTTTTACGATCTCCTAGAAAGAACATACGATCAATGCCCCAGCTAGGACACCAAGATCGTTCAAGGAGATTTCAACGCAAAGCTGGGCAAGAAAGACGTCTTTGCTAGAGTCATCGGGAAGCACAGCCTGCACAACAACACGTCCGAGAACGGACTCAGGCTTTTGGACTTCGTAACGGGGCGAAACCTCTTTGTAGCAGGCACGCGGTTCCCTCACCTCAACATCCACAAAGGGACCTGGCGGTCTCCTGATCAATCAACCGTCAACCAGATTGATCACATTGCGATCGACGTCAGATACTCCTCCAGCACTCTCGACGTCCGAACATTCCGAGGAGCCAACATCGACTCGGATCATTTCCTTGTTGTAGCCAAGGTAAGAACACGGATATCGATAGGACAACGCCGATTTCAAGGCCGCATATGACAGCATGCCGACGGCCTAGCACGCCGACGGCCTAGTTGCGTACAGATCAGGTCCGAAGGTCGAGGTAATAAACATCTTGTTGCAGCGTGTTTTCGATAAAATTCAGCGATTTTGCGACGACTGGAAGTTGGTAATCAACTTCCTGAAGTGTGAAACTACCCTGTTCAAAACCCCGTTGTACGCGGCACCGAGGGATACGCGCCAAAAAGGGCGCAAGTTCGGCATAGTTGACCCGCAAGGTCGGCCGTTAGCCGTAAAAGTGTAGTTAGATACCTTGGCATTTGGCTGGATCAATATCTACATTTTGACAAACATATAGATATTGCTCTGTAGAAAGCCAGAAAAGCTTTTGCTGCGGCAAGGAGGTTGTATTCCTTAAATTCGGAAACAATTAAATCATTAGTCAGAGATCACTTTAATAGAACTATATTTTCAACACCACCATTCCATAGTACAACTAATGGACAAGCAATTTAACAGAAATAGCCTGATGCATTAAATTGTAATAAAATATTAACGATAGTACTGAGCTAATACTCCTTGCCACTACTGAATACAATAGAACAGTTCATTCGGTTACGAAGCACAAGCCCATTGATATTATTCACTCGATGTCATCCGCGTTAAGAAATGACATTAAAAATAATCTAGAATATATTATCATAATAGGAAAAAGTATGTTCGAATATTTAAACCTGCTGATAAGGTATTTGTACGTACTAACAAACGAATAGGAAATAAGTTTTAAAAACTTTTTGTCAAAAAAGTAGTGCAGAAATATTTAGGAACTGTGGTTCCGTTATGCAATAGACAATTACACAAGGATATTATAAGATAATTATTTTTCTTAGGCTCCTACATTTAATCTTAGTGCATTCCGCATGCTCTAAGATCCTGGACTACACATAGGCTCCTTGTGCACCTATCTATGATGGAAAAGTGGCCATTTACGACGTCTTCGGCTATCTCAAGCACTGTACCAATATAGCAGAATATGAACATCTGGCTTACCAAACATTTAAATTCATACCCCTGTTTACTAAAACGGAATTCAAAAAGGCAATGCAGGTTGAAGTAGATCAAAATATTACATCTTTTGGGCACACTTAGGATGCAAGTAGAAATAAGGCTGTCATAACTGACTTAGATAACAATTTACTTTATTATGTTCGGCAAAATAAATGTTGTAAGTCCCATACTATTAGATGACAAAGGAATATAATCCATAATTAAAGCTGAACACTTCACCAATGTTAGCATAAGTGAAATTTTGAATAACTCTAGACTAAAAATAATATAACCAGATAAAATTAGAGCAATTAAGAACTTTCCTATACCAAAAACTTCGAAACAGATAAAATCTTTTGTAAGACTTCTCGGTTATTATCCAAAGTTTATTAAGGACTTCGCAAACCTGACGAAACCGATGACCAAGTGCCTTCGAAAAGGAAACACCATACAGCTCGATTCAATACATTGCTTGTTTTGAAAACTGCAAGGGTCTTCTTTGCAATGCTCCCTTACTACAATACCCCGATTTCACAAAACCTTTCAACCTTACTAGTGATGCAAGTCATGTTGCTATAGGTGCTGTGCTATCCCAAGGCTCTATAGGATCAGATAAACTTATTTGCTTCGCAAGTAGGACCTTATCAAAGTCTGAACAAAATCATAGCGTAATAGAGAAAGAGCTCTTGGCTATTGTATGGGCAACTAAGTACTTTTGCCCCCTATCTGTTTGGAAGGCGGTTTCAGATAGTAACGGATCACAAGCCTCTGACTATGCTCGTGCGATGCCGGCTTAAATTAGAAGAATTTGACTGTTCTGTAGTTTATAAAAAAGGAAAGCAAAACTTAAATGCTGATGCATTGTCACATATTGAAATCAATGCTAATGAAATAAAAGCTGATGAGCAAGAGACTAGGAATTTAGATCGGGGTTCCATGGCAAACAACGTCGATAATGATTTGAACACCATCCACTCGGGCTACGAAAGTAGTGTTAATGAGTTCTCTAACCAGATCATTCTCAAGAAGAATCCTAACAAATCAAAGCTCTTCGTTAGATTTCAAGTTTGTTTGTTTTAAAACGAAAAAACGAACACAAAAACATATCATCTAAAGATATCATTATCTGAATTTTTAGGGATTATATGAATTCAAAGCGAGTTACTGGTTTTTGTACTGATGATGAAACTTTTATGCCAGTCCAACTTATATTTTCTTAATATTTTAACAACAATCGTATAAAGCTTGAAGAAAGACCACACATTCTGTTATCAGATGTAATTCAGCGAGATGAACACGAACATTTAATACGAGATAATCATACTGAGTCTAATCATAGGGGTATAGCGGAATGTTTTGAGCACATAAAGAGGTATTTCTATTTTCCCAATATGAAGAATTTAGTAACAAAACTGGTAAATGACTGTGAGATATGCAGTATAAATAAGTATGGACGAAATAGAGTAAAATTAAAGTACAAGATGATGACCGAAACACTCGAAGACTTTTCATTATTCAGTACACAAAGAACATTTTTTGACAGTCATTGATAAGTTCAGTAAATTCGCTTCTGTTTATCTACTTAACGCGTAAATCTTATCCAATTATTAAAACATTTATTCTTTCATCACCGAATTCCGAGGAAAATAGTAACAGATAATGGTAGTGATTTTTTATCGACGCTTTTTAGGGACTTTCTAAATATTTATGAGTGGCAGCTCACCGGTTAAGAGATTCCACTCCACTGTAACTGAACTCATTCGTATCATTAAGAGTCAGCACAAAAATAAACCCATTAAAGAGGTAGTGGACGAAGCTGTCCTTACCTATAGCAACTCCATACACTCGGTAACAAAACTTACGCCCTTCGAGGTGCTTACTGGTCACATTATTAAGTCAACCCCATTCCCCACTAACAAAACTTCAGTAGCAAACGAGGAATACTTAAAGCAGCATCTAGAGAATTATGAACATTTATGTAAATTCATATATGAGAGAAGTTTAAACAGCAAGCAAAACACTATCCGTAAACTTCATGAAAATCGTACAGATCCTGATTTTGTACCGTTTGAAATAATATATGAACAAGATACACGAAACACACTGTTCTGCGTAATAGCAAAATTACTGTAAACACTAACAAGCGTAAAGTACACAAAAAAAATAAGAAATAAACTTAAAAAGTAGTTAACGAATGTATTCAGAACACACTTGATAAATACATACCGCGGTAGCTTACTCTAATTTCATACATAATTCCTAGTTCGAATGTTTCTTCAAATAAAGGAAAGAGATTGAGAGACATTAATTTACTTTACCAATAATGTACTTTACCAAATTAAAGTATCTAAAGTATATATTTGAGAATGCATCATAATCTGCAACTACAACATAATCAAGACTACAATTCATACCATCTGTTTATTGAATTTATTTTAATTATTATTTCAAAAATTTGGATTACTTTTCAAGCTCTCCCCATACTGCGGCGGGAGGAGTTACGTGCTCTTATATTAGGAGAACACGCCAGAACCCAACATGTTGCTATCACCTAAATATGTAGTTGAAACATCATTCAGTATGTCACGTGCTGACACCAAGCGTATGGTTTCATCAATGATCTGATGGCAATGGTACCGGTGGATATTAGGCAAAGGCAAACACGTGCTCTGCCCTACAAATGTATAACCGCATGGAGAGCTGTTAGTATGATCATATCGAGAGAGGCTTGTTGAAACAGTGGCTGCACTGCTCTCTCCTGTTCTCGCCTACGACTTGCATGTTGCTTCCAATAGTAGTGTGCAGGTGTAAGGGTTGGATGTAAGAGGGCTTAGACTCACTATAGTGTGAACATTTGGAAGTTGAAGTAGCTTAATAAAGAATGTTAAGGTTATGAATTAAGAGAAATTGCTTTTTTCCCATTTGTGTTTGTAACTGGCGCAGTCGGGAACGCTTAATCTGCGAAAGTTTTAGGTGAAAAATAAATACAGTAGCTTAAACTAATCGCGTGAAGTCTAAATCGCTCCATTCGAAGGTTTATCGAAAAGGAAGGCAAGACACGTGGGAGAGATTCTGCAAACTATAACGTACGAGCAACTGGAGTAAGTCCATTCATTACTATATACATATATACACATAAAATCGGTTCTTGTCTCATGACTCCAACTCTCCGAAGAAGCAATCGAGCTGGAAACAACGAATTTACATTAAAGACAAATTTACAAAACATAAAGAAAAGTGATATATAAGAACTCGTGTAGAAATGGATAACTCATCGGCTGCTATGGAGGCTGATATGGAGCTATGCGGTCAACAATTAGGTCAATGAGGCCGAAAAATATTTTGGAAGCCTTTAATTTTTGTCTCGTGGAACAGAACTCTCTTTATTTAAAGGCCCTCATTTTCCAAGAAGTCCCCCCCAGCCGAGAAGCCAGCAAACTTATCAATCATACAATCGGTATCGACAACCTGCTAGAACCCCGAATTTCCAAAGGCCGGCTAACCCATCTACTTCATATCAGCATTCTCCACCGCATCCGAATTTAAAAGCTAGTAATTATAACCAAAATCGAAGAAACGATATATCACCCCCCCGAATACATGGACGTTTCTAGTGCGAACACACGCAGGATTAACGTTACCCGTAGATCGCAAGGTGCTCAAGCGTCTGGACAAATGTTTAACGTGTAATGCCGTTGTCATAACCCCTATTGGGACGGTGAACTTAGTGCACCCACGTCACCCCATAAAAAGACCCGTTACGATCGACAAGTTCTGCCCAATCATCGCAAGATTATCATCCCAATTTAGATAGCTCTTCTTTGCCCGAGCATACAACAGAGCATGAGGTAGACGACAGAAATTTTTCTTTGAACGCCTCGAAACAGCAATCGGATACGTTGATATAAACACCTGCAATTCAAGTCTCCTACCATATATAATTATCAATAACATAAGCAATTGTCCGTGTAAATTTCTCATAGATACAGGGAGCAACCGGTCATTCTTGAGTCCAACAATAGCCAGTGACCTGAAGCTGAAATTAATCGACCCTGTTGAAATAAAAACGATTTTTGGTACTGATTTCGTTGATAGAGAAGTTGTCTTGGTGCTCAAGGCTCTGGACAAATGTTTAACGTGTAATGCCGTTGTCATAACCCCTATTGGGATGGTGAACTTAGTGCACCCACGTCACCCCATAAACAGACCCGTTACGATCCACAAGTTCTGCCCCCATCATCTTATCTCGATCCGCAAGATTATCATCCCAATTTAGATAGCTCTTCTTTGCCCGAGCATACAACAGAGCATGAGGTAGACGACAGAAATTTTTCTTTGAACGCCTCGAAACAGCAATCGGATACGTTGATATAAACAACTGCAATTCAAGTCTCCTATCATGTATAATTATCAATAACATAAGCAATTGTCCGTGTAAATTTCTCATAGATACAGGAAGCAGCCGGTCATTCTTGAGTCCAACAATACCCAGTGACCTGAAGGTGAAATTAATCGACCCTGTTGAAATAAAAACGATTTTTGGTACTGATTTCGTTGATAGTTGTCTTGAATGGTATACAAGAATTGAGAACTGAGAAATCATTACCATTTCTTGTGTACAAATTTCATAATTATTTAGATACATAGATAGACATTCTCAAGACGCTTACTATTAAAATAGATCTAGGAAAATCAGTTATTGAAACCAACAGACATAAAATTCCCCTTCTTTACCTTATACCTATTATGGGTTCCGACAGTTGAAAGGTTTTCACCTAGAAATATGCTACAGATTCGTCATGGTAGGTGGGCGAGTGGGGCATTGATCCTGACGGTGTCATATTCCAGGACACTTGTGTGGTCGCGTTAGCGCCAGGTGTGGTTGGTCGTTTCCAGTATCAGGGGTGTCCGGTTCGATACCGCCGCAGGGCTTCTGTGTTTTTTGTTTTGTCTTCCTTTTCTAGTGTGAACCTGTTGGGGTTCCCTCGGCTTCTCCCCTTTCCAGGATCAAGCTAGTAGTGCAGAGTGTGGCGTGATGGGAAGTTAGCGGACTAGTGGATCGGGTGATCGGCCCAAAAGGCGTTCGTCCCGCAAGGTGAAGGAGGGATCGACCATCTGATCGGGATGGCGTGGATTGCTTGGGAATGTCGGGAGGTTTGATCGTGGCTGGGGAGTTGGTGAGAAGCGACGGTTGAGTTCGGACGCGTGAGCTCTCAGTAGGTTGGCCGCGGAATTAAGACAAAATAAAAAAAAATAAAAGGAAAAAAATATATACAAAATAAGAGATATAGTAGGAAGACGGGATCTCGCGCAGGAAAAGACGTTTTTGTGCTTCCCTCGTTTTTTTTTGTTTTTTTCTTATTGGTGACTACCTTCCGAGCGTTTTGTGGGTTTCGGTGGATCGTTTTCGACCGTGCAGCGCCGGAAAAGTGACCTGAGTTCGGATCGTGAGTGGAAGCCTGAAGAGGAAAACTGCAAGCCGAGTGTAAAAGTGATCGATTCGGGAACAAGGGAAAAGGGAAAAATGAAGACCTCAAAGGTGATGATGAGGTGAAAAGAAAAGAAGAGTACACACTAAATTTACCCGTGAAAAGCAAAAAAAAAAAAAAGTGAAAGCTTGAGATTGGGAAACGCGACCAGATCCGAATGTAGAAGAGGAGGGAAAATTGAAGCCCTGAAAAGTGATAGAGTGAGGTGGAAAGAAAAGAAAACTACACACCAAATTACAAGTGAAAAACAAAAAAAAAAAAAAACAGAGGTGAAAAATTAAGAATGAGAAACTGTAGAAGAAGTTGAATTAGAGAGGATCCAATCCAACGTAGTGAGACTAGTGAGGTGAAACAAAAAGCTGGAATAGAAAAGTGAACGCAGGTTGAAGAAGAAGCGGAGCTGATCGACGAGGCCAGGACGAGGACAGGTGACTTCTCCTACACGGGGAAGGAGACTCATTAATATTTTTTTCCTTTTTTTTTATTCTTATTAATAATTCTGTTCAATACTGATGTTTATTACTTCTTTTTCATGCCTTTTTTTTTTTCTTCAATTTGAATTACATACATATTTTGGGGATAAGAGTACACCCTGTTTTATTTTCTTTTTATAATTACATACTTCGAATTGTGTAGCTCAGTTGTTGTCTCGTTTTGTGACGCCGATTTTGCAATAGGTTCGTTGGCCGAATTGTCAAGGGCGGGGCGCCTACTACGCCTACTACGTTCGAATGGGATCAATCCGCCGTCAAACAGAAACCTGACGAACGAAGAGGTTGACAGGTACCTCATACAAATGGACGACGTAATCAAACGTACGATGGACAAAACAATCCCGAAGGTAGTTCAAATCGACAACAGCGATGTTTATCGAAATGCTACCATCGACGCACTTCACGTGCACAAAAGTAGGCTGCTGTCAAGACTCAAACTCTTGCCCAGGCGTTTTACAGATCCGCAAAACGCGGAAGTCAGAGCATTGAAGTCGGAGAACAAGAACCTCCAACAGTTAATACGAATAAAATATAGCTTGGCTATAAGCTTGCACTGGGGCAACAAAATCCGGGCTGTACGATCCAACAACCCGGGTATGTTCCCGCAAGTAAATAAAATATTTCGGAGGAAAGATCAAAACGACATTCAAATCGTAAGACTTCCCAAGACGACAGACAACGAACACTTACTGACTTCAGTTGGCATCAATCCAGAGGCAGTGCTAGACAATGACTTCTTTGCGGTGGAAGATCCCTAGGAGAAGGTTACAGCAATTGGTGCAGTGTTCCAGAGAGTGTATACGGTCAACGAGGTTAGTAGGCCGAATCACGATCTGGAGAACAGAGCCCTGCTAAACCATTTCTATCTCCGCAATGAGATAAGTCAATGGCTATCAGAGAATCCAGGTTTCACCAGGTTCAATGACGAGAACATGGCACATAGTGCCGTCGCCAATGATGGCAATCACATCTTGATTTCTCAAGAGGGTATCATCTTGATTTCAAGATCTCCAGGGTATTTTCCACTCGCTGAAGAAGAAAAAGTCAGTGGGAATCGATGGAATACCGAACATTGTGCTTCGCCATCTTCCCCCCGAAGCGGTCCAAATTTACACAACCTTGTTCAACAATGCGCTGAGTAATGCACATTACCCCACGCACTGGAAAACAGCTGTTGCTCAACCGATCCCTAAACGGGACAAAGATAAGTCCATTCCGACAAATCTTCGGTCGATCAGTCTACTTCCCTGCATAAGCAAGGTTTTTGAAAAGATAGTCATTCGAGTTCTGAAGCAATGGGCTGATGAAAATAAAATCATACCGGACAACCAGTTCGGATTCCGAGCGGGGCATGATACCATCAATGCCGCGTCAAAACTGGTGTCCGATATACAATGGAATCAAAACAAAAATCAGTGCACGGGTGCCTGCCTGATTGACTTGGAGAAGGCGTTCGACACCGTTTGGTTAGAGGGCCTCTTCCTCAAGTTGGTCAGGCTTGGCATAAGTAAACCATTGCTATACATGGTCTATGACATGATAACAGGTAGAAGTTTCGTTGTGAAAAATGGTGACGTAACTTCCACTACGGTCTTTAACATTAAAAACGGTCTGCAACAGGGGGCCATTGGTTCCCCGATCCTGTTTTCCATATTCACTGCAGATCTTATAGGTTCCATGCCGCACTTAATTGCGTACGACGACGACCTAGTTGCGTACAGATCAGGTCCGAAGGTCGAGGTAATAAACATCTTGTTGCAGCGTGACTTCGAGAAAATCTAGCGATTTTGCGACGACTGGAAGCTGCTTATCAACTTCCAGAAATGCGAAACTAGTCTTTTCCGGACCTCGTTGGATAGGGCAACGCGGGACACGCGCCAAAACTGGCGTAAGTTCGGCATAGTTGACCCGCATGGTCGGCCGTTAGCTTTAAAAAGTGTAGTCAGATATCTAGGCATTTGGCTGGATCAATATCTGTATTATACAAATTAATGGCTTTGGTCAGCCAGAAAAGCCTTTGCTGCGGCAAGAAGGTTGTTTTCCTTAAATTCGGAAATAATTAAAACATTACTCAGAGATCACCTTAATAGAACTATATTTTCAACACCACCATTCCATAGTACAACTAATGGACAAGTGGAAAGATTCCACAGCAATTTAACAGAAATAGCCTGATGCATTAAATATATATATATATATAATAATATAAATATATAATAATAAAATATTAACGATAGTAATGAGCTAATACTCCTTGCCACTACTGAATACAATAGAACAGTTCATTCGGTTACGAAGCACAAGCCCACTGATATTGTTCAATCGATGTCATCCGCGTTAAGAAATGACATTAAGATAATCTAGAATATATTATCATAATAGGAAAAAAGTTTGAATATTTAAACCTGCTGATTAGGTATTTGTACGTACAAACAAACGAATAGGAAATAAGTCTTAAAGACTTTTTGTTAAGAAAGTAGTGCAGAAATATTAAGAAACTGTGGTTCCGTTAGACAATAGGCAATTACACAAGGATATTATAAGATAATTATTTTTCTTAGGCTCCTACATTTAATCTTAGTGCATTCCGCATGCTCTAAGCTCCTGGACTACACATAGGCTCTTTGTGCATCTATCCATGATGGAAAAGTGGCCATTTACGAAGTCTTCGGCTATCTCAATACAAATATCTGGCTTACCAAACACTTAAATTCATACCCCTGTTTACTAAAACGGAATTCAAAAAGGCAATGCAGGTTGACGTAGATCAAATATTACATCTTTTGGGCACACTTAGGATGCAAGTAGGAATAAGGCTGTCATAACTAACTTAGATAACAATTTACTTTATTATGTTCGGCAAAGTAAATGTTGTAAGTCCCATACTATTAGATGACAAAGGAATATAATCCATAATTAAAGCTGAACACTTCACCAATGTTAGCATAAGTGAAATTTTGAATAACTCTAGACTAAAAATAATATAACCAGATAAAATTAGAGCAATTAAGAACTTTCCCTTACCAAAAACTTCGAAACAGATAAAATCTTTTGTGGGACTTCTCGGTTATTATCGAAAGTTTATTAAGGACTTCGCTAACCTGACGAAACCGATGACCAAGTGCCTTCGAAAAGGAAACACCATACAGCTCTATTCAAAATACATTGCTTGTTTTGAAAACTGCAAGCTCTTCCTTGCAATGCTCCCTTACTACAATACCCCGATTTCACAAAACCTTTCAGCCTTACTAGTGATTCAAGTAATGTTGCTATAGGTGCTGTGCTATCCCAAGGCTCTATAGAACAAGATAAACCTATTTGCTTCGCAAGTAAAAGGTCTGAACAAAATTAAATTAAATTATAGAGAAAGAGCTCTGGGCTATTGTACGGGCAACCTCTGACTTACTTAGTAGTTACTTAGTTAGTTAGCCAAATTCTATGCTCGTGCGATGCCGGCTTAAATTAGAAGAATTTGACTATTCTGTAGTTTATTAAAAAGGAAAGCGAAACTTAAATGCTGTTGCATTGTCACGTATTGAGATCAATGCTAATGAAATACAAGCTGATGAGCAAGAGACTAGGAATTTAGATAGGGTTTCCATGGCAAACAACGTCGATAATGATGATTTGAACACCATCCTCGGGCTACGAAAACCTTGATGATGGTATTCCGATTACAGAGCGTAGTGTTAATGAGTTCTCTAACCAGATCATTCTCAAGAAGAATCCTAACAAATCAAAGCTCTTCGTTAGATTTCAAGTTTGTTTGTTTTAAAACTAAAAAACGAACACAAAAACATATCTTCTGAAGATATCATTATCTCAATTTTTAGGGATTATTTGAATTCAAATTCGAGTTACTGGTTTTTGTACTGATGATGAAACTTTTAGGCAAGTCCAACTTATATATTCTTAATATTTTAACAACAATCGAATAAAGCTTGTAATGCCACACATTCTGTTATCAGATGTAAATAAGCGAGATGAACACGAAGCACTGGAAGCATTTTCATTATTTAGTACACAAAAAACATTTTTTGACAGTTATTGATAAGTTCAGTAAATTCGCTTCTGTTTATCTACTTAACTCCAGGAATAGCGTAAATCTTATCCAATAATTAAAACATTTATGCTCTTATCACGGAATTCCGAGGAAAATAGTAACTCTAGCCTAGATAGATAATCTAGATAGATAGATAATCTTTTCACTAGCCTTCGACTGAGCTCGGAGGAGAACTACTATAACATAGCTGGCGACTTTAACTCGCGGCATATAGAGTGGGATAATGTGGTACACAACCACGTTGTATAAATGCTTAGTAGAGCACAATATTGAGTTCAAGCTAGATCTGCTTGCAACCGATAGGCCCTCGTATCTTGGAAGCAGATTCTATCTGTATCTGATGCTGAAAGACAAACGACTGACCATACTAGACGTGGAAAGACGCACACGGAACTGTCTGACTGGTGTTGGGAATAAGAGTGATCACTGCGGGCTCATCGCAGTTATTCAGCTCCCGAACGAGGTGGAAGAACTGGAGAAATATGTCAAGAGGCACCCTTATAATTACAATAAGGCTCGCTGGCCACGCTTCACAAGAACTTTATCCACAGAACTACGCTTGAGTGGGATCAATCCGCCGACAAACAGAAACCTGATGAACGAAGAGGTTGACAGGTACCTCATACAAATGGACGACGTAGTTAAACGTACGATGGACAAAACAATTCCAAAGGTAGTTCAAATCGATAAAAGCGATGTTTATCGAAATGCTACCATTGATGCACTTCACGTGCAGAAAAGTAGGCTGGTGTCAAGACTCAAACTCTTGCACAGGCGTCTTACAGATCCACAAAACGCGGAAGTCATGTCACTGAAGTCGGAGATCAAAAACCTCCAACAGATAATATGAATTAATTACAGCTAGGCTATAAGCGTGGGGCAATAAAATCCGGTCTGTACAATCCAACAACCCGGGTATGTTCATATATACTCTTAACATAGCAAATGTGGATTACTTTTCAAGCTCTCCCCATACTGCGGCGGGAGGAGTTACGTGCTCTTATAATAGGAGAACACGCCAGAACCTAACATGTTACTATCACCTAAATATGTAGTTGAAACATCATTCAGTATGTTACGTGCTGACACCAAGCGTATGGTTTCATCAATGGTCTGATAGCAACGGTACCGGTGGATACTAGGCAAAGGCAAACACGTGCTCTGCCCTACATATGTATCACCGCATGGAGAGCTGTTAGTATGATCATATCGAGAGAGGCTTGTTGAAACAGTGGCTGCACTGCTCTCTCCTGTTCTCGCCTACGACTTGCATGTTGCTTCCAATAGTAGTGTGCAGGTGTAAAGGTTGGATGTAAGAGGGCTTAGACTCACTATATTGTGAACATTTGGAAGTTGAAGTAGCTTAATAAAGAATGTTAAGGTTATGAATTAAAAGAAATTGTTTTTTTCCCATTTGTGTTTGTAACTGGCGCAGTCGGGAACGCTTAACCTGCGAAAGTTTTAAGTATAAAATAAATACAGTAGCTTAAACTAATCGCGTGAAGGCTAAATCGCTCCATTCGAAGGTCTATCGAAAAGGAAGGCAAGACACGTGGGAGAGATTCTGCAAACTATAACGTACGAGCAACTGGAGTAGGTCCATTCATTACTATATACATATATACACATAAAATCAGTTCTTGTCTCATGACTCCAACTCTCCGAAGAAGCAATCGAGCTGGAAAAAACGAATTTACATTAAAGACAAATTGACAAAACATAAAGAAAAGTGATATATAAGAACTCGTGTATATTCCAAGTGAAAACATTAAAGTGCAATTTGAATCAGGTACAGTCAGTGCCCATTTTTCAGAAATGAATAACTCATCGGCTGCTATGGAGGCTGATATGGAGCTATGCGGTCAACAATTAGGTCAATGAGGCCGAAAAATATTTTGGAAGTCTTTAATTTTTGTCTCGTGGAACAGAGCTCTCTTTATTTTAAAGGCCCTCATTTTCCAAGAAGCCCCCCTCAGCCGAGAAGCCAGCAAAAAGGTATCGACAACCTGCTAGAACCCCGAATTTCCAAAGGCCGGCTAACCCATCTACTTCATATCAGCATTCTCCACCGCATCCCAATTTAAAAGCTAGTAATTATAACCAAAATCGAAGAAACGATTTATCACCCCCCGAATACATGGACGTTTCTAGTGCGAACACACGCAGGAGTAACGTTACCCGTAGATCGCAAGGTGCTCAAGCTTCTGGACAAATGTTTAAAGTGTAATGCCGTTGTCATAACCCCTATTGGAACGGTGAACTTAGTGCACCCACGTCACCCCATAAACAGACCCGTTACGATCCACAAGTTCTGCCCCGACTGTAGAAGAGGAGGGAAAATTGAAGCCCTGAAAAGTGATAGAGTGAGGTGGAAAGAAAAGAAAACTACACACCAAATTACAAGTGAAAAACAAAAAAAAAAAAAAAAACAGAGGTGAAAAATTAAGAATGAGAAACTGTAGAAGAAGTTGAATTAGAGAGGATCCAATCCAACGTAGTGAGACTAGTGAGGTGAAACAAAAAGCTGGAATAGAAAAGTGAACGCAGGTTGAAGAAGAAGCGGAGCTGATCGACGAGGCCAGGACGAGGACAGGTGACTTCTCCTACACGGGGAAGGAGACTCATTAATATTTTTTTCCTTTTTTTTTATTCTTATTAATAATTCTGTTCAATACTGATGCTTATTACTTCTTTTTCATGCCTTTTTTTTTTTCTTCAATTTGAATTACATACATATTTTGGGGATAACAGTACACCCTGTTTTATTTTCTTTTTATAATTACATACTTCGAATTGTGTAGCTCAGTTGTTGTCTCGTTTTGTGACGCCGATTTTGCAATAGGTTCGTTGGCCGAATTGTCAAGGGCGGGGCGCCTACTACGCCTACTACGTTCGAATGGGATCAATCCGCCGTCAAACAGAAACCTGACGAACGAAGAGGTTGACAGGTACCTCATACAAATGGACGACGTAATCAAACGTACGATGGACAAAACAATCCCGAAGGTAGTTCAAATCGACAACAGCGATGTTTATCGAAATGCTACCATCGACGCACTTCACGTGCACAAAAGTAGGCTGCTGTCAAGACTCAAACTCTTGCCCAGGCGTTTTACAGATCCGCAAAACGCGGAAGTCAGAGCATTGAAGTCGGAGAACAAGAACCTCCAACAGTTAATACGAATAAAATATAGCTTGGCTATAAGCTTGCACTGGGGCAACAAAATCCGGGCTGTACGATCCAACAACCCGGGTATGTTCCCGCAAGTAAATAAAATATTTCGGAGGAAAGATCAAAACGACATTCAAATCGTAAGACTTCCCAAGACGACAGACAACGAACACTTACTGACTTCAGTTGGCATCAATCCAGAGGCAGTGCTAGACAATGACTTCTTTGCGGTGGAAGATCCCTAGGAGAAGGTTACAGCAATTGGTGCAGTGTTCCAGAGAGTGTATACGGTCAACGAGGTTAGTAGGCCGAATCACGATCTGGAGAACAGAGCCCTGCTAAACCATTTCTATCTCCGCAATGAGATAAGTCAATGGCTATCAGAGAATCCAGGTTTCACCAGGTTCAATGACGAGAACATGGCACATAGTGCCGTCGCCAATGATGGCAATCACATCTTGATTTCTCAAGAGGGTATCATCTTGATTTCAAGATCTCCAGGGTATCTTCCACTCGCTGAAGAAGAAAAAGTCAGTGGGAATCGATGGAATACCGAACATTGTGCTTCGCCATCTTCCCCCCGAAGCGGTCCAAATTTACACAACCTTGTTCAACAATGCGCTGAGTAATGCACATTACCCCACGCACTGGAAAACAGCTGTTGCTCAACCGATCCCTAAACGGGACAAAGATAAGTCCATTCCGACAAATCTTCGGTCGATCAGTCTACTTCCCTGCATAAGCAAGGTTTTTGAAAAGATAGTCATTCGAGTTCTGAAGCAATGGGCTGATGAAAATAAAATCATACCGGGCAACCAGTTCGGATTCCGAGCGGGGCATGATACCATCAATGCCGCGTCAAAACTGGTGTCCGACATACAATGGAATCAAAACAAAAATCAGTGCACGGGTGCCTGCCTGATTGACTTGGAGAAGGCGTTCGACACCGTTTGGTTAGAGGGCCTCTTCCTCAAGTTGGTCAGGCTTGGCATAAGTAAACCATTGCTATACATGGTCTATGACATGATAACAGGTAGAAGTTTCGTTGTGAAAAATGGTGACGTAACTTCCACTACGGTCTTTAACATTAAAAACGGTCTGCAACAGGGGGCCATTGGTTCCCCGATCCTGTTTTCCATATTCACTGCAGATCTTATAGGTTCCATGCCGCACTTAATTGCGTACGACGACGACCTAGTTGCGTACAGATCAGGTCCGAAGGTCGAGGTAATAAACATCTTGTTGCAGCGTGACTTCGAGAAAATCTAGCGATTTTGCGACGACTGGAAGCTGCTTATCAACTTCCAGAAATGCGAAACTAGTCTTTTCCGGACCTCGTTGGACAGGGCAACGCGGGACACGCGCCAAAACTGGCGTAAGTTCGGCATAGTTGACCCGCATGGTCGGCCGTTAGCTTTAAAAAGTGTAGTCAGATAACTAGGCATTTGGCTGGATCAATATCTGTATTATACAAAATAATGGCTTTGGTCAGCCAGAAAAGCCTTTGCTGCGGCAAGAAGGTTGTTTTCCTTAAATTCGGAAATAATTAAAACATTACTCAGAGATCACCTTAATAGAACTATATTTTCAACACCACCATTCCATAGTACAACTAATGGACAAGTGGAAAGATTCCACAGCAATTTAACAGAAATAGCCTGATGCATTAAATATATATATATATATAATAATATAAATATATAATAATAAAATATTAACGATAGTAATGAGCTAATACTCCTTGCCACTACTGAATACAATAGAACAGTTCATTCGGTTACGAAGCACAAGCCCACTGATATTGTTCAATCGATGTCATCCGCGTTAAGAAATGACATTAAAATAATCTAGAATATATTATCATAATAGGAAAAAAGTTTGAATATTTAAACCTGCTGATTAGGTATTTGTACGTACAAACAAACGAATAGGAAATAAGTCTTAAAGACTTTTTGTTAAGAAAGTAGTGCAGAAATATTAAGAAACTGTGGTTCCGTTAGACAATAGGCAATTACACAAGGATATTATAAGATAATTATTTTTCTTAGGCTCCTACATTTAATCTTAGTGCATTCCGCATGCTCTAAGCTCCTGGACTACACATAGGCTCTTTGTGCATCTATCCATGATGGAAAAGTGGCCATTTACGAAGTCTTCGGCTATCTCAATACAAATATCTGGCTTACCAAACACTTAAATTCATACCCCTGTTTACTAAAACGGAATTCAAAAAGGCAATGCAGGTTGACGTAGATCAAATATTACATCTTTTGGGCACACTTAGGATGCAAGTAGGAATAAGGCTGTCATAACTAACTTAGATAACAATTTACTTTATTATGTTCGGCAAAGTAAATGTTGTAAGTCCCATACTATTAGATGACAAAGGAATATAATCCATAATTAAAGCTGAACACTTCACCAATGTTAGCATAAGTGAATTTTTGAATAACTCTAGACTAAAAATAATATAACCAGATAAAATTAGAGCAATTAAGAACTTTCCTTTACCAAAAACTTCGAAACAGATAAAATCTTTTGTGGGACTTCTCGGTTATTATCGAAAGTTTATTAAGGACTTCGCTAACCTGACGAAACCGATGACCAAGTGCCTTCGAAAAGGAAACACCATACAGCTCTATTCAAAATACATTGCTTGTTTTGAAAACTGCAAGCTCTTCCTTGCAATGCTCCCTTACTACAATACCCCGATTTCACAAAACCTTTCAGCCTTACTAGTGATGCAAGTAATGTTGCTATAGGTGCTGTGCTATCCCAAGGCTCTATAGAACAAGATAAACCTATTTGCTTCGCAAGTAAAAGGTCTGAACAAAATTAAATTAAATTATAGAGAAAGAGCTCTGGGCTATTGTACGGGCAACCTCTGACTTACTTAGTAGTTACTTAGTTAGTTAGCCAAATTCTATGCTCGTGCGATGCCGGCTTAAATTAGAAGAATTTGACTATTCTGTAGTTTATTAAAAAGGAAAGCGAAACTTAAATGCAGTTGCATTGTCACGTATTGAGATCAATGCTAATGAAATACAAGCTGATGAGCAAGAGACTAGGAATTTAGATAGGGTTTCCATGGCAAACAACGTCGATAATGATGATTTGAACACCATCCTCGGGCTACGAAAACCTTGATGATGGTATTCCGATTACAGAGCGTAGTGTTAATGAGTTCTCTAACCAGATCATTCTCAAGAAGAATCCTAACAAATCAAAGCTCTTCGTTAGATTTCAAGTTTGTTTGTTTTAAGACTAAAAAACGAACACAAAAACATATCTTCTGAAGATATCATTATCTCAATTTTTAGGGATTATTTGAATTCAAAACGAGTTACTGGTTTTTGTACTGATGATGAAACTTTTAGGCAAGTCCAACTTATATATTCTTAATATTTTAACAACAATCGAATAAAGCTTGTAATGCCACACGTTCTGTTATCAGATGTAAATAAGCGAGATGAACACGAAGCACTGGAAGCATTTTCATTATTTAGTACACAAAAAACATTTTTTGACAGTTATTGATAAGTTCAGTAAAATCGCTTCTGTTTATCTACTTAACTCCAGGAATAGCGTAAATCTTATCCAATAATTAAAACATTTATGCTCTTATCACGGAATTCCGAGGAAAATAGTAACTCTAGCCTAGATAGATAATCTAGATAGATAGATAATCTTTTCACTAGCCTTCGACTGAGCTCGGAGGAGAACTACTATAACATAGCTGGCGACTTTAACTCGCGGCATATAGAGTGGGATAATGTGGTACACAACCACGTTGTATAAATGCTTAGTAGAGCACAATATTGAGTTCAAGCTAGATCTGCTTGCAACCGATAGGCCCTCGTATCTTGGAAGCAGATTCTATCTGTATCTGATGCTGAAAGACAAACGACTGACCATACTAGACGTGGAAAGACGCACACGGAACTGTCTGACTGGTGTTGGGAATAAGAGTGATCACTGCGGGCTCATCGCAGTTATTCAGCTCCCGAACGAGGTGGAAGAACTGGAGAAATATGTCAAGAGGCACCCTTATAATTACAATAAGGCTCGCTGGCCACGCTTCACAAGAACTTTATCCACAGAACTACGCTTGAGTGGGATCAATCCGCCGACAAACAGAAACCTGATGAACGAAGAGGTTGACAGGTACCTCATACAAATGGACGTCGTAGTTAAACGTACGATGGACAAAACAATTCCAAAGGTAGTTCAAATCGATAAAAGCGATGTTTATCGAAATGCTACCATTGATGCACTTCACGTGCAGAAAAGTAGGCTGGTGTCAAGACTCAAACTCTTGCACAGGCGTCTTACAGATCCACAAAACGCGGAAGTCATGTCACTGAAGTCGGAGATCAAAAACCTCCAACAGATAATATGAATTAATTACAGCTAGGCTATAAGCGTGGGGCAATAAAATCCGGTCTGTACAATCCAACAACCCGGGTATGTTCATATATACTCTTAACATAGCAAATGTGGATTACTTTTCAAGCTCTCCCCATACTGCGGCGGGAGGAGTTACGTGCTCTTATAATAGGAGAACACGCCAGAACCTAACATGTTACTATCACCTAAATATGTAGTTGAAACATCATTCAGTATGTTACGTGCTGACACCAAGCGTATGGTTTCATCAATGGTCTGATAGCAACGGTACCGGTGGATACTAGGCAAAGGCAAACACGTGCTCTGCCCTACATATGTATCACCGCATGGAGAGCTGTTAGTATGATCATATCGAGAGAGGCTTGTTGAAACAGTGGCTGCACTGCTCTCTCCTGTTCTCGCCTACGACTTGCATGTTGCTTCCAATAGTAGTGTGCAGGTGTAAAGGTTGGATGTAAGAGGGCTTAGACTCACTATATTGTGAACATTTGGAAGTTGAAGTAGCTTAATAAAGAATGTTAAGGTTATGAATTAAAAGAAATTGTTTTTTTCCCATTTGTGTTTGTAACTGGCGCAGTCGGGAACGCTTAACCTGCGAAAGTTTTAAGTATAAAATAAATACAGTAGCTTAAACTAATCGCGTGAAGGCTAAATCGCTCCATTCGAAGGTCTATCGAAAAGGAAGGCAAGACACGTGGGAGAGATTCTGCAAACTATAACGTACGAGCAACTGGAGTAGGTCCATTCATTACTATATACATATATACACATAAAATCAGTTCTTGTCTCATGACTCCAACTCTCCGAAGAAGCAATCGAGCTGGAAAAAACGAATTTACATTAAAGACAAATTGACAAAACATAAAGAAAAGTGATATATAAGAACTCGTGTATATTCCAAGTGAAAACATTAAAGTGCAATTTGAATCAGGTACAGTCAGTGCCCATTTTTCAGAAATGAATAACTCATCGGCTGCTATGGAGGCTGATATGGAGCTATGCGGTCAACAATTAGGTCAATGAGGCCGAAAAATATTTTGGAAGTCTTTAATTTTTGTCTCGTGGAACAGAGCTCTCTTTATTTTAAAGGCCCTCATTTTCCAAGAAGCCCCCCTCAGCCGAGAAGCCAGCAAAAAGGTATCGACAACCTGCTAGAACCCCGAATTTCCAAAGGCCGGCTAACCCATCTACTTCATATCAGCATTCTCCACCGCATCCCAATTTAAAAGCTAGTAATTATAACCAAAATCGAAGAAACGATTTATCACCCCCCGAATACATGGACGTTTCTAGTGCGAACACACGCAGGAGTAACGTTACCCGTAGATCGCAAGGTGCTCAAGCTTCTGGACAAATGTTTAAAGTGTAATGCCGTTGTCATAACCCCTATTGGAACGGTGAACTTAGTGCACCCACGTCACCCCATAAACAGACCCGTTACGATCCACAAGTTCTGCCCCCATCATCTTATCTCGATCCGCAAGATTATCATCCCAATTTAGATAGCTCTTCTTTGCCCGAGCATACAACAGAGCATGAGGTAGACGACAGAAATTTTTCTTTGAACGCCTCGAAACAGCAATCGGATACGTTGATGTAAACAACTGCAATTCAAGTCTCCTATCATGTATAATTATCAATAACATAAGCAATTGTCCGTGTAAATTTCTCATAGATACAGGAAGCAACCGGTCATTCTTGAGTCCAACAATACCCAGTGACCTGAAATAAAAACGATTTTTGGTACTGATTTCGTTGATAGAGAAGTTGTCTTGAATGGTATACAAGAATTGAGAACTGAGAAATCATTACCATTTCTTGTGTACAAATTTCATAATTATTTAGATACATAGATAGACATTCTCAAGACGCTTACTATTAAAATAGATCTAGGAAAATCAGTTATTGAAACCAACAGACATAAAATTCCCCTTCTTTTTAAGCAAAATGTGGTATCAGCACCTTATATCATCCAAGGCCTTAGCAAAAGAATCTGTTTTTTGCCTATATATCGAGAACGGTGATGTTTACATCAAGCCAAATTCTATATCTGATAATTTATTAATACCAGAAGCGGTCTATAGATAACTAAATTGGTTTTCTTTGATTGAAGTAATCAACGCATCAGATCACCCTCAAAGCTTCGGTATAGAACAACCAACTAACGCTACGAAATTCGACGAAAATTCTTTTACAGAGGTGGATACTTTTAAAATCTAACAAACCAATAACATCAGCCAAGTATATAATCCTATGATTAAAACAGATCATTTGAGTCGTGAGGAAGAACGAGCAATTAAACGTCTTTGAAGTGAGTTTAGAGACATTTTCTTCGATGACGGAAAGAACATCAGATAAAAACAAAGGATGAGGTACCTATATATAGCAAATCGTATCGTTACCCATACATACATAAGACCGAGATTCAAAGGCAAATTTCTGATATGCTCAAACAAGGTATTATACGTCCAAGTTTCTCTCCATGGTCCTCTCCAATTTGGGTTGTACCGAAGAAAATGGACGCAAGTGGTAAACAGAGATGGCTATTAATTGTGGACTATCGCAAACTCAACGAGAAGGCGGTTGACGACAAATATCCAATACCGAATATCACAGAAATATTAGACAAGCTCGGTAAGTGTATGTATTTCAGCGTAATAGATTTAGCTTCAGGCTTTCACCAAATAGAGATCACGATGACATCCGAATCACTGTAGATAACGCGCAATGGACCTTCCACTTTTCAGCGGGTAATGGATAACATCCTTGGTAGCTTGATAGCTAGAATTTGTCTAGTGTATATATACGATATAATTGTGTTCTCTACCTCACTTCAGGAACACATAGAAAGTCTCCGTAAAGAGTTCAATACATTGCAGGAAGCTAATCTGAAGATCCATGTAGAAAAGACTGAATTTTTCCGAAAAGAGGTATCATTTTTAGGCCACATAATAACACCTATGGGGATAAGACATAACCCAGATAAAATTCGCGCAATTAAGAACTTTCCTATACCAAAAACTTCGAAACAGATAAAATCTTTTCTGGGACTTCTCGGTTATTATCGAAAGTTTATTAAGGACTTCGCTAACCTGACGAAAGCGATGACCGAGTGCCTTCGAAAAGGAAAAACCATACAACTTGATTCAAAATACATTGCTTGTTTTGAAAACTGCAAGCTCTTCTTTGCAATGCTCCCTTACTACAATACCCCGATTTCACAAAACCTTTCAGCCTTACTAGTGATGCAAGTAATGTTACTATAGGTGCTGTGCTATCCCAAGGCTCTATAGGACCAGATAAACCTATTTGCTTCGCAAGTAAAAAGTCTGAACAAAATTAAATTAAATTATAGAGAAAGAGCTATGGGCTAGTGTACGGGCAACCTCTGACTTACTTAGTAGTTACTTAGTTAGTTAGCCAAATCCTATGCTCGTGCGATGCCGGCTTAAATTAGAAGAATTTGACTGTTCTGTAGTTTATTAAAAAGGAAAGCAAAACTTAAATGCTGTTGCATTGTCACGTATTGAGATCAATGCTAATGAAATACAAGCTGATGAGCAAGAGACTAGGAATTTAGATAGGGTTTCCATGGCAAACAACGTCGATAATGATGATTTGAACACCATCCTCGGGCTACGAAAACCTTGATGATGGTATTCCGATTACAGAGCGTAGTGTTAATGAGTTCTCTAACCAGATCATTCTCAAGAAGAATCCTAACAAATCAAAGCTCTTCGTTAGATTTCAAGTTTGTTTGTTTTAAAACTAAAAAACGAACACAAAAACATATCATCTGAAGATATCATTATCTCAATTTTTAGGGATTATTTGAATTCAAAACGAGTTACTGGTTTTTGTACTGATGATGAAACTTTTAGGCAAGTCCAACTTATATATTCTTAATATTTTAACAACAATCGAATAAAGCTTGTAATGCCACACATTCTGTTATCAGATGTAAATGAGCGAGATGAACACGAAACACTCGAAGCATTTTCATTATTTAGTACACAAAAACATTTTTTGACAGTCATTGATAAGTTCAGTAAATTCGCTTCTGTTTATCTACTTAACTCCAGGAATAGCGTTAATATTATCCAATAATTAAAACAGTTATTCTCTCATCACGGAATTCCGAGGAAAATAGTAACTCTAGCCTAGATAGATAATCTAGATAGATAGATAATCTTTTCACTAGCCATCGACTGAGCTCGGAGGACAACTACTATAACATAGCTGGCGACTTTAACTCGCGGCATATAGAGTGGGATAATGTGGTACACAACCACGTTGTATAAATGCTTAGTAGAGCACAATATTGAGTTCAAGCTAGATCTGCTTGCAACCGATAGGCCCTCGTATCTTGGAAGCAGATTCTATCTGTATCTGATGCTGAAAGACAAACGACTGACCATACTAGACGTGGAAAGACGCACACGGAACTGTCTGACTGGTGTTGGGAATAAGAGTGATCACTGCGGGCTCATCGCAGTTATTCAGCTCCCGAACGAGGTGGAAGAACTGGAGAAATATGTCAAGAGGCACCCTTATAATTACAATAAGGCTCGCTGGCCACGCTTCACAAGAACCTTATCCACAGAACTACGCTTGAGTGGGATCAATCCGCCGACAAACAGAAACCTGATGAACGAAGAGGTTGACAGGTACCTCATACAAATGGACGACGTAGTTAAACGTACGATGGACAAAACAATTCCAAAGGTAGTTCAAATCGATAAAAGCGATGCTTATCGAAATGCTACCATTGATGCACTTCACGTGCAGAAAAGTAGGCTGGTGTCAAGACTCAAACTCTTGCACAGGCGTCTTACAGATCCACAAAACGCGGAAGTCATGTCACTGAAGTCGGAGATCAAAAACCTCCAACAGATAATATGAATTAATTACAGCTTGGCTATAAGCGTTTGGCAATAAAATCCGGTCTGTACAATCCAACAACCCTTGTATGTTCCCGCAAGTAAATAAACTATTCCGAAGGAAAGATCAAAACGATATTCTGAACTTTCGACTTCCCAGGACGACAGACAACGAACACTTACTGACTTCAATTGGCAGCGATCCAGGTGGGGCAGTGCTAGACAATGACTTCTTCGTGGTTGAAGATCCCCAGGAAAAGGTTAATGCTATTGGTGCTGTGTTCCAGGGAGTGTATACGGTCAACGAGGTTAGTAGGCCAAGTCACGATCTGGAGAACAGAGCCCTACTAAACCGCTTCTATCTCCGCCTGGAGATAAGTCAATGGCGATCTGAGAATCCAGGTTTCACCAGGTTAAGTGACAATAACATGGCAAATCTTGCGGTCGCCAACGATGCAAATCACATCTTGAATTCTCAAGAAGATCTCCAGGTTATCCTTAGCTCGCTGAAGAAAAAAAAGTGTGTCGGAATCGATGGTGTACCAAATATTGTGCTTCGACATCTTCCTCCCGAAGCGGTAAAAGTCTACTCAACATTGTTCAACAATGCGCTGAGTACTGCACATTACCCAGCGCAATGGAAAACAGCTGTGGTTCAGCCGATCCCTAAACGCGATAAAGACAAGTCCATTCCGACAGATTTCCGGTCGATTAGTATTCTTCCCTGCATAAGCAAGGTTTTTGAAAAGATAGTCATTCGTGGATGGGCATGGGCCTGTGCATCCAGGGCAAAGTTGTTGACTGCTCTCAACTTGGCGAGATGCCAGCAACGATCCCTGTGAAATGCACAGGTCAAGTTGACATACGGCCTCCTCGCGGCGCCCTCTGGATAGCCTTTAAAGCAACCGCTTAGAGGTGAACTAATGTATGCAGTGGCCCCCTTGTCCAGGGGTTTAAACCAGGACCCAGTCCTCCAGGTTCGGCGGTTGCGCGTGGGGTTAACTTCCCCACTGTGTAAAAAACTACTAGTTCCGAAACGACGAGAAGCCTCGGATACGGATGACCCTACTGCTGACGACCATGGACAACGAAATAAGGACAACGATTTTCGGTTCTGCACGTGGAATGTGAAGTCCCTGATCAGACCACGTACAGCCGATGAACTTGCGGAAGCCCTTTAAGCTTATAAGGCAGATATCTCCGCCATTCAGGAGGTGCGGTGGGATGGGCCGGGCAAAAAGAGGATGAAAAACTGCGATATTTACTTCGGCGATTGCTATAAAGAGCGAAGGCAGCGCTTATTCGGATGCGGGCTTGTTGTTCGAGGCAGACTTAGGCAAGAAGTCTTAAGATTTAAATACATAAGCGAGCGCCTCATAACAATCCGCATCAAGGCTACATTCGGCAACATCTGCCTGATATGCGCCCACGCCCCAACGGAGGATAAAGATGACGACAGCAAAGACGACTTTTACGATCTCCTAGAAAGAACATACGATCAATGCCCCAGCTAGGACACCAAGATCGTTCAAGGAGATTTCAACGCAAAGCTGGGCAAGAAAGACGTCTTTGCTAGAGTCATCGGGAAGCACAGCCTGCACAACAACACGTCCGAGAACGGACTCAGGCTTTTGGACTTCGTAACGGGGCGAAACCTCTTTGTAGCAGGCACGCGGTTCCCTCACCTCAACATCCACAAAGGGACCTGGCGGTCTCCTGATCAATCAACCGTCAACCAGATTGATCACATTGCGATCGACGTCAGATACTCCTCCAGCACTCTCGACGTCCGAACATTCCGAGGAGCCAACATCGACTCGGATCATTTCCTTGTTGTAGCCAAGGTAAGAACACGGATATCGATAGGACAACGCCGATTTCAAGGCCGCATATGACAGCATGCCGACGGCCTAGCACGCCGACGGCCTAGTTGCGTACAGATCAGGTCCGAAGGTCGAGGTAATAAACATCTTGTTGCAGCGTGTTTTCGATAAAATTCAGCGATTTTGCGACGACTGGAACTTGGTAATCAACTTCCTGAAGTGTGAAACTACCCTGTTCAAGACCCCGTTGTACGCGGCACCGAGGGCGCAAGTTCGGCATAGTTGACCCGCAAGGTCGGCCGTTAGCCGTAAAAGTGTAGTTAGATACCTTGGCATTTGGCTGGATCAATATCTACATTTTGACAAACATATAGATATTGCTCTGTAGAAAGCCAGAAAAGCTTTTGCTGCGGCAAGGAGGTTGTATTCCTTAAATTCGGAAACAATTAAATCATTACTCAGAGATCACTTTAATAGAACTATATTTTCAACACCACCATTCCATAGTACAACTAATGGACAAGCAATTTAACAGAAATAGCCTGATGCATTAAATTGTAATAAAATATTAACGATAGTACTGAGCTAATACTCCTTGCCACTACTGAATACAATAGAACAGTTCATTCGGTTACGAAGCACAAGCCCATTGATATTATTCACTCGATGTCATCCGCGTTAAGAAATGACATTAAAAATAATCTAGAATATATTATCATAATAGGAAAAAGTATGTTCGAATATTTAAACCTGCTGATAAGGTATTTGTACGTACTAACAAACGAATAGGAAATAAGTTTTAAAAACTTTTTGTCAAAAAAGTAGTGCAGAAATATTTAGGAACTGTGGTACCGTTATGCAATAGACAATTACACAAGGATATTATAAGATAATTATTTTTCTTAGGCTCCTACATTTAATCTTAGTGCATTCCGCATGCTCTAAGATCCTGGACTACACATAGGCTCCTTGTGCACCTATCTATGATGGAAAAGTGGCCATTTACGACGTCTTCGGCTATCTCAAGCACTGTACCAATATAGCAGAATATGAACATCTGGCTTACCAAACATTTAAATTCATACCCCTGTTTACTAAAACGGAATTCAAAAAGGCAATGCAGGTTGAAGTAGATCAAAATATTACATCTTTTGGGCACACTTAGGATGCAAGTAGAAATAAGGCTGTCATAACTGACTTAGATAACAATTTACTTTATTATGTTCGGTAAAATAAATGTTGTAAGTCCCATACTATTAGATGACAAAGGAATATAATACATAATTAAAGCTGAACACTTCACCAATGTTAGCATAAGTGAAATTTTGAATAACTCTAGACTAAAAATAATATAACCAGATAAAATTAGAGCAATTAAGAACTTTCCTATACCAAAAACTTCGAAACAGATAAAATCTTTTGTAAGACTTCTCGGTTATTATCGAAAGTTTATTAAGGACTTCGCAAACCTGACGAAACCGATGACCAAGTGCCTTCGAAAAGGAAACACCATACAGCTCGATTCAATACATTGCTTGTTTTGAAAACTGCAAGGGTCTTCTTTGCAATGCTCCCTTACTACAATACCCCGATTTCACAAAACCTTTCAACCTTACTAGTGATGCAAGTCATGTTGCTATAGGTGCTGTGCTATCCCAAGGCTCTATAGGATCAGATAAACTTATTTGCTTCGCAAGTAGGACCTTATCAAAGTCTGAACAAAATCATAGCGTAATAGAGAAAGAGCTCTTGGCTATTGTATGGGCAACTAAGTACTTTTGCCCCCTATCTGTTTGGAAGGCGGTTTCAGATAGTAACGGATCACAAGCCTCTGACTATGCTCGTGCGATGCCGGCTTAAATTAGAAGAATTTGACTGTTCTGTAGTTTATAAAAAAGGAAAGCAAAACTTAAATGCTGATGCATTGTCACGTATTGAAATCAATGCTAATGAAATAAAAGCTGATGAGCAAGAGACTAGGAATTTAGATCGGGGTTCCATGGCAAACAACGTCGATAATGATTTGAACACCATCCACTCGGGCTACGAAAGTAGTGTTAATGAGTTCTCTAACCAGATCATTCTCAAGAAGAATCCTAACAAATCAAAGCTCTTCGTTAGATTTCAAGTTTGTTTGTTTTAAAACGAAAAAACGAACACAAAAACATATCATCTAAAGATATCATTATCTGAATTTTTAGGGATTATATGAATTCATAGCGAGTTACTGGTTTTTGTACTGATGATGAAACTTTTATGCCAGTCCAACTTATATTTTCTTAATATTTTAACAACAATCGTATAAAGCTTGAAGAAAGACCACACATTCTGTTATCAGATGTAATTCAGCGAGATGAACACGAACATTTAATACGAGATAATCATACTGAGTCTAATCATAGGGGTATAGCGGAATGTTTTGAGCACATAAAGAGGTATTTCTATTTTCCCAATATGAAGAATTTAGTAACAAAACTGGTAAATGACTGTGAGATATGCAGTATAAATAAGTATGGACGAAATAGAGTAAAATTAAAGTACAAGATGATGACCGAAACACTCGAAGACTTTTCATTATTCAGTACACAAAGAACATTTTTTGACAGTCATTGATAAGTTCAGCAAATTCGCTTCTGTTTATCTACTTAACGCGTAAATCTTATCCAATTATTAAAACATTTATTCTCTCATCACCGAATACCGAGGAAAATAGTAACAGATAATGGTAGTGATTTTTTATCGACGCTTTTTAGGGACTTTCTAAATATTTATGAGTGGCAGCTCACCGGTTAAGAGATTCCACTCCACTGTAACTGAACTCATTCGTATCATTAAGAGTCAGCACAAAAATAAACCCATTAAAGAGGTAGTGGACGAAGCTGTCCTTACCTATAGCAACTCCATACACTCGGTAACAAAACTTACGCCCTTCGAGGTGCTTACTGGTCACATTATTAAGTCAACCCCATTCCCCACTAACAAAACTTCAGTAGCAAACGAGGAATACTTAAAGCAGCATCTAGAGAATTATGAACATTTATGTAAATTCATATATGAGAGAAGTTTAAACAGCAAGCAAAACACTATAAGTCAATGGCGATCTGAGAATCCAGGTTTCACCAGGTTAAGTGACAGTAACATGGCTAATCTTGCGGTCGCCAACGATGCAAATCACATCTTGAATTCTCAAGAAGATCGCGTGCCTGCTACAAAGAGGTTTCGCCCCGTTACGAAGTCCAAAAGCCTGAGTCCGTTCTCGGACGTGTTGTTGTGCAGGCTGTGCTTCCCGATGACTCTAGCAAAGACGTCTTTCTTGCCCAGCTTTGCGTTGAAATCTCCTTGAACGATCTTGGTGTCCTAGCTGGGGCATTGATCGTATGTTCTTTCTAGGAGATCGTAAAAGTCGTCTTTGCTGTCGTCATCTTTATCCTCCGTTGGGGCGAGGGCGCATATCAGGCAGATGTTGCCGAATGACGCTTTTTAGGGACTTTCTAAATATTTATGAGTGGCAGCTCACCGGTTAAGAGATTCCACTCCACTGTAACTGAACTCATTCGTATCATTAAGAGTCAGCACAAAAATAAACCCATTAAAGAGGTAGTGGACGAAGCTGTCCTTACCTATAGCAACTCCATACACTCGGTAACAAAACTTACGCCCTTCGAGGTGCTTACTGGTCACATTATTAAGTCAACCCCATTCCCCACTAACAAAACTTCAGTAGCAAACGAGGAATACTTAAAGCAGCATCTAGAGAATTATGAACATTTATGTAAATTCATATATGAGAGAAGTTTAAACAGCAAGCAAAACACTATCCGTAAACTTCATGAAAATCGTACATATCCTGATTTTGTACCGTTTGAAATAATATATGAACAAGATACACGAAACACACTGTTCTGCGTAATAGCAAAATTACTGTAAACACTAACAAGCGTAAAGAACACAAAAAAAATAAGAAATAAACTTAAAAAGTAGTTAACGAATGTATTCAGAACACACTTGATAAATACATACCGCGGTAGCTTACTCTAATTTCATACATAATTCCTAGTTCGAATGTTTCTTCAAATAAAGGAAAGAGATTGAGAGACTTTAATTTACTTTACCAATAATGTACTTTACCAAATTAAAGTATCTAAAGTATATATTTGAGAAGGCATCATAATCTGCAACTACAACATAATCAAGACTACAATTCATACCATCTGTTTATTGAATTTATTTTAATTATTATTTCAAAAATTTGGATTACTTTTCAAGCTCTCCCCATACTGCGGCGGGAGGAGTTACGTGCTCTTATATTAGGAGAACACGCCAGAACCCAACATGTTGCTATCACCTAAATATGTAGTTGAAACATCATTCAGTATGTCACGTGCTGACACCAAGCGTATGGTTTCATCAATGATCTGATGGCAATGGTACCGGTGGATATTAGGCAAAGGCAAACACGTGCTCTGCCCTACAAATGTATAACCGCATGGAGAGCTGTTAGTATGATCATATCGAGAGAGGCTTGTTGAAACAGTGGCTGCACTGCTCTCTCCTGTTCTCGCCTACGACTTGCATGTTGCTTCCAATAGTAGTGTGCAGGTGTAAAGGTTGGATGTAAGAGGGCTTAGACTCACTATAGTGTGAACATTTGGAAGTTGAAGTAGCTTAATAAAGAATGTTAAGGTTATGAATTAAGAGAAATTGCTTTTTTCCCATTTGTGTTTGTAACTGGCGCAGTCGGGAACGCTTAATCTGCGAAAGTTTTAGGTGAAATATAAATACAGTAGCTTAAACTAATCGCGTGAAGTCTAAATCGCTCCATTCGAAGGTTTATCGAAAAGGAAGGCAAGACACGTGGGAGAGATTCTGCAAACTATAACGTACGAGCAACTGGAGTAAGTCCATTCATTACTATATACATATATACACATAAAATCGGTTCTTGTCTCATGACTCCAACTCTCCGAAGAAGCAATCGAGCTGGAAACAACGAATTTACATTAAAGACAAATTTACAAAACATAAAGAAAAGTGATATATAAGAACTCGTGTAGAAATGGATAACTCATCGGCTGCTATGGAGGCTGATATGGAGCTATGCGGTCAACAATTAGGTCAATGAGGCCGAAAAATATTTTGGAAGCCTTTAATTTTTGTCTCGTGGAACAGAACTCTCTTTATTTAAAGGCCCTCATTTTCCAAGAAGTCCCCCCCAGCCGAGAAGCCAGCAAACTTATCAATCATACAATCGGTATCGACAACCTGCTAGAACCCCGAATTTCCAAAGGCCGGCTAACCCATCTACTTCATATCAGCATTCTCCACCGCATCCCAATTTAAAAGCTAGTAATTATAACCAAAATCGAAGAAACGATATATCACCCCCCCGAATACATGGACGTTTCTAGTGCGAACACACGCAGGATTAACGTTACCCGTAGATCGCAAGGTGCTCAAGCGTCTGGACAAATGTTTAACGTGTAATGCCGTTGTCATAACCCCTATTGGGACGGTGAACTTAGTGCACCCACGTCACCCCATAAAAAGACCCGTTACGATCGACAAGTTCTGCCCAATCATCTTATCTCGATCCGCAAGATTATCATCCCAATTTAGATAGCTCTTCTTTGCCCGAGCATACAACAGAGCATGAGGTAGACGACAGAAATTTTTCTTTGAACGCCTCGAAACAGCAATCGGATACGTTGATATAAACACCTGCATTTCAAGTCTCCTACCATATATAATTATCAATAACATAAGCAATTGTCCGTGTAAATTTCTCATAGATACAGGGAGCAACCGGTCATTCTTGAGTCCAACAATAGCCAGTGACCTGAAGCTGAAATTAATCGACCCTGTTGAAATAAAAACGATTTTTGGTACTGATTTCGTTGATAGAGAAGTTGTCTTGGTGCTCAAGGCTCTGGACAAATGTTTAACGTGTAATGCCGTTGTCATAACCCCTATTGGGATGGTGAACTTAGTGCACCCACGTCACCCCATAAACAGACCCGTTACGATCCACAAGTCCTGCCCCCATCATCTTATCTCGATCCGCACGATTATCATCCCAATTTAGATAGCTCTTCTTTGCCCGAGCATACAACAGAGCATGAGGTAGACGACAGAAATTTTTCTTTGAACGCCTCGAAACAGCAATCGGATACGTTGATATAAACAACTGCAATTCAAGTCTCCTATCATGTATAATTATCAATAACATAAGCAATTGTCCGTGTAAATTTCTCATAGATACAGGAAGCAACCGGTCATTCTTGAGTCCAACAATACCCAGTGACCTGAAGGTGAAATTAATCGACCCTGTTGAAATAAAAACGATTTTTGGTACTGATTTCGTTGATAGAGAAGTTGTCTTGAATGGTATACAAGAATTGAGAACTGAGAAATCATTACCATTTCTTGTGTACAAATTTCATAATTATTTAGATACATAGATAGACATTCTCAAGACGCTTACTATTAAAATAGATCTAGGAAAATCAGTTATTGAAACCAACAGACATAAAATTCCCCTTCTTTACCTTATACCTATTATGGGTTCCGACAGTTGAAAGGTTTTCACCTAGAAATATGCTACAGATTCGTCATGGTAGGTGGGCGAGTGGGGCATTGATCCTGACGGTGTCATATTCCAGGACACTTGTGTGGTCGCGTTAGCGCCAGGTGTGGTTGGTCGTTTCCAGTATCAGGGGTGTCCGGTTCGATACCGCCGCAGGGCTTCTGTGTTTTTTGTTTTGTCTTCCTTTTCTAGTGTGAACCTGTTGGGGTTCCCTCGGCTTCTCCCCTTTCCAGGATCAAGCTAGTAGTGCAGAGTGTGGCGTGATGGGAAGTTAGCGGACTAGTGGATCGGGTGATCGGCCCAAAAGGCGTTCGTCCCGCAAGGTGAAGGAGGGATCGACCATCTGATCGGGATGGCGTGGATTGCTTGGGAATGTCGGGAGGTTTGATCGTGGCTGGGGAGTTGGTGAGAAGCGACGGTTGAGTTCGGACGCGTGAGCTCTCAGTAGGTAGGCCGCGGAATTAAGACAAAATAAAAAAAAATAAAAGGAAAAAAATATATACAAAATAAGAGATATAGTAGGAAGACGGGATCTCGCGCAGGAAAAGACGTTTTTGTGCTTCCCTCGTTTTTTTTTGTTTTTTTCTTATTGGTGACTACCTTCCGAGCGTTTTGTGGGTTTCGGTGGATCGTTTTCGACCGTGCAGCGCCGGAAAAGTGACCTGAGTTCGGATCGTGAGTGGAAGCCTGAAGAGGAAAACTGCAAGCCGAGTGTAAAAGTGATCGATTCGGGAACAAGGGAAAAGGGAAAAATGAAGACCTCAAAGGTGATGATGAGGTGAAAAGAAAAGAAGAGTACACACTAAATTTACCCGTGAAAAGCAAAAAAAAAAAAAAGTGAAAGCTTGAGATTGGGAAACGCGACCAGATCCGACTGTAGAAGAGGAGGGAAAATTGAAGCCCTGAAAAGTGATAGAGTGAGGTGGAAAGAAAAGAAAACTACACACCAAATTACACGTGAAAAACAAAAAAAAAAAAAAAACAGAGGTGAAAAATTAAGAATGAGAAACTGTAGAAGAAGTTGAATTAGAGAGGATCCAATCCAACGTAGTGAGACTAGTGAGGTGAAACAAAAAGCTGGAATAGAAAAGTGAACGCAGGTTGAAGAAGAAGCGGAGCTGATCGACGAGGCCAGGACGAGGACAGGTGACTTCTCCTACACGGGGAAGGAGACTCATTAATATTTTTTTCCTTTTTTTTTATTCTTATTAATAATTCTGTTCAATACTGATGTTTATTACTTCTTTTTCATGCCTTTTTTTTTTTCTTCAATTTGAATTACATACATATTTTGGGGATAAGAGTACACCCTGTTTTATTTTCTTTTTATAATTACATACTTCGAATTGTGTAGCTCAGTTGTTGTCTCGTTTTGTGACGCCGATTTTGCAATAGGTTCGTTGGCCGAATTGTCAAGGGCGGGGCGCCTACTACGCCTACTACGTTCGAGATGGATCAATCCGCCGTCAAACAGAAACCTGACGAACGAAGAGGTTGACAGGTACCTCATACAAATGGACGACGTAATCAAACGTACGATGGACAAAACAATCCCGAAGGTAGTTCAAATCGACAACAGCGATGTTTATCGAAATGCTACCATCGACGCACTTCACGTGCTGCTGTCAAGACTCAAACTCTTGCCCAGGCGTTTTACAGATCCGCAAAACGCGGAAGTCAGAGCATTGAAGTCGGAGAACAAGAACCTCCAACAGTTAATACGAATAAAATATAGCTTGGCTATAAGCTTGCACTGGGGCAACAAAATCCGGGCTGTACGATCCAACAACCCGGGTATGTTCCCGCAAGTAAATAAAATATTTCGGAGGAAAGATCAAAACGACATTCAAATCGTAAGACTTCCCAAGACGACAGACAACGAACACTTACTGACTTCAGTTGGCATCAATCCAGAGGCAGTGCTAGACAATGACTTCTTTGCGGTGGAAGATCCCTAGGAGAAGGTTACAGCAATTGGTGCAGTGTTCCAGAGAGTGTATACGGTCAACGAGGTTAGTAGGCCGAATCACGATCTGGAGAACAGAGCCCTGCTAAACCATTTCTATCTCCGCAATGAGATAAGTCAATGGCGATCAGAGAATCCAGGTTTCACCAGGTTCAATGACGAGAACATGGCACATAGTGCCGTCGCCAATGATGGCAATCACATCTTGATTTCTCAAGAGGGTATCATCTTGATTTCAAGATCTCCAGGGTATCTTCCACTCGCTGAAGAAGAAAAAGTCAGTGGGAATCGATGGAATACCGAACATTGTGCTTCGCCGTCTTCCCCCCGAAGCGGTCCAAGTTTACACAACCTTGTTCAACAATGCGCTGAGTAATGCACATTACCCCACGCACTGGAAAACAGCTGTTGCTCAACCGATCCCTAAACGGGACAAAGATAAGTCCATTCCGACAAATCTTCGGTCGATCAGTCTACTTCCCTGCATAAGCAAGGTTTTTGAAAAGATAGTCATTCGAGTTCTGAAGCAATGGGCTGATGAAAATAAAATCATACCGGACAACCAGTTCGGATTCCGAGCGGGGCATGATACCATCAATGCCGCGTCAAAACTGGTGTCCGACATACAATGGAATCAAAACAAAAATCAGTGCACGGGTGCCTGCCTGATTGACTTGGAGAAGGCGTTCGACACCGTTTGGTTAGAGGGCCTCTTCCTCAAGCTGGTCAGGCTTGGCATAAGTAAACCATTGCTATACATGGTCTATGACATGATAACAGGTAGAAAGTTCGTTGTGAAAAATGGTGACGTAACTTCCACTACGGTCTTTAACATTAAAAACGGTCTGCAACAGGGGGCCATCGGTTCCCCGATCTTGTTTTCCATATTCACTGCAGATCTTATAGGTTCCATGCCGCACTTAATTGCGTACGCCGACGACCTAGTTGCGTACAGATCAGGTCCGAAGGTAGAGGTTATAAACATCTTGTTGCAGCGTGACTTCGAGAAAATCCAGAGATTTTGCGACGACTGGAAGCTGCTTATCAACTTCCAGAAGTGCGAAACCTTTGCTGCGGCAAGAAGGTTGTTTTTCAGCAGCCAACTTGATACCAGAGTGAAGGTAATCTGCTACATGGCCCTAGTATGGCCTATTATGGTGTACGGTTGTCCATTGTGGTTCAACGTGAGTCCTTCCCAGATGGAAAAGATGAGGGTGTTCGAAAGGCAGTGTCTTAGGAGCTGTCTCCGTCTGTATCGCACACCCGAGTCTGAGTACAAGAAGTACTACCCTAACGAGGTCTTGTACAACGAGGCAAACGTGAACAGGGTAGATAATTTTATTATTAAACTAATCAGAAGGCACACTGCACGAGCTATGACCTCGTCCAACAGTCTGATCTTTGGGGCTTACTACCCCAATAGTATGTACCATGAAAGGGTGCGCCTTAACGGCTTTATTCCTCCCGAAGAATTCCTCTATCTAGACACAATTGGCCTAATACAGGATCCACAAGGATGTCCTATCATCTTCCATGTCGTACGCCGAACAGTGGATAGGCGATTTCAATACGAACCGGATGTCGTTCGCACCCACGAGGATCTCCTCCGGTTCAGTAGCGCGATCCGCGCTCGAGATAGGAAAGAGTCTGCCAAAGAACGGCAATTTTACTGGTGGTTACACCAAAAGCAGCCTCCGCCACCGCTAGCATTTCCACAGGATCAGGTAGTTGACCATAGTGGCCAGCTTACATAGTTTTTAAGGTAGCTTTAATAATAAAACATAAAATCCAAAAAAAAAAGAAATATATACATGAAACAAAAACAAAAAAAAAGGTGCATCACGGCATATAAATTATATATGTTATGCATATACACAACATATACGCCCTAGTGCACGTGTCCGTACTGTTACGGACATAGTTAATATAGTATTAAGTTTTATCTTAGGGTAATTTAGTATTAGGTAGTGTAAGTAGTTAAGTTTAGCCAAGTTTTTTACAAGTTTTCTTGGCAAATTAATAAAGAAATAAAAGATCGTCTTAATGACTAAAAAAAAACGTAGATTAAGCCGAAAGGCACATTTAGAAAGTAGATCAGATTAGCTTAGAGTACCCGCATAGGGTCAGTAGGTTAGTATTAAGAACAATTGTAATTCTTAAGATAGTTAAGCTAGTTTTAAGTAATTTTGTCTAGCAAGTAAGGAAATAGAATAAATTGAATAAAATTATATTAAAAAAAAAAAAGGGGCGGGGCGCGAGATTTCTTTCGGGTAGCGGCCACGTAGGTTCGAAACCCGGCGGTGGCGCGTTGAATTTCGGGTATTATATATTTTTTTTTTGTCCCTCTGTGTAGTGTCCTGTTTATGTGCTGGCTCGTTAGGTTAATTAGTATTAATTAGTTAAGCAAGTTAATAAGTTTTTGAATTTATATTTTTTTTCTTCAATCAATCGAATAAAGCATTCTTAGTACTTAAGATAGGATTAAGTTTTTTTGCTCTTGAATAAATTGTAATTGTTGAAGTCAAGTGTCTGTGGTCCTCCTTTTTTTTTTGCTTTCGGTGTTCTGTTTTGGGACCGGGTGTTGTTTTTTTGTGGAGATTGGATTCCTCCCCCTAGTCGCAGCTCTAGAGGTAAGAAAAGTGTTGAGCGGAAGGGCAACTGCGTGGCGCCCAAACTTAACATCTTTAGCTCACGGCCATTCTCCATTGAGCGGCTGGCGTTCTTCCGCCCAACCCCAATCGGTCTCGGGGATTTCGACGGTAACATTTTGGCGCCCAACGTGGGGCCCGAAAGGCTTCGGCAAAGTATCGAGAAAAAAATACGTGCCAGGATCGTTATCGCGAATATGATACATTTTTTTTACATTTTTTTTTTGGTTTGTTGTGTGCCTTATCCCCTGGGAGGATAACTCTGTAGTCTTCCTTGCCTCGTCTTCGAGAATAAAAAAAAAAAAAAAAAACATGAATATGGACATAAATAGGTTGAGTGCAGAGGAGTTAACCTACGAGTTAGATGTGAGGGGTCGAAAGGGTGCCACGGTAGATGAGATGAGGAAGATGCTGCGACCAGCCATCAGAAGAGACGCTAGTTTCATTCTACCGGAGTATCCTTTCAGTTTCAAGGAGGATAAGACGGCAGTTACTGCGAAGCTAGACGAGCTGTTCAAACTGACAGGAGATTTCGTAGGCAATGAGCACTCAGGCGAATTTAAAAAATTGTAGCGAAAGCAGAATGGGTACTACTGCGTCTAGGTAGGTCGATCTGTGATACGGCCGATGACAAGGCTTTTGTGGCAGACGCTAGGCAGCAGGTGGTAGGCATTCTATCTAATTTGGATGTCAAGGCAGCGGTAGATGTAGGAGGTGCGGCTGCACCTGTACAGGGAGCGCAGGGACTCAACCTACACGTAGACGAAAGGTTTGACGCTCCAGTAAGCCCAGTTACCTATTCCCATCCAAGAGCCACGTAATCACCGCTCTTGCCACAGACGAAAAAGGTCCCGGTGATGAAATGGGGCCTTAAATTTAGCGGGGACTCGGGTCAGTCGGTCACCAGCTTCCTTGAGAAAGTGGAGGAGTTGAGGGAAGCCAGGGGCTTCACAGCGAACGAGGTGTTTTTGTCCGCTTACGATTTGTTCGAGAGGAAGGCTGCCATATGGTACAGGGCGAATAAACTCCGTTTTCGAAATTGGCAGGGTCTGTTGGATAGTTCGAGGGCTGAGTTTCTACCGCCAGGGTACGAGGAGCGGCTGTGGGCGGAGATCAGAGGTAAAACCCAGGGACAGACGGAGACAATCGGGATCTGCGTTAGTGTAATGCAGTGCCTTTTCGACCGACTAAGTGAGCAGTGTAGTGAAGATACGAAGCTGAAACAGAGTCGTCGGAACCTTTCACCATTTTACCAATCGCAAATGGCCTTGGTAGAGATAAAATCTCTGGACCATCTTGTGGAGGTTGGGCATCGTCTCGAAGCTACACGCTACTTAGTGGAGAGTTTCGCTCCTCCCCCGACCCGGAAAACGACACTGCTTGAGCCGGATCTGGCCTACGTTGGGGTTCCAACTCGAGAGGTGGCACCAGCTGTTGCCGCAACATCGCCCAGGGCTTCGACAACTTTATCTTGCTTCAGGTACAAGGAGCTGGGTCACATCGCGGCCAGGTGCCCCCAACCGGTTCGGTGCTATGGGTGCAACACTGCTGGGGTTATTCGCAGTCGTTGCCCACGTTGCTCTCCTCAGACGTCCGCCACGGGAAACGGGGTAGGGACTCAAGGACAGGCGGGTCGTTGCGTCAGGTGTCCGATTCCGCATGTCAAGCGCTATTTCCTTCTGCGGCGCTTGACTTTATGTTACAAAGCAGGGGTGGTGGTCGTCGTCCATATCTTAATGTGGATATTTATGGGGTCCAGTTGTTAGGGTTGCTGGATTCTGGAGCTTCTCGCACGATTCTTGGTGGCCGTTAGGCTGTTCTTTAGCAAAGGTCTATATAGAATCCGTAACCGTAGCAAATGGGGAAGGGGTTGAAGTCTTAGGGGCAGTTAGCGTACCTCTCAGGTTGGAGGGCAACGTGAAGGTAATGGGGGTGCTCGTCATTCCGAAGCTAGCACACAGCCTTATCCTGGGGGCCGATTTTTGGGAGCAGTTTGGTATTGTGCCAGACTTAGCCAAGCGAGTGTGCAACTTCGCCGACGAGGTGTGCGTCAGTGAAGGGAAGGAGAGGCTTACTTCAGCGCAACGGGAGGAGCTAGAGGTCTTGGTGGACAACATTTTCAGCACCATGGGTGAAGACCTGGGTTGTACCAACAGGGTGGAGCACGTTATCAGAACCCGCACCGAACCCATCAAACAACGGTATTATCCAGTTTCTCCGATTGTACAGAAACAAATCAACAAGGAGGTGGATGAGATGCTCCAAGCTGGAGTGATTGAGCCTTCGTCCAGTCCTTGGTCTTCACCTATCCTGCTGATTAAGAAAAAGGATGGGAAGTACCGCTTCTGCGTAGACTTTCGCAAGCTCAACCAAGTCACCGAGCGCGATGCGTATCCCATTCCTTATGTGTCCGCTACTCTCGACAAGCTGAGAAACGCAAAATTTCTCTCCTCCTAGGATATCAAGTCTGCTTACCGGCAGATACCCATGGCCGAGTCTTCGAAGAGGTACACAGCGTTCACTATTCCCGGGAAGGGGTTGTATCAGTTCCGCCGCATGCCATTTGGCCTTCATAACGCTCCAGCGACGTGGCAGCGTTTTATTGACACAATCATCGGAGCTGACCTTGAACCCAACGTGTTTGTGTATCTCGACGATGTCATTATTGTCACGGAGACTTTTGAGCGAGCGAGAGTGTCTTGCGGTGATTTGAGCAATAGAGAAGCTTCGCCCATATCTGGAAGGCAGTAAGTTCACGGTAGTGACCGATCATCACGGTTAGTGGGGAAAATCCAACTATTCCCGCAGAAGGTTATAGGGCGGATAGGTCCGAGGGCATGGAAGCGTGTACAGCAGCTCTAAGGGAACTTTTCGCTGATGTACGTTGCCGTTTGCAGGCCGCAGCTCAAAAGTCTAAGATGTTCTATAACCTGAGGCGGAGGGACGTCACATACTATACGAAAGATATGGTGCTACGGAAGAACTTCGTGTTGTCTGATGCGGCGAAGTTTTTCACTGCCAAACTAGCGCCGAAATATGTAGGACCGTTTGAGGTGACGCGGAGAGTGTCCCCCTGGACATACGAATTGGCGGACAGTGACGGGAAGTTAGCGGGGGTATGGCACGTCAAGGATCTGACACCATATCACCGCCAGACCGATGCTCTCTAGGATGTTTCTTCGGTGAAAACCTTTCGAAAGGAAGGGAGGAGTATTATGGGTTCCGACAGTTGAAAGGTTTTCACCTAGAAATATACTACAGATTCGTCATGGTAGGTGGGCGAGTGGGGCATTGATCCTGACGGTGTCATATTCCAGGACACTTGTGTGGTCGTGTTAGCGCCAGGTGTGGGTGGTCGTTTCCGTCGCTCTCCGGCATTCAAAGCGAGTGAACGTGTCGTAGCAGCAGTAAAGAAATAAAACAAACAAGAAAACCAAAAATCCCATCAGTGCGTGAAGTGCGATTTTTAAAGCTAGGTTCCGCAACTAGCCGTGGTCGGGCACATAGTGTGCACACCCCTGGTGTGGGAGACCCCGGTTCAAATACCGGAGGTAAAAAGTGACAGAGACACAATATATTCAATCTTTTTTTATTTTTTAAGAAGATAAAAGAGTGAAGTGAGGAGAATGAGGCCGAGAGGGTGGCCTGGGGGCAGAGGTGGACCGGCGCATGGCACATCAGGCCACAGCGCTGTCCAACCAGAAGATGAGGCGGGCTTCTCGACCGATGCCAGCTCATCACGCCACTCAATTGATGGCGAGAACGAGAGAGGGAAGAGGAGGAGGCCCCTTCACCCTGCACCCAACTTGGTCCAGAGGTCGAAGGCAAAGAAGACCACGCCATCGACCGTGACGTCACCAGCGAAGTCGGCTGGTAATGACGAAGCTGCTGTATCCACGGCAGCAACAACAACAACAACAACAGCTGCACCAACCACAATAGCAGCAACAACATCAAAAGCTGCGCTAGCAGCACTAGCGACATCCGCAGCGGCAGCTGCAAGAACAAGAACAACAGAGACCACGGCGGCTAATATACCAGCAACGTCAACAGCAGCAGTTCCGCCTTCAGCAATAGCGGCTACACTAGCCGACTCGGTTACATACGAGTCGGCAGAAGGGGAAGGAAGATATATGGGCCTGGGGAACAGGTACCAGGTCTTCTCCACCAACGAAGAGGATGAAGAACTGGAAGCTGAGCAGAGTCTCTCACGAATTGAGAGCCGCCAGCTCCAGCTCACTGAGAAGAGACGCTCAATTGAGCAACAGGAGGCGGAGCTGGCCGCCGTGGTCCAAATAATGAGGGAGAAGCTGGCCGCGCGGAAAGCGGCTCAGGCGGTTGCACGGCTGCGACAACAAGCCGCGCAGTCGCAAAAACAACTAGAAAGCCAATGCCAGCAACTGCAACAACAACAACCAACAGAGAAACCGCAGGCGCTGCTAAAAGGCACCCAGCAGCCGCCAAAAAAAACGCAGGGTCAACAGCAGCAGCAGAAGCAGCAGCAGAAACATCAGCAACAACAACAGCAGCAGCAGGCGAAGAAGCAGCAACAGCAGACACATCCAACAAGAGTGAGATGCCCACCGATAAACATCTTCGGGGCGGAGACCAAGGATCTCCAAAATCTATGTAAGTGGGCTGTTGTACACTTAGACAAATAAGATCTCCCATACGAGCTTAAATATAGGATGCCCCTCAGGCACACCGTGTATTGCCACTATATGGCAGTGCACGAATTAATTAGGCAGGCGTTGGAGAAGGCGGGGAATGAGTACTACACGTACACCCCGAAAGGAGAAAAACTCCAGACTCTGCTCCTTAAGAGCGTAGATCCTTCTACGGATCCGAAGGAAATTCTCGCTGTGCTGCGCCAGGCGCAGAGCGACGATCTCCGCATAGTAGGTGTTAAGCCGTTCGTCACTGCGGTGGCACGAAGGGAGAATAGGCGTTTGCCTATGTTCCTTGTCCAGATAACGCCCACTAGCAACGGAGAGCTCCTCAAGAGAATTAAACACTTGGGGAGTGTTGCCATTAAGTGGGACACATTAAAAAAAGGTAAGCACACGATGCAGTGTGCTAGATGCCAGAGGTTCGGGCATGCCGCGGCGAACTGTAAGATGGAGTTCCGCTGCGTGAAATGCGCTGAAAACCACAGTAGTGCAGAATGTCCTCTAGGAAAGGACAAAGTCGAAGACAAGAGCACCCTCAAATGTGAAATATGTAGGACTAACGGGCACCCCGCTAGTTATAGGGGCTGCCCGAAAGTACAAGAACTTAAAAACAAGTTCGAAAGGAGGACACTAAAAACGGTGGCAACAAGGCCAGCCTCAAGTTCCAGCCACCGCTGTTACGCCAAGCATCTCCTATGCCCAAATGGCATTATGCAGAGAACCGGCACAACAGACAGTGCCAAAGGCGACCGCGGTCCCAGTTACCCGACAGCCGGAGGCAAGTAATGATCTGAGCTCCATCCTGCTGGCTATCCAGGCACAGATGGCTCAGATGCGAAAAAGCATTGCTGAACAAGCAGAGCGGACAGGCAGTCAGAATAGATGTCATCTATTCCAGACTGTCTGGCGAACAAGCCACAATGGCCTCAATATAATGGCTGCACGCGCAGCTGACGACCTTAAGATCCTCGCGATAAATGTAAATTCACTAATAGGGACCAACAGGAAACTTTCCTTCGGCCAACTGTTAAGAGACCAAAATCCTGATGTGATAATAGTTAGCGAAACGAAGCTCAACCAAAAGCACACCCTCAGGTATAATAAGTACAATATTACTCGGAGAGACCGCACCCATTATGGTGGCGGAGTCGCTCTTTTAATTAAGAAATCTATTAATCATAAGTTCATGTATAGCAATAAAGCGCGTAGGTTTCGTTTGCTAGAGACGTGTATCGCACGCATTCCGGGCAGCACTCTCGGGCAGTAAGCAATTGCACGTGATCACTCTCTATGCACCAGATAGTAATAATCTCGAGCATAATTTCATACCAGAGCTCGAAACTCTCTTCAGATGTCTCCGACTGAGCTCGGAAGATACTTACTATTATATAATTGCAGGAGATTTGAACTCCAGGCATCAAGACTGGGGATGCAATAGGAATTGCGCACGGGGGATCCCTTTGAAGAACTGGTTGATTGGGCATGATGAGTTGAGGGCTGATCTGCTTGCAACCGAAATACCATCGTTTCCCAGAAGCGGGAATTATCTGGATCTACTATTAATTGACAGACGACTGACAATACAGGATGTAGATACAAGCACACGGAATTGTTTAACCACGATAGAGTACGATAGTGATCATCGTGCTTTTTCAGTGGTTATTCAACTCCCGAACGAGGTGGCTGAGCTGGGGGAATATGTCCAGCGAAATCCTTACAATTACAATAAGGCTCGCTGGCCACGTTTCTCCAGGGCTTTAGCCAGGGAACTCCGGTCGAGTGCGATCAATCCGCCAACGAACAGAAACCTAACGAACGAGGAGGTTGACAGGTACCTCATACAAATGGACGACGTAGGTAAACGTACGATGGACAAAACAATTCCAAAGGTAGTTCAAATCGATAAAAGCGATGTTTATCGAAATGCTACCATCGATGCACTTCACGTGCAGAAAAGTAGGCTGGTGTCAAGACTCAAACTCTTGCACAGGCGGCTTACAGATCCACAAAACGCGGAGGTCATGTCACTGAAGTCGGAGATCAAAAACCTCCAACAGATAATATGAATAAATTACAGCTTGGCTATAAGCTTGGGGCAATAAAATCCGGGCTGTACAATCCAACAACCCGGGTATATTCCCGCAAGTAAATAAACTATTCCGGAGGAAAGATCAAAACGATATTCTGAACTTTCGACTTCCCAGGACGACAGACAACGAACACTTACTGACTTCAATTGGCAGCGATCCAGGTGGGGCAGTGCTAGATAATGACTTCTTCGTGGTTGAAGATCCCCAGGAGAAGGTTAATGCTATTGGTGCTGTGTTCCAGAGAGTGTATACGGTCAACGAGGTTAGTAGGCCAAGTCACGATCTGGAGGACAGAGCCCTACTAAACCGCTTCTATCTCCGCCTGGAGATAAGTCAATGGCGATCTGAGAATCCAGGCTTCACCAGGTTAAGTGACGGTAACATGGCAAATCTTGCGGTCGCCAACGATGCAAATCACAGCTTGAATTCTCAAGAAGATCTCCAGGGTATCTTTAGCTCGCTGAAGAAAAAAAAGTCTGTCGGAATCGATGGTATACCAAATATTGTGCTTCGACATCTTCCCCCCGAAGCGGTAAAAGTCTACTCAACATTGTTCATCAATGCGCTGAGAAATGCACATTACCCAGCGCACTGGAAAACAGCTGTGGTTCAGCCGATTCCTAAACGCGATAAAGACAAGTCCATTCCGACAGATCTTCGGTCGATTAGTATTCTTCCCTGCATAAGCAAGGTTTTTGAAAAGATAGTCATTCGTGGATGGGCATGGGCCTGTGCATCCAGGGCAAAGTTGTTGACTGCTCTCAACTTGGCGAGATGCCAGCAACGATCCCTGTAAAATGCACAGGTCAAGTTGACATACAGCCTCCTCGCGGCGCCCTCTGGAAAGCCTTTAAGGCAACCGCTTAGAGGTGAACTAATGTATGCAGCGGCCTTGGGATGGGCCGGGCAAAAAGACGATGAAAAACTGCGATATTTACTTCGGCGATTGCTATAAAGAGCGAAGGCAGCGCTTATTCGGATGCGGGCTTGTTGTTCGAGGCAGACTTAGGCAAGAAGTCTTAAGATTTAAATACATAAGCGAGCGCCTCATAACAATCCGCATCAAGGCTACATTCGGCAACATCTGCCTGATATGCGCCCACGCCCCAACGGAGGATAATGACGACAGCAAAGACGACTTTTACGATCTCCTAGAAAGAACATACGATCAATGCCCCAGCTAGGACACCAAGATCGTTCAAGGAGATTTCAACGCAAAGCTGGGCAGGGAAGACGTCTTTGCTAGAGTCATCGGGAAGCACAGCCTGCACAACAACACGTCCGAGAACGGACTCAGGCTTTTGGACTTCGTAACGGGGCGAAACCTCTTTGTAGCAGGCACGCGGTTTCCTCACGTCAATATCCACAAAAGGGACCTGGCGGTCTCCTGATCAATCAACCGTCAACCAGATTGATCACATTGCGATCGACGTCGACACTCCTCCAGCACTCTCGATGTCCGAACATTCCGAGGAGCCAACATCGACTCGGATCATTTCCTTGTTATAGCCAAGGTAAGAACACGGATATCGATAGGACAACGGAGTAGAGCAAGACCAAAACAGTTTGACGTCGGAAAGCTACAATCGCAATTGACCGCTAGCAATTTTGCCGATCGAGTCTCCTAAAAGCTCTCAGAGAGTCCAACCCTGCCAAGCGAAACAATCGACCAACAATGGAACCGTTGTCAAAAAGCTATCAGAGAAGCTGCATCTGATGTGCTGGGTTTTAAAACGCCAACCCGAAAAACCCCTGGTTTGACAACGAGTGCAGGGAGGCACATTCAGCGAAGCAAGCAGCATACAAGGCGACGCTGGACAGAAGGACGAGAGCGGTTCATGAGAACTTAAAAGTAGGGAAGAGCACCGGCTTCTCAAAAATAAAAAGAAAGAGCATGAGAATCGCGCGATCGAGGAAATCGAGAGGTGTTACGGCAGAAATGACGTCCGAAAGTTCTACCAACGGGTAAAACGACTATCCAATGGATACAAAATTCGGACAGAAGCCTGTCGTGACGCAGAGGGACAACTTGTAGTAGATTCGCAGTCGATACTGAGAATCTGGAAGGATCATTTCTGTAGACTGTTAAAGGGCGAGGAAGACTCCAATACTGATGTCAGGCAGAATGTTCCACTCAACACAATTGACGATGATCGACGAGAATTCCGTCCCCCCGACCTAGACGAAGTCAAGATAGCGATATCGAAACTAAAGTCCAATAAAGCTGCTGGTGAAGACGGATTGTCTGCGGAACTGTTTTAGGCAGCTGGAAAGGTACATGCACCAAGTCATCTGTAAGATATGGTCGGAGGAAAGCATGCCCGACGAGTGGAATCTCAGTATCGTTTGCCCGATCCACAAGAAAGGAGACCCCTTTGACTGCACCAACTATAGAGGGATAAGTCTTCTTATCATCGCCTATAAGATCCTCTCTGCCGTTTTGTGTGAGCGCCTGAAACCATTCGTCAACAACTTGATAGGTCCTTATCAGTGCGGTTTCAGGCCGGGGAAGTCCACCATCGACCAAATATTCACACTCCGGCAGATCCTGGAAAAAACCCAAGAAATGCAGATCGACACCCACCACCTCGAAGGACCAAGTTAACATTATATAACACCTTGATCATCCCTGTCCTGCTCTATGGTGCGGAAGCATGGACAATCTCAAAAGCGGATGAAGAAGCACTTGGTCTTTTCGAGAGAAAACTTCTGCGTTCAATCTTTGGTCCTGTTTACGTTGATGGTTATTGGAGAAGAAGATTCAACTACGAACTGTACGGGCTGTACAATGGCATGAGCCTAGTCAGGCGTCTACGTATTCAACGCCTAAGATGGCTGGGCCATGTAGAGCGCATGGAAAACACTGCTCCAAACCGAAGAGTCTTCCACTCCGAACCAGTGGGACAACGCAATAGAGGACGCCCACGGAACCGATGGCGCACCCAGGTGGAGAAGGACCTCAACCAACTTGGTGTGCGCGGTTGGAGACAGCTGGCAAAAGATCGTGCCGGCTGGAGAGGCTTACTGGTTGAGGCCTAGGTCCACCCCTGACTGTAGCGCCACCTGAAGAAGAAGAAGTCATTCGAGTTCTGAAACAATGGGTTGATGAAAATAAAATTATACCGGACAACCAGTTCGGATTCAGGGCGGGGCATGAAACCATACATGCCGCGTCCAAACTGGTGTCCGACATTCAGTGGAATAAAGGCAAAAAAAATGCACAGGTGCCTGTCTGATTGATTTGGAGAAAGCGTTCGACACCGTTTGGTTAGAGGACCTCTTCCTCAAGCTAGTCAGGTTTGGCATAAGTAAGCCATTGCTATATATGATCTTGCGACGTAACTTCTAGCACTGTCCTTGATATTAAATATGGTCTGCAACAGGGAGCGGTTGGTTCGCCGATCTTGTTTCCAATATTCACTGCAGATCTTGTAGGTTCCATGCCGCACTTAATTGCGTACGCCGACGGCCTAGTTGCGTACAGATCAGGTCCGAAGGTCGAGTTTATAAATATCTTGTTGCAGCGTGTTTTCGATAAAATTCAGCGATTTTGCGACGACTGGAAGTTGGTAATCAACTTCCTGAAGTGTGAAACTACCCTGTTCAAAACCCCGCTGTACGCGGCACCGAGGGATACGCGCCAAAAATGGCACAAGTTCGGCATAGTTGACCCGCAAGGTCGGCCGTTAGCCATGAAAAGTGTAGTTAGATATCTTGGCATTTGGCTGGATCAATATCTACATTTTGACAAACATATAGATATTGCTCTGTAGAAAGTGAGAAAAGCTTTTGCTGCGGCAAGGAGGTTGTTTTCCTTAAATTCGGAAACAATTAAATCATTACTCAGAGATCACTTTAATAGAACCATATTTTCAAAACCACCATTCCATAGTACAACTAATGGACAAGTGGAAAGATTCCACAGCAATTTAACAGAAATAGCCTGATGCATTAGATTGTAATAAAATATTAACGATAGTACTGAGCTGATACTCCTTGCCACTACTGAATACAATAGAACAGTTCATTCGGTTGCGAAGCACAAGCCCATTGATATTATTCACTCGATGTCATCCGCGTTAAGAAATGACATTAAAAATAATCTAGAATATATTATCATAATAGGAAAAAAGTAAGTTCGAATATTTAAACCTACTGATAAGGTATTTGTACGTACTAACAAATGAATAGGAAATAAGTCTTAAAGACTTTTTGTCAAAAAAGTAGTGCAGAAATATTTAGGAACTGTGGTTCCGTTAGACAATAGGCAATTACACAAGGATATTATAAGATAATTATTTTGCTTAGGCTCCTACATTTAATCTTAGTTCATTCCGCATGCTCTAAGCTACTGGACTACACATAGGCTCGTTGTGCACCTATCCATGATGGAAAAGTGGCCATTTACGACGTCTTCGGCTATCTCAAGCACTGTACCAATATAGCAGAATACGAACATCTGGCTTACCAAACACTTAAATTCATACCCCTGTTTACTAAAACGGAATTCAAAAAGGCAATGCAGGTTGACGTAGATCAAATATTACATCTTTTGGGCACACTTAGGATGCAAGTAGGAATAAGGCTGTCATAACTGACTTAGATAACAATTTACTTTATTATGTTCGGCAAAGTAAAAGTTGTAAGTCCCATACTATTAGATGACAAAGGAATATAATACATAATTAAAGCTGAACACTTCACCAATGTTAGCATAAATGAAATTTTGAATAATTCTAGACTAAAAATAATATAACCAGATAATATTAGAGCAATTAAGAACTTTCCTATACCAAAAACTTCGAAACAGATAAAATCTTTTGTGGGACTTCTCGGTTGTTATCGAGAGTTTATTAAGGACTTCGCTACACCATACAGCTCTATTCAAAATACATTGCTTGTTTTGAAAACTGCAAGGCTCTTCTTTGCAATGCTCCCTTACTACAATACCCCGATTTCACAAAACCTTTCAACCTTACTAGTGATGCAAGTAATGTTGCTATAGGTGCTGTGCTATCCCAAGGCTCTATAGGATCAAATAAACTTATTTGCTTCGCAAGTAGGACCTTATCAAAGTCTGAACAAAATTATAGCGTTATAGAGAAAGAGCTCTTAGCTATTGTATGGGCAACTAAGTACTTTTGGCCCCTATCTGTTTGGAAGGCGGTTTCAGATAGTAACGGATCACAAGCCTCTGATTTACTTATTCTCTCTAAAAGAGCCAAATTCTATGCTCGTGCGATGCCGGCTTAAATTAGAAGAATTTGACTGTTCTGTAGTTTATAAAAAAGGAAAGCAAAACTTAAATGCTGATGCATTGTCACATATTGAAATCAATGCTAATGAAATAAAAGCTGATGAGCAAGAGACTAGGAATTTAGATCGGGGTCCATGGCAAACATCGTCGATAATGATTTAAACACCATCCACTCGGGCTACAAGTAGGGTTAATGAGTTCTCTAACCAGATCATTCTCAAGAAGAATCCTAACAAATCAAAGCTCTTCGTTAGATTTCAAATTTGTTTGTTTTAAAACGAAAAAACGAATACAAAAACATATCATCTGATGATATCATTATCTCAATTTTTAAGGATTATATGAATTCAAAGCGAGTTACTTGTTTTTGTACTGATGATGAAACTTTTAGTTAAGTCCAACTTATATTTTCTTCATATTGTAACAACAATCGTATAAAGCTTGTAAGACCACACATTCTGTTATCAGATGTAATTGAGCGAGATGAACACGAACATTAAATACGAGATTATCATACTGAGTCTAATCATAGGGGTATAGCGGAATGTTTTGAGCACATAAAAAGGTATTTCTATTTTCCCAATATGAAGAATATAGTAACAAAACTGGTAAATGACTGTGAGATATGCAGTATAAATAAGTATGGACGAAATAGAGTAAAATTAAGGTACAAGATGATGACCGAAACACTCGAAGACTATTCATTATTCAGTACACAAAGAACATTTTTTGACAGTCATTGATAAGTTCAGAAAATTCGCTTCTGTTTATCTACTTAACGCGTAAATCTTATCCAATTATTAAAACATTTATTCTCTCATCACCGAATTCCGAGGAAAATAGTAACAGATAATGGTAGTGATTTTTTATCGACGCTTTTTAGGGACTTTCTAAATATTTATGAGTGGCAGCTCACCGGTTAAGAGATTCCACTCCACTGTAACTGAACTCATTCGTATCATTAAGAGTCAGCACAAAAATAAACCCATTAAAGAGGTAGTGGACGAAGCTGTCCTTACCTATAGCAACTCCATACACTCGGTAACAAAACTTACGCCCTTCGAGGTGCTTACTGGTCACATTATTAAGTCAACCCCATTCCCCACTAACAAAACTTCAGTAGCAAACGAGGAATACTTAAAGCAGCATCTAGAGAATTATGAACATTTATGTAAATTCATATATGAGAGAAGTTTAAACAGCAAGCAAAACACTATCCGTAAACTTCATGAAAATCGTACATATCCTGATTTTGTACCGTTTGAAATAATATATGAACAAGATACACGAAACACACTGTTCTGCGTAATAGCAAAATTACTGTAAACACTAACAAGCGTAAAGTACACAAAAAAAATAAGAAATAAACTTAAAAAGTAGTTAACGAATGTATTCAGAACACACTTGATAAATACATACCGCGGTAGCTTACTCTAATTTCATACATAATTCCTAGTTCGAATGTTTCTTCAAATAAAGGAAAGAGATTGAGAGACTTTAATTTACTTGACCAATAATGTACTTTACCAAAGTTAAAGTATCTAAAGTATATATTTGAGAATGCATCATAATCAGCAACTACAACATAATCAAGACTACAATTCATACCATCTGTTTATTGAATTTATTTTAATTATTGTTTCAAAAATTTTGGTAAGCATGAAAACTCAAAGAATTTAACACAGCTTGTAACATTTTGGCAAAAAAAAGATCATTGTTGTATTATTATTATTGTATATTACTAAATAACATATAACATTATATGAGATTTCACCGATAATGCTTCATAGTGTATAAATAATGAAGTTCACTTATCCTTAGTTTTACATTTCTAATTATCATCAATCAATCAATTAATAATCATTATATATAAATATTGTATACAGCTTCCATCCTTTACACCTGAAAACGAGTATCTTGTTATTCTTCAATGCTCAGAAGAGAGTTAAGGAAGAACAGGAGGCACTTGCCTTTCAACATACGTTCCACATACGTTCCACATACGTTCCACATACGCTCCACATACGACACAGTCAAGTTTATTTTCCTAAAGAATATCTATACTGCGGCGGGAGGAGTTACGTACTCTTATAATAGGAGAACACGCCAGAACCCAACATGTTGCTATCACCTAAATATGTAGTCGAAACATCATTCAGTATGTCACGTGCTGACACCAAGCGTATGGTTTCATCAATGATCTGATGGCAATGGTACCGGTGGATATTAGGCAAAGGCAAACACGTGCTCTGCCCTACAAATGTATAACCGCATGGAGAGCTGTTAGTATGATCATATCGAGAGAGGCTTGTTGAAACAGTGGCTGCACTGCTCTCTCCTGTTCTCGCCTACGACTTGCATGTTGCTTCCAATAGTAATGTGCAGGTGTAAAGGTTGGATGTAAGAGAGCTTAGACTCACTATAGTGTGAACATTTGGAAGTTGAATTAGCTTAATAAAGAATGTTAAGGTTATGAATTAAAAGAAATTGTTTTTTTTTTTCATTTGTGTTTGTAACTGGCGCAGTCGGGAACGCTTAACCTGCGAAAGTTTTAAGTGAAAAATAAATACAGTAGCTTAAACTAATCGCGTGAAGGCTAAATCGCTCCATTCGAAGGTTTATCGAAAAGGAAGGCAAGACACGTGGGAGAGATTCTGCAAACTATAACGTACGAGCAACTGGAGTAAGTCCATTCATTACTATATACATAGATACACATAAAATCGGTTCTTGTCTCATGACTCCAACTCTCCGAAGAAGCAATCGAGCTGGAAAAAACGAATTTACATTAAAGACAAATTTACAAAACATAAAGAAAAGTGATATATAAGAACTCGTGTATTTTCCAAGTGAAAACATTGAAGTGCAATTTGAATCAGGAACAGTCAGTGCCCATTTTTCAGAAATGAATGACTCATCGGCTGCTATGGAGGCTGATATGGAGCTATGCGGTCAACAATTAGGTCAATGAGGCCGAAAAATATTTTGGAAGCCTTTAATTTTTGTCTCGTGGAACAGAACTCTCTTTATTTTAAAGGCCCTCATTTTCCAAGAAACCCCCCTCAGCCGAGAAGCCAGCAAAAAGGTATCGACAACCTGCTAGAACCCCGAATTTCCAAAGGCCGGCTAACCCATCTACTTCATATCAGCATTCTCCACCGCATCCCAATTTAAAAGCTAGTAATTATAACCAAAATCGAAGAAACGATTTATCACCCCCCGAATACATGGACGTTTCTAGTGCGAACACACGCAGGAGTAACGTTACCCGTAGATCGCAAGGTGCTCAAGCTTCTGGACAAATGTTTAACGTGTAATGCCGTTGTCATAAACCCTATTGGAACGGTGAACTGAGTGCACCCACGTCACCCCATAAACAGACCCGTAACGATCCACAAGTTCTGCCCCCATCATCTTATCTCGATCCGCAAGATTATCATCCCTATTTAGAAAGCTCTTCTTTGCCCGAGCATACAACAGAGCATGAGGTAGATGACAGAAATTTTTCCTTGAACGCCTCGAAACAGCAATCGGATACGTTGATATAAACAACTGTAATTCAAGTCTCCTATCATGTATAATTATCAATAACATAAGCAATTGTCCGTGTAAATTTCTCATAGATACAGGAAGCAACCTGTCATTCTTGAGTCCAACAATACCCAGTGACCTGAAGGTGAAATTAATCGACCCTGTTGAAATAAAAACTGATTTCGTTGATATAGAAGTTGTCTTGAATGGTATACAAGAATTGAGAACTGAGAAATCATTAACATTTCTTGTGTTCAAATTTCATAATTATTTCGAAGGACTGATTGGCATAGATAGACATTCTCAAGACGCTTACTATTAAAATAGATCTAAGAAAATCAGTTATTGAAACCAACAGACATAAAACTCCCCTTCTTTTTAAGCAAAATGTGGTATCAGCACCTTATACCATCCAAGGCCTTAGCAAAAGAATCTGTTTTTTGCCTGTTGATAACGAGAACGGTGATGTTTACATCAAGCCAACTTCTATATCTGATAATTTATTAATACCAGAAGCGGTCTATAGATCACTATATTGGTTTTCTTTGATTGAAGTAATCAACACATCAGATCACCCTCAAAGCTTCGGTATAGAACAACACATCAGATCACCCTCAAAGCTTCGGTATAGAACAACCAACTAATGCTACGAAATTCGACGAGAATTCTTTTCTTTTTTGGATACTTTTAAAATCGAATAAACCAATAACATCAGCCAAGTATATAATCCTATGATTAAAACAGATCATTTGAGTCGTGAGGAAGAACGAGCAATTAAACGTCTTTGAAGTGAAACTCACAGAGACATTTTCTTCGAGGACGGAAAGAACTTAACGTTCACGAATGCAATAAAACGTCAGATAAAAACAAAGTATGAGGTACCCATATATCGCAGATCGTATCGTTACCCAAACATACATAAGACCGAGATTCAAAGGCAAATTTCTGATATGCTCAAACATGGTATTATACGTCCAAGCTTCTCTCCATGGTCCTCTCCAATTTGGGTTGTACCGAAGAAAAAGGACGCAAGTGGTAAACAGAGATGGCGATTAGTTGTGGGCTATCGCAAACTCAACGAGAAGACGGTTGACGACAAATATCCAATACCGAATATCACAGAAATATTAGACAAGCTCGGTAAGTGTAAGTATTAGCGTAATAGATTTAGCATCAGGCCTTCACCAAATAGAGATCAGCCCGGATGACATCCGAAAGACTGCATTCACTGTAGATAACGGGCAATGGACCTTCCACTTTTCAGCGGGTAATGGATAACATCCTTGGTAGCTTGATAGGTAGAGTTTGTCTAATGTATATATACGATATAATTGTGTTCTCTACCTCACTTCAGGAACACATAGAAAGTCTCCGTAAAGAGTTCAATACATTGCAGGAAGCTAAGCAAGCTCTTCTTTGCAATGCTCCTTTACTACAATACCCCGATTTCGCAAAACCTTTCAACCTTACTAGTGATGCCTATAGGACCAGATAAACCTATTTGCTGCGCAAGTAGGACCTTATCAAAGTCTGAACAAAATTATAGCGTAATAGAGAAAGAGCTCTGGGCTACTGTATGGGCAACTAAGTACTTTTGCCCCTATCTGTTTGGAAGGCGGTTTCAGATAGTAACGGATCACAAGCCTCTGACTATGCTCGTGCAATGTCGGCTTAAATTAGAAGAATTTGACTGTTCTGTAGTTTATAAAAAAGGAAAGCAAAACTTAAATGCTGATGCATTGTCACGTATTGAAATCAATGCTAATGAAATAAAAGCTGATGAGCAAGAGACTAGGAATTTAGATCGGGGTTCCATGGCAAACAACGTCGATAATGATTTGAACACCATCCACTCGGGCTACGAAAGTAGTGTTAACGAGTTCTCTAACCAGATCCTTCTCAAGAAGAATCCTAACAAATCAAAGCTCTTCGTTAGATTTCAAGTTTGTTTGTTTTAAAACGAAAATATATCATTATCTCAATTTTTAGGGATTATATGAATTCAAAGCGAGTTACTGGTTTTTGTACAGATGATGAAACTTTTAGGCAAGTCCAACTTATATTTTCTTAATATTTTAACAACAATCGTATAAAGCTTGTAAGACCACACATTCTGTTATCATATGTAATTGAGCGAGATGAACACGAACATTTAATACGAGATAATCATACTGAGTCTAATCATAGGGGTATAGCGGAATGTTTTGATCACATAAAGAGGTATTTCTATTTTCCCAATATGAAGAACTTAGTAACAAAACTGGTAAATGACTGTGAGATATGCAGTATAAATAAGTATGGACGAAATAGAGTAAAATTAAAGTACAAGATGATGACCGAAACACTCGAAGACTTTTCATTATTCAGTACACAAACAACATTTTTTGACAGTCATTGATAAGTTCAGTAAATTCGCTTCTGTTTATCTACTTAACGCCAGGAATAGTGTAACTCTTATCCAATCATTAAAACATTTATTCTCTCATCACGGAATTCCGAGGAAAATAGTAAATCTAGCCTAGATAGATAATCTAGATAGATAGATAATCTTTTCACTAGCCTTCGACTGAGCTCGGAGGAGAACTACTATAACATAGCTGGCGACTTTAATTCGCGGCATATACAGTGGGATAATGTGGTACACAACAACGTTGTATAAATGGTTAGTAGAGCACAATATTGAGTTCAAGCTAGATCTGCTTGCAACCGATAGGCCATCGTATCTTAGAAGCAGGTTCTATCTGTATCTGATGCTGAAAGACAAACGACTGACCATACTAGACGTGGAAAGACGCACACGGAACTGTCTAACTGGTGTTGGGAATAAGAGTGATCACTGCGAGCTCATCGCAGTTATTCAGCTCCCGAACGAGGTGGAAGAACCGGAGGAATATGTCAAGAGGCACCCTTATAATTACAATAAGGATCGCTGGCCACGCTTCACAAGAACTTTATCCACAGAACTACGCTTGAGTGGGATCAATCCGCCGACAAACAGAAACCTGATAAACGAAGAGGTTGACAGGTACCTCATACAAATGGACGACGTAGTTAAACATACGACGGACAAAACAATTCCAAAGGTAGTTCAAATCGATAAAAGCGATGTTTATCGAAATGCTACCATCGATGCACTTCACGTGCAGAAAAGTAGGCTGGTGTCAAGACTCAAACTCTTGCACAGGCGGCTTACAGATCCACAAAACGCGGAAGTCATGTCACTGAAGTCGGAGATAAAAAACCTCCAATAGATAATATGAATTAATTACAGCTTGGCTATAAGCTTGGGGCAATAAAATCCGGGCTGTACAATCCAACAACCCGGGTATGTTCCCGCAAGTAAATAAACTATTCCGGAGGAAAGATCAAAACGATATTCTGAACTTTCGACTTCCCAGGACGACAGACAACGAACACTTACTGACTTCAATTGGCAGCGATCCAGGTGGGGCAGTGCTAGACAATGACTTCTTCGTGGTTGAAGATCCCCAGGAAAAGGGTAATGCTATTGGTGCTGTGTTCCAGAGAGTGTATACGGTCAACGAGGTTAGTAGGCCAAGTCACGATCTGGAGAACAGAGCCCTACTAAACCGCTTCTATCTCCGCATGGAGATAAGTCAATGGCGATCTGAGAATCCAGGTTTCACCAGGTTAAGTGACGGTAACATGGCAAATCTTGCGGTCGCCAACGATGCAAATCACAGCTTGAATTCTCAAGAAGATCTCCAGGGTATCTTTAGCTCGCTGAAGAAAAAAAAGTCTGTCGGAATCGATGGTGTACCAAATACTGTGCTTCGACATCTTCCCCCCGAAGCGGTAAAAGTCTACTCAACATTGTTCAACAATGCGCTGAGAAATGCACATTACCCAGCGCACTGCAAAACAGCTGTGGTTCAGCCGATTCCTAAACGCGATAGACACAAGTCCATTCCGACAGATCTTCGGTCGATTAGTATTCTTCCCTGCATAAGCAAGGTTTTTGAAAAGATAGTCATTCGTGGATGGGCAAGCCTTTAAAGCAACCGCTTAGAGGTGAACTAATGTATGCAGCGGCCCCCTTGTCCAGGGGCTTAAGCCAGGACCCAGTCCTCTAGGTTCGGCGGTTGCGCGTGGGGTTAACTTCCCCACTGTGTAAAAAACTACTAGTTCCGAAACGACGAGAAGCCTCGGATACGGATGACCCTACTGCTGACGACCATGGACAACGAAATAAGGACAACTATTTTCGGTTCTGCACGTGGAATGTGAAGTCCCTGAACAGACCACGTGCAGCCGATGAACTTGCGGAAGCCCTCTAAGCTTATAAGGCAGATATCTCCGCCATTCAGGAGGTGCGGTGGGATGGGCCGGGCAAAAAGAGGATGAAAAACTGCGATATTTACTTCGGCGATTGCTATAAAGAGCGAAGGCAGCGCTTATTCGGATGCGGGCTTGTTGTTCGAGGCAGACTTAGGCAAGAAGTCTTAAGATTTAAATACATAAGCGAGCGCCTCATAACAATCCGCATCAAGGCTACATTCGGCAACATCTGCCTGATATGCGCCCACGCCCCAACGGAGGATAAAGATGACGACAGCAAAGACGACTTTTACGATCTCCTAGAAAGAACATACGATCAATGCCCCAGCTAGGACACCAAGATCGTTCAAGGAGATTTCAACGCAAAGCTGGGCAAGGAAGACGTCTTTGCTAGAGTCATCGGGAAGCACAGCCTGCACAACAACACGTCCGAGAACGGACTCAGGCTTTTGGACTTCGTAACGGTGCGAAACCTCTTTGTAGCAGGCACGCGGTTCCCTCACGTCAACATCCACAAAAGGGGCCTGGCGGTCTCCTGATCAATCAACCGTCAACCAGATTGATCACATTGCGATCGACGTCGACACTCCTCCAGCACTCTCGATGTCCGAACATTCCGAGGAGCCAACATCGACTCGGATCATTTCCTTGTTATAGCCAAGGTAAGAACACGGATATCGATAGGACAACGGAGTAGAGCAAGACCAAAACAGTTTGACGTCGGAAAGCTACAATCGCAATTGACCGCTAGCAACTTTGCCGATCGAGTCTCCTAAAAGCTCTCAGAGAGTCCAACCCTGCCAGGCGAAACAATCGACCAACAATGGAACCGTTGTCAAAAAGCCATCAGAGAAGCTGCATCTGATGTGCTGCGTTTTAAAACGCCACCCCAAAAAACCCATAGTTTGACAACGAGTGCAGGCAGGCACATTCAGCGAAGCAAGAGAACGGTTCGTGAGAACTTAAAAGTAGGGAAGAGCACCGGCTTCTCAAAAAGAAAAAGAAAGAGCATGAGAAGCGCGCGATCGAGGAAATGGAGAGGTGTTACGGCAGAAATGACGTTCGAAAGTTCTACCAACGGGTAAAACGACCATCCAATGGATACAAAATTCGGACAGAAGCCTGTCGTGACGCAGAGGGACAACTCGTATTAGATTCGCAGTCGATACTGAGAATCTGGAAGGATCATTTCTGTAGACTGTTAAAGGGCAAGGAAGACTCCAATACTGCTGTCAGGCAGAATGTTCCACTCAACACAATTGACGATGATCGACGAGAATTCCGTCCCCCCGACCTAGACGAAGTCAAGATAGCGATATCGAAACTAAAGTCCAATAAAGCTGCTGGTGAAGACGGACTGTCTGCGGAACTGTTTAAGGCAGCTGGAAATGAGGTGGTAAGATACATGCACCAACTCATCTGTAAGATATGGTCGGAGGAAAGCATGCCCGACGAGTGGAATCTCAGTATCGTTTGCCTGATCCACAAGAAAGGAGACCCCTTTGACTGCACCAACTATAGAGGGATAAGTCTCCTTAACATCGCCTATAAGATCCTCTCTGCCGTTTAGTGTGAGCGCCTGAAACCATTCGTCAACAACCTGATAGGTTGTGCAGGATGACGATGGAGAACTCTCGCTGCTCCATCAAGGTCGGTAACGAACTCACCGAGACCTTCAATGTCAAAAAAGGTTTTAGACAAGGCGACGCGCTGTCATGTGATTTCTTTAACATCATCCTGGAAAAGATCGTGCAAGACTCACATGCCAACACTAGAGGCACGATCTTCCAGAAGTCCGTACAACTGATAGCATACGCGGATGACATTGACGTGATTGGCATTGGCATTGCCAATTATTGGTATTAAAGCGGAGGCGGCCAAAATGGGTTTAGCGGTGAACGAGGGCAAAACGAAGTATATGCTGTCATCGAGAAAGGACGCACAACATCGACGACTTGGCCAAAACGTCACCATAGGCAGCTATAACTTCGAGGTAGTGAAGGACTTCGTCTACCTCGGTTCGAAAGTGAACAGTACGAACAACACCAGTACCGAGATTAAACGCATTATTACTCAAAGAAACAGCGATTGGCAAGCTGTTTCTTTGGGCTCAAGAGGCAATTGAGTAGTAGAGTTCTCTCTCGAAGGACCAAGTTAACATTATATAACACCTTGATCATCCCTGTCCTGCTCTATGGTGCGGAAGCATGGACAATCTCAAAAGCGGATGAAGAAGCACTTGGTCTTTTCGAGAGAAAACTTCTGCGTTCAATCTTTGGTCCTGTTTGCGTTGATGGTTATTGGAGAAGAAGATTCAACTACGAACTGTACGGGCTGTACAGCGGCATGAGCCTAGTCAGGCGTCTACGTATTCAACGCCTAAGATGGCTGGGCCATGTAGAGCGCATGGAAAACACTGCTCCAAACCGAAGAGTCTTCCACTCCGAACCAGTGGGACAACGCAATAGAGGACGCCCACGGAACCGATGGCGCACCCAGGTGGAGAAGGACCTCAACCAACTTGGTGTGCGCGGTTGGAGACAGCTGGCAAAAGATCGTGCCGGCTGGAGAGGCTTACTGGTTGAGGCCCAGGTCCACCCCGGACTGTAGCGCCACCTGAAGAAGAAGAAGTCATTCGAGTTCTGAAACAATGGGTTGATGAAAATAAAATTATACCGGACAACCAGTTCGGATTCAGGGCGGGGAATGAAACCATACATGCCGCGTCCAAACTGGTGTCCGACATTCAGTGGAATAAAGGCAAAAAAAATGCACAGGTGCCTGTCTGATTGATTTGGAGAAAGCGTTCGACACCGTTTGGTTAGAGGACCTCTTCCTCAAGCTAGTCAGGTTTATGCCAAACCTGACTAAGCCATTGCTATATATGATCTTGCGACGTAACTTCTAGCACTGTCCTTGATATTAAATATGGTCTGCAACAGGGAGCGGTTGGTTCGCCGATCTTGTTTCCAATATTCACTGCAGATCTTGTAGGTTCCATGCCGCACTTAATTGCGTACGCCGACGGCCTAGTTGCGTACAGATCAGGTCCGAAGGTCGAGTTTATAAATATCTTGTTGCAGCGTGTTTTCGATAAAATTCAGCGATTTTGCGACGACTGGAAGTTGGTAATCAACTTCCTGAAGTGTGAAACTACCCTGTTCAAAACCCCGCTGTACGCGGCACCGAGGGATACGCGCCAAAAATGGCACAAGTTCGGCATAGTTGACCCGCAAGGTCGGCCGTTAGCCATGAAAAGTGTAGTTAGATATCTTGGCATTTGGCTGGATCAATATCTACATTTTGACAAACATATAGATATTGCTCTGTAGAAAGCCAGAAGAGCTTTTGCTGCGGCAAGGAGGTTGTTTTCCTTAAATTCGGAAAGAATTAAATCATTACTCAGAGATCACTTTAATAGAACTATATTTTCAAAACCACCTTTCCATAGTACAACTAATGGACAAGTGGAAAGATTCCACAGCAATTTAACAGAAATAGCCTGATGCATTAGATTGTAATAAAATATTAACGATAGTACTGAGCTAATACTCCTTGCCACTACTGAATACAATAGAACAGTTCATTCGGTTACGAAGCACAAGCCCATTGATATTATTCACTCGATGTCATCCGCGTTAAGAAATGACATTAAAAATAATCTAGAATATATTATCATAATAGGAAAAAAGTTCGAATATTTAAACCTGCTGATTAGGTATTTGTACGTACAAACAAACGAATAGGAAATAAGTCTTAAAGACTTTTTGTTAAAAAAGTAGTGCAGAAATATTAAGAAACTGTGGTTCCGTTAGACAATAGGCAATTACACAAGGATATTATAAGATAATTATTTTGCTTAGGCTCCTACATTTAATCTTAGTGCATTCCGCATGCTCTAAGCTCCTGGACTACACATAGGCTCGTTGTGCACCTATCCATGATGGAAAACTGGCCATTTACGACGTCTTCGGCTATCTCAAGCACTGTACCAATATAGCAGAATACGAACATCTGGCTTACCAAACACTTAAATTCATACCCCTGTTTACTAAAACGGAATCAAAAAGGCAATGCAGGTTGACGTAGATCAAATATTACATCTTTTGGGCACACTTAGGATGCAAGTAGGAATAAGGCTGAAATAACTGACTTAGATAACAATTTACTTTATTATGTTCGGCAAAGTAAATGTTGTAAGTCCCATACTATTAGATGACAAAAGAATATATTCCATAATTAAAGCTGAACACTTCACCAATGTAAGCATAAATGAAATTTTGAATAATTCTAGACTAAAAATAATATAACCAGATAAAATTAGAGCAATTAAGAACTTTCCTATACCAAAAACTTCGAAACAGATAAAATCTTTTGTGGGACTTCTCGGTTATTATCGAAAGTTTATTAAGGACTTCGCTAACCTGACGAAACCGATGACCAAGTGCCTTCGAAAATGAAACACCATACAGCTCTATTCAAAATACATTGCTTGTTTTGAAAACTGCAAGGCTTCAACCTTACTAGTGATGCAAGTAATGTTGCTATAGGTGCTGTGCTATCCCAAGGCTCTATAGGATCAGATAAACTTATTTGGTTCGCAAGTATAACCTTATCAAAGTCTGATCAAAATTATAGCGTAATAGAGAAAGAGCTCTTGGTTATTGTATGGGCAACTAAGTACTTTTGCCCCCTAGCTGTTTGAAGGCGGTTTCAGATAGTAACGGATCACAAGCCTCAGATTTACTTTTTCTCTCTAAAAGAGCCAAATTCTATGCTCGTGCGATGCCGGCTTAAATTAGAAGAATTTGACTGTTCTGTAGTTTATAAAAAAGGAAAGCAAAACTTAAATGCTGATGCATTGTCACGTTTTGAAATCAATGCTAATGAAATACAAGCTGATGAGCAAGAGGCGAGGCATTTAGATCGGGGTCCATGGCAAACATCGTCGATAATGATTTAAACACCATCCACTCGGGCTACAAGTAGGGTTAATGAGTTCTCTAACCAGATCATTCTCAAGAAGAATCCTAACAAATCAAAGCTCTTCTTTAGATTTCAAATTTGTTTGTTTTAAAACGAAAAAACGAACACAAAAACATATCATCTGATGATATCATTATCCCAATTTTTAAGGATTATATGAATTCAAAGCGAGTTACTTGTTTTTGTACTGATGATGAAACTTTTAGTCAAGTCCAACTTATATTTTCTTAATATTGTAACAACAATCGTATAAAGCTTGTAAGACCACACATTCTGTTATCAGATGTAATTGAGCGAGATGAACACGAACATTTAATACGAGATTATCATACTGAGTCTAATCATAGGGGTACAGCGGAATGTTTTGAGCACATAAAGAGGTATTTCTATTTTCCCAATATGAAGAATTTAGTAACAAAACTGGTAAATGACTGTGATATATGCAGTATAAATAAGTATGGGCGAAATAGAGTAAAATTAAAGTACAAGATGATGACCGAAACACTCGAAGACTTTTCATTATTCAGTTTTCATTCAGTACACAAAGAACATTTTTTGACAGTCATTGATAAGTTCAGTAAATTCGCTTCTGTTTATCTACTTAACGCGTAAATCTTATCCAATTATTAAAACATATATTCTCTCATCACCGAATTCCGAGGAAAATAGTAACAGATAATGGTAGTGATTTTTTATCGACGCTTTTTAGGGACTTTCTAAATATTTATGAGTGGCAGCTCACCGGTTAAGAGATTCCACTCCACTGTAACTGAACTCATTCGTATCATTAAGAGTCAGCACAAAAATAAACCCATTAAAGAGGTAGTGGACGAAGCTGTCCTTACCTATAGCAACTCCATACACTCGGTAACAAAACTTACGCCCTTCGAGGTGCTTACTGGTCACATTATTAAGTCAACCCCATTCCCCACTAACAAAACTTCAGTAGCAAACGAGGAATACTTAAAGCAGCATCTAGAGAATTATGAACATTTATGTAAATTCATATATGAGAGAAGTTTAAACAGCAAGCAAAACACTATCCGTAAACTTCATGAAAATCGTACAGATCCTGATTTTGTACCGTTTGAAATAATATATGAACAAGATACACGAAACACACTGTTCTGCGTAATAGCAAAATTACTGTAAACACTAACAAGCGTAAAATACACAAAAAAAATAAGAAATAAACTTAAAAAGTAGTTAACGAATGTATTCAGAACACACTTGATAAATACATACCGCGGTAGCTTACTCTAATTTCATACATAATTCCTAGTTCGAATGTTTCTTCAAATAAAGGAAAGAGATTGAGAGACTTTAATTTACTTTACCAATAATGTACTTTACCAAATTAAAGTATCTAAAGTATATATTTGAGAATGCATTATAATCTGCAACTACAATATAATCAAGACTACAATTCATACCATCTGTTTATTGAATTTATTTTAATTATTGTTTCAAAAATTTGGATTACTTTTCAAGCTCTCCCCATACTGCGGCGGGAGGAGTTACGTGCTCTTATATTAGGAGAACACGCCAGAACCCAACATGTTGCTATCACCTAAATATGTAGTTGAAACATCATTCAGTATGTCACGTGCTGACACCAAGCGTATGGTTTCATCAATGGTCTGATAGCAACGGTACCGGTGGATACTAGGCAAAGGCAAACACGTGCTCTGCCCTACATATGTATCACCGCATGGAGAGCTGTTAGTATGATCATATCAAGAGAGGCTTGTTGAAACAGTGGCTGCACTGCTCTCTCCTGTTCTCGCCTACGACTTGCATGTTGCTTCCAATAGTAGTGTGCAGGTGTAAAGGTTGGATGTAAGAGGGCTTAGACTCACTATAGTGTGAACATTTGGAAGTTGAAGTAGCTTAATAAAGAATGTTAAGGTTATGAATTAAGAGAAATTGCTTTTTTCCCATTTGTGTTTGTAACTGGCGCAGTCGGGAACGCTTAATCTGCGAAAGTTTTAAGTGAAAAATAAATACAGTAGCTTAAACTAATCGCGTGAAGTCTAAATCGCTCCATTCGAAGGTTTATCGAAAAGGAAGGCAAGACACGTGGGAGAGATTCTGCAAACTATAACGTACGAGCAACTGGAGTAAGTCCATTCATTACTATATACATATATACACATAAAATCGGTTCTTGTCTCATGACTCCAAATCTCCGAATAAGCAATCGAGCTGGAAAAAACGAATTTACATTAAAGACAAATTTACAAAACATAAAGAAAAGTGATATATAAGAACTCGTGTATTTTCCAAGGGAAAACATTGAAGTGCAATTTGAATCAGGAACAGTCAGTGCCCATTTTTCAGAAATGAATAACTCATCGGCTGATATGGAGCTATGCGGTCAACAATTAGGTCAATGAGGCCGAAAAATATTTTGGGAGCCTTTAATTTTTGTCTCGTGGAACAGAACTCTCTTTATTTTAACGGCCCTCATTTTCCAAGAAGCCCCCCCTCAGCCGAGAAGCCAGCAAAAAGGTATCGACAACCTGCTAGAACCCCGAATTTCCAAAGGCCGGCTAACCCATCTACTTCATATCAGCATTCTCCACCGCATCCCAATTTAAAAGCTAGTAATTATAAAAAAATCGAAGAAACGATTTATCAACCCCCGAATACATGGACGTTTCTAGTGCGAACACACGGAGGATTAACGTGTAATGCCGTTGTCATAATCCCTATTGGAACGGTGAACTTAGTGCACCCACGTCACCCCATAAACAGACCCGTTACGATCCACAAATTCTGCCCCCATCATCTTATCTCGATCCGCAAGATTATCATCCCAATTTAGATAGCAATTTATCATATATATAATTGTCAATAACATAAGCAATTGTCCGTGTAAATTTCTCATAGATACAGGAAGCAACCGGTGATTCTTGAGTCCAACAATAGCCAGTGACCTGAAGCTGAAATTAATCGACCCTGTTGAAATAAAAACGATTTTTGGTACTGATTTCGTTGATAGAGAAGTTGTCTTGGTGCTCAAGCTTCTGGCCAAATGTTTAACGTGTAATGCCGTTGTCATAACCCCTATTGGGACGGTGAACTTAGTGCACCCACGTCACCCCACAAACAGACCCGTTACGATCCACGAATTCTGCCCCCATCATCTTATCTCGATCCGCAAGATTATCATCCCAATTTAGATAGCAATTTATCATATATATAATTATCAATAACATAAGCAATTGTCCGTGTAAATTTCTCATAGATACAGGAAGCAACCGGTGATTCTTGAGTCCAACAATAGCCAGTGACCTGAAGCTGAAATTAATCGACCCTGTTGAAATAAAAACGATTTTTGGTACTGATTTCGTTGATAGAGAAGTTGTCTTGAATGGTATACAAGAATTGAGAACTGAGAAATCATTAACATTTCTTGTGTTCAAATTTCATAATTATTTCGAAGGACTGATTGGCATAGATAGACATTCTCAAGACGCTTACTATTAAAATAGATCTAGGAAAATCAGTTATTGAAACCAACAGACATAAAATTCCCCTTCTTTTTAAGCAAAATGTGGTATCAGCACCTTATACCATCCAAGGCCTTATCAAAAGAATCTGTTTTTTGCCTGTTGATATCGAGAACGGTGATGTTTACATCAAGCCAACTTCTATATCTGATAATTTATTAATACCAGAAGCGGTCTATAGATCAATAAATTGGTTTCCTTTGATTGAAGTAATCAACACAACAGATCACCCTCAAAGCTTCGGTATAGAACAACACATCAGATCACCCTCAAAGCTTCGGTATAGAACAACCAACTAATGCTACGAAATTCGACGAGAATTCTTTTACAGAGGTGGATACTTTTAAATTCTAACAAACCAATAACATCAGCCATGTATATAATCCTATGATTAAAACAGATCATTTGAGTCGTGAGGAAGAACGAGCAATTAAACGTCTTTGAAGTGAGTTTAGAGACATTTTCTTCGAGGACGGAAAGAACATCAGATAAAAACAAAGGATGAGGTACCTATATATCGCAAATCGTATCGTTACCCATACATACATAAGACCGAGATTCAAAGGCAAATTTCTGATATGCTCAAACAAGGTATTATACGTCCAAGTTTCTCTCCATGGTCCTCTCCAATTTGGGTTGTACCGAAGAAAATGGACGCAAGTGGTTAACAGAGATGGCGATTAGTTGTGGACTATCGCAAACTCAACGAGAAGACGGTTGACGACAAATATCCAATACCGAATATCACAGAAATATTAGACAAGCTCGGTAATCGTATGTATTTCAGCGTAATAGATTTAGCTTTAGGCTTTCACCAAATAGAGATCAGCCCGGATGACATCCGAAAGACTGCATTCACTGCAGATAACGGGCATTAGGAATTCGTTCGAATGCCCTTTGGTCTAAAAAATGGACCTTCCAATTTTCAGCGGGTAATGTACAACATCCTTGGTAGCTTGATAGGTAGAATTTGTCTAGTGTATATATACGATATAATTGTGTTCTCTACCTCACTTGAGGAACACATAGAAAGTCTCCGTAAAGAGTTCAATACATTGCAGGAAGCTAATCTGAAGTTCCAGGTAGAAAAGACTGAATTTTTTCGAAAAGAGGTATCATTTTTAGGACACATAATAACACCTATGGGGATAAAACATAACCCAGATAAAATTAGCGCAATTAAGAACTTTCCTATACCAAAAACTTCGAAACAGGTAAAATCTTTTCTGAGGCTTCTCGGTTATTATCGAAAGTTTATTAAGGACTTCGCTAATCTGACGAAAGCGATGACCGAGTGCCTTCGAAAAGGAAACACCATACAATTTGATTCAAAATACATTGCTTGTTTTGATAACTGCAAGCTCTTCTTTACAATGCTCCTTTACTACAATACCCCGATTTCACAAAACCTTTCAACCTTACTAGTGATGCAAGTAATGTTGCTATAGGTGCTGTGCTATCCCAAGGCTCTATAGGACCAGATAAACCTATTTGCTTCGCAAGTAGGACCTTATCAAAGTCTGAACAAAATTATAGCGTAATAGAGAAAGAGCTCTTGGCTATTGTATGGGCAACTAAGTACTTTTGCCCCCTATCTGTTTGAAGGCGGTTTCAGATAGTAACGGATCACAAGCCTCTGACTTACATAGTAGTTACTTAGTTAGTTAGCCAAATTCTATGTTCGTGCGATGCCGGCTTAAATTAGAAGAATTTGACTATTCTGTAGTTTATTAAAAAGGAAAGCAAAACTTAAATGCTGTTGCATTGTCACGTATTGAGATCAATGCTAATGAAATACAAGCTGATGAGCAAGAGACTAGGAATTTAGATAGGGTTTCCATGGCAAACAACGTCGATAATGATGATTTGAACACCATCCTCGGGCTACGAAAACCTTGATGATGGTATTCCGATTACAGAGCGTAGTGTTAATGAGTTCTCTAACCAGATCATTCTCAAGAAGAATCCTAACAAATCAAAGCTCTTCGTTAGATTTCAAGTTTGTTTGTTTTAAAACTAAAAAACGAACACAAAAGCATATCATCTGAAGATATCATTATCTCAATTTTTAGGGATTATTTGAATTCAAAACGAGTTACTGGTTTTTGTACTGATGATGAAACTTTTAGGCAAGTCCAACTTATATATTCTTAATATTTTAACAACAATCGTATAAAGCAAGTAAGATCACACATTCTGTGATCAGATGTAAATGACCGAGATGAACACGAACACTTAATACGAGATTATCATAGGGGTATAGCGGAATGTTTTGAGCACATAAAGAGGTATTTCTATTTTCCCATTATGAAGAATTTAGTAAGAAAACTGGTAAATGACTGTGAGATATGCAGAATAAATAAGTATGGACGAAATAGAGTAAAATTAAAGTACAAGATGATGACCGAAACACTCGAAACATTTTCATTATTCAGTACACAAAAAACATTTTTTGACAGTCATTGATAAGTTCAGTAAATTCGCTTCTGTTTATCTACTTAACGCCAGGAATAGTGTAAATCTTATCCAATCATTAAAACATTTATTCTCTCATCACGGAATTCCAAGAAAAAAAAAGTAACTCTAGCCTAGATAGATAATCTTTTCACTAGCCTTCGACTGAGCTCGGAGGAGAACTACTATAAAATAGCTGGCGACTTTAATTCGCGGCATATACAGTGGGATAATGTGGTACACAACCACGTTGTATAAATGCTTAGTAGAGCACAATATTGAGTTCAAGCTAGATCTGCTTGTAACCGATAGGCCCTCGTATGTTGGAAGCAGATTCTATCTGTATCTGATGCTGAAAGACAAACGACCGACCATACTAGACGTGGAAAGACGCACACGGAATGGTCTAACTGGTGTTGGGAATAAGAGTGATCACTGCGGGCTCATCGCAGTTATTCAGCTCCCGAACGAGGTGGAAGAACTGGAGGAATATGTCAAGAGGCACCCTTATAATTACAATAAGGATCGCTGGCCACGCTTCACAAGAACTTTATCCACAGAACTACGCTTGAGTGGGATCAATCCGCCGACAAACAGAAACCTGATGAACGAAGAGGTTGACAGGTACCTCATACAAATGGACGACGTAGTTAAACATACGATGGACAAAACAATTCCAAAGGTAGTTCAAATCGATAAAAGCGATAAACTATTAGACTATTAGATAAACTATTCCGGAGGAAAGATCAAAACGATATTCTGAACTTTCGACTTCCCAGGACGACAGACAACGAACACTTACTGACTTCAATTGGCAGCGATCCAGGTGGGGCAGTGCTAGACAATGACTTCTTCGTGGTTGAAGATCCCCAGGAGAAGGTTAATGCTATTGGTGCTGTGTTCCAGAGAGTGTATACGGTCAACGAGGTTAGTAGGCCAAGTCACGATCTGGAGAACAGAGCCCTACTAAACCGCTTCTATCTCCGCATGGAGATAAGTCAATGGCGATCTGAGAATCCAGGTTTCACCAGGTTAAGTGACGGTAACATGGCAAATCTTGCGGTCGCCAACGATGCAAATCACAGCTTGAATTCTCAAGAAGATCTCCAGGGTATCTTTAGCTCGCTGAAGAAAAAAAAGATTGTCGGAATCGATGGTGTACCAAATATTGTGCTTCGACATCTTCCCCCCGAAGCGGTAAAAGTCTACTCAACATTGTTCAACAATGCGCTGAGAAATGCACATTACCCAACGCACTGCAAAACAGCTGCGGTTCAGCCGATTCCTAAACGCGATAAACACAAGTCCATTCCGACAGATCTTCGGTCGATTAGTATTCTTCCCTGCATAAGCAAGGTTTTTGAAAAGATAGTCATTCGTGGATGGGCAAGCCTTTAAAGCAACCGCTTAGAGGTGAACTAATGTATGCAGCGGCCCCCTTGTCCAGGGGCTTAAACCAGGACCCAGTCCTCTAGGTTCGGCGGTTGCGCGTGGGGTTAACTTCCCCACTGTGTAAAAAACTAATAGTTCCGAAACGACGAGAAGCCTCGGATACGGATGACCCTACTGCTGACGACCATGGACAACGAAATAAGGACAACTAATTTCGGTTCTGCACGTGGAATGTGAAGTCCCTGAACAGACCACGTGCAGCCGATGAACTTGCGGAAGCCCTCTAAGCTTATAAGGCAGATATCTCCGCCATTCAGGAGGTGCGGTGGGATGGGCCGGGCAAAAAGAGGATGAAAAACTGCGATATTTACTTCGGCGATTGCTTTAAAGAGCGAAGGCAGCGCTTATTCGGATGCGGGCTTGTTGTTCGAGGCAGACTTAGGAAAGAAGTCTTAAGATTTAAATACATAAGCGAGCGCCTCATAACAATCCGCATCAAGGCTACATTCGGCAACATCTGCCTGATATGCGCCCACGCCCCAACGGAGGATAAAGATGACGACAGCAAAGACGACTTTTACGATCTCCTAGAAAGAACATACGATCAATGCCCCAGCTAGGACACCAAGATCGTTCAAGGAGATTTCAACGCAAAGCTGGGCAAGGAAGACGTCTTTGCTAGAGTCATCGGGAAGCACAGCCTGCACAACAACACGTCCGAGAACGGACTCAGGCTTTTGGACTTCGTAACGGGGCGAAACCTCTTTGTAGCAGGCACGCGGTTCCCTCACGTCAACATCCACAAAAGGGACCTGGCGGTCTCCTGATCAATCAACCGTCAACCAGATTGATCACATTGCGATCGACGTCGACACTCCTCCAGCACTCTCGATGTCCAAACATTCCGAGGAGCCAACATCGACTCGGATCATTTCCTTGTTATAGCCAAGGTAAGAACACGGATATCGATAGGACAACGGAGTAGAGCAAGACCAAAACAGTTTGACGTCGGAAAGCTACAATCGCAATTGACCGCTAGCAACTTTGCCGATCGAGTCTCCTAAAAGCTCTCAGAGAGTCCAACCCTGCCAGGCGAAACAATCGACCAACAATGGAACCGTTGTCAAAAAGCCATCAGAGAAGCTGCATCTGATGTGCTGCGTTTTAAAACGCCACCCCAAAAAAACCCATAGTTTGACAACGAGTGCAGGCAGGCACATTCAGCGAAGCAAGAGAACGGTTCGTGAGAACTTAAAAGTAGGGAAGAGCACCGGCTTCTCAAAAAGAAAAAGAAAGAGCATGAGAAGCGCGCGATCGAGGAAATGGAGAGGTGTTACGGCAGAAATGACGTTCGAAAGTTCTACCAACGGGTAAAACGACCATCCAATGGATACAAAATTCGGACAGAAGCCTGTCGTGACGCAGAGGGACAACTCGTATTAGATTCGCAGTCGATACTGAGAATCTGGAAGGATCATTTCTGTAGACTGTTAAAGGGCGAGGAAGACTCCAATACTGCTGTCAGGCAGAATGTTCCACTCAACACAATTGACGATGATCGACGAGAATTCCGTCCCCCCGACCTAGACGAAGTCAAGATAGCGATATCGAAACTAAAGTCCAATAAAGCTGCTGGTGAAGACGGACTGTCTGCGGAACTGTTTAAGGCAGCTGGAAATGAGGTGGTAAGATACATGCACCAACTCATCTGTAAGATATGGTCGGAGGAAAGCATGCCCGACGAGTGGAATCTCAGTATCGTTTGCCTGATCCACAAGAAAGGAGACCCCTTTGACTGCACCAACTATAGAGGGATAAGTCTCCTTAACATCGCCTATAAGATCCTCTCTGCCGTTTTGTGTGAGCGCCTGAAACCATTCGTCAACAACCTGATAGGTTGTGCAGGATGACGATGGAGAACTCTCGCTGCTCCATCAAGGTCGGTAACGAACTCACCGAGACCTTCAATGTCAAAAAAGGTTTTAGACAAGGCGACGCGCTGTCATGTGATTTCTTTAACATCATCCTGGAAAAGATCGTGCAAGACTCACATGCCAACACTAGCGGCACGATCTTCCAGAAGTCCGTACAACTGATAGCATACGCGGATGACATTGACGTGATTGGCATTGGCATTGCCAATTATTGGTTTTAAAGCGGAGGCGGCCAAAATGGGTTTAGCGGTGAACGAGGGCAAAACGAAGTATATGCTGTCATCGAGAAAGGACGCACAACATCGACGACTTGGCCAAAACGTCACCATAGGCAGCTATAACTTCGAGGTAGTGAAGGACTTCGTCTACCTCGGTTCGAAAGTGAACAGTACGAACAACACCAGTACCGAGATTAAACGCATTATTACTCAAAGAAACAGCGATTGGCAAGCTGTTTCTTTGGGCTCAAGAGGCAATTGAGTAGTAGAGTTCTCTCTCGAAGGACCAAGTTAACATTATATAACACCTTGATCATCCCTGTCCTGCTCTATGGTGCGGAAGCATGGACAATCTCAAAAGCGGATGAAGAAGCACTTGGTCTTTTCGAGAGAAAACTTCTGCGTTCAATCTTTGGTCCTGTTTGCGTTGATGGTTATTGGAGAAGAAGATTCAACTACGAACTGTACGGGCTGTACAGCGGCATGAGCCTAGTCAGGCGTCTACGTATTCAACGCCTAAGATGGCTGGGCCATGTAGAGCGCATGGAAAACACTGCTCCAAACCGAAGAGTCTTCCACTCCGAACCAGTGGGACAACGCAATAGAGGACGCCCACGGAACCGATGGCGCACCCAGGTGGAGAAGGACCTCAACCAACTTGGTGTGCGCGGTTGGAGACAGCTGGCAAAAGATCGTGCCGGCTGGAGAGGCTTACTGGTTGAGGCCCAAGTCCACCCCGGACTGTAGCGCCACCTGAAGAAGAAGAAGTCATTCGAGTTCTGAAACAATGGGTTGATGAAAATAAAATTATACCGGACAACCAGTTCGGATTCAGGGCGGGGAATGAAACCATACATGCCGCGTCCAAACTGGTGTCCGACATTCAGTGGAATAAAGGCAAAAAAAATGCACAGGTGCCTGTCTGATTGATTTGGAGAAAGCGTTCGACACCGTTTGGTTAGAGGACCTCTTCCTCAAGCTAGTCAGGTTTGGCATAAGTAAGCCATTGCTATATATGATCTTGCGACGTAACTTCTAGCACTGTCCTTGATATTAAATATGGTCTGCAACAGGGAGCGGTTGGTTCGCCGATCTTGTTTCCAATATTCACTGCAGATCTTGTAGGTTCCATGCCGCACTTAATTGCGTACGCCGACGGCCTAGTTGCGTACAGATCAGGTCCGAAGGTCGAGTTTATAAATATCTTGTTGCAGCGTGTTTTCGATAAAATTCAGCGATTTTGCGACGACTGGAAGTTGGTAATCAACTTCCTGAAGTGTGAAACTACCCTGTTCAAAACCCCGCTGTACGCGGCACCGAGGGATACGCGCCAAAAATGGCACAAGTTCGGCATAGTTGACCCGCAAGGTCGGCCGTTAGCCATGAAAAGTGTAGTTAGATATCTTGCCATTTGGCTGGATCAATATCTACATTTTGACAAACATATAGATATTGCTCTGTAGAAAGCCAGAAGAGCTTTTGCTGCGGCAAGGAGGTTGTTTTCCTTAAATTCGGAAAGAATTAAATCATTACTCAGAGATCACTTTAATAGAACTATATTTTCAAAACCACCTTTCCATAGTACAACTAATGGACAAGTGGAAAGATTCCACAGCAATTTAACAGAAATAGCCTGATGCATTAGATTGTAATAAAATATTAACGATAGTACTGAGCTAATACTCCTTGCCACTACTGAATACAATAGAACAGTTCATTCGGTTACGAAGCACAAGCCCATTGATATTATTCACTCGATGTCATCCGCGTTAAGAAATGACATTAAAAATAATCTAGAATATATTATCATAATAGGAAAAAAGTTCGAATATTTAAACCTGCTGATTAGGTATTTGTACGTACAAACAAACGAATAGGAAATAAGTCTTAAAGACTTTTTGTTAAAAAAGTAGTGCAGAAATATTAAGAAACTGTGGTTCCGTTAGACAATAGGCAATTACACAAGGATATTATAAGATAATTATTTTGCTTAGGCTCCTACATTTAATCTTAGTGCATTCCGCATGCTCTAAGCTCCTGGACTACACATAGGCTCGTTGTGCACCTATCCATGATGGAAAACTGGCCATTTACGACGTCTTCGGCTATCTCAAGCACTGTACCAATATAGCAGAATACGAACATCTGGCTTACCAAACACTTAAATTCATACCCCTGTTTACTAAAACGGAATCAAAAAGGCAATGCAGGTTGACGTAGATCAAATATTACATCTTTTGGGCACACTTAGGATGCAAGTAGGAATAAGGCTGAAATAACTGACTTAGATAACAATTTACTTTATTATGTTCGGCAAAGTAAATGTTGTAAGTCCCATACTATTAGATGACAAAAGAATATATTCCATAATTAAAGCTGAACACTTCACCAATGTAAGCATAAATGAAATTTTGAATAATTCTAGACTAAAAATAATATAACCAGATAAAATTAGAGCAATTAAGAACTTTCCTATACCAAAAACTTCGAAACAGATAAAATCTTTTGTGGGACTTCTCGGTTATTATCGAAAGTTTATTAAGGACTTCGCTAACCTGACGAAACCGATGACCAAGTGCCTTCGAAAATGAAACACCATACAGCTCTATTCAAAATACATTGCTTGTTTTGAAAACTGCAAGGCTTCAACCTTACTAGTGATGCAAGTAATGTTGCTATAGGTGCTGTGCTATCCCAAGGCTCTATAGGATCAGATAAACTTATTTGGTTCGCAAGTATAACCTTATCAAAGTCTGATCAAAATTATAGCGTAATAGAGAAAGAGCTCTTGGTTATTGTATGGGCAACTAAGTACTTTTGCCCCCTATCTGTTTGAAGGCGGTTTCAGATAGTAACGGATCACAAGCCTCAGATTTACTTTTTCTCACGTTTTGAAATCAATGCTAATGAAATACAAGCTGATGAGCAAGAGGCGAGGCATTTAGATCGGGGTCCATGGCAAACATCGTCGATAATGATTTAAACACCATCCACTCGGGCTACAAGTAGGGTTAATGAGTTCTCTAACCAGATCATTCCCAAGAAGAATCCTAACAAATCAAAGCTCTTCGTTAGATTTCAAATTTGTTTGTTTTAAAACGAAAAAACGAACACAAAAACATATCATCTGATGATATCATTATCCCAATTTTTAAGGATTATATGAATTCAAAGCGAGTTACTTGTTTTTGTACTGATGATGAAACTTTTAGTCAAGTCCAACTTATATTTTCTTAATATTGTAACAACAATCGTATAAAGCTTGTAAGACCACACATTCTGTTATCAGATGTAATTGAGCGAGATGAACACGAACATTTAATACGAGATTATCATACTGAGTCTAATCATAGGGGTACAGCGGAATGTTTTGAGCACATAAAGAGGTATTTCTATTTTCCCAATATGAAGAATTTAGTAACAAAACTGGTAAATGACTGTGAGATATGCAGTATAAATAAGTATGGGCGAAATAGAGTAAAATTAAAGTACAAGATGAAACACTCGAAGACTTTTCATTATTCAGTACACAAAGAACATTTTTTGACAGTCATTGATAAGTTCAGTAAATTCGCTTCTGTTTATCTACTTAACGCGTAAATCTTATCCAATTATTAAAACATATATTCTCTCATCACCGAATTCCGAGGAAAATAGTAACAGATAATGGTAGTGATTTTTTATCGACGCTTTTTAGGGACTTTCTAAATATTTATGAGTGGCAGCTCACCGGTTAAGAGATTCCACTCCACTGTAACTGAACTCATTCGTATCATTAAGAGTCAGCACAAAAATAAACCCATTAAAGAGGTAGTGGACGAAGCTGTCCTTACCTATAGCAACTCCATACACTCGGTAACAAAACTTACGCCCTTCGAGGTGCTTACTGGTCACATTATTAAGTCAACCCCATTCCCCACTAACAAAACTTCAGTAGCAAACGAGGAATACTTAAAGCAGCATCTAGAGAATTATGAACATTTATGTAAATTCATATATGAGAGAAGTTTAAACAGCAAGCAAAACACTATCCGTAAACTTCATGAAAATCGTACAGATCCTGATTTTGTACCGTTTGAAATAATATATGAACAAGATACACGAAACACACTGTTCTGCGTAATAGCAAAATTACTGTAAACACTAACAAGCGTAAAGTACACAAAAAAAATAAGAAATAAACTTAAAAAGTAGTTAACGAATGTATTCAGAACACACTTGATAAATACATACCGCGGTAGCTTACTCTAATTTCATACATAATTCCTAGTTCGAATGTTTCTTCAAATAAAGGAAAGAGATTGAGAGACTTTAATTTACTTGACCAATAATGTACTTTACCAAAATTAAAGTATCTAAAGTATATATTTGAGAATGCATCATAATCAGCAACTACAACATAATCAAGACTACAATTCATACCATCTGTTTATTGAATTTATTTTAATTATTGTTTCAAAAATTTTGGTAACCATGAAAACTCAAAGAATTTAACACAGTGTGTAACATTTTGGCAAAAAAAAAAAGATCATTGTACATATAACATTATATGAGATTTCACCGAATAATGGTTCATAGTGTATAAATAACCAAGTTCACTTATCCTTAGTTTTACATTTCTAATTATCATCAATCAATCAATTAATAATCATTATATATAAATATTATATACAGCTTCCATCCTTTACACCTGAAAACGAGTATCTTGTTATTCTTCAATGCTCAGAAGAGAGTTAAGGAAGAACAGGAGGCAAATGTTCCACATATGACACAGTCAAGCTTATTTTCCTAAAGAATATCTATACTGGCTATACTCTTAACATAGCAAATGTGGATTACTTTTCAAGCTCTCCCCATACTGCGGCGGGAGGAGTTACGTGCTCTTATAATAGGAGAACACGGCAGAACCCAACATGTTGCTATCACCTAAATATGTAGTCGAAACATCATTCAGTATGTCACGTGCTGACACCAAGCGTATGGTTTCATCAATGATCTGATGGCAATGGTACCGGTGGATATTAGGCAAAGGCAAACACGTGCTCTGCCCTACAAATGTATAACCGCATGGAGAGCTGTTAGTATGATCATATCGAGAGAGGCTTGTTGAAACAGTGGCTGCACTGCTCTCTCCTGTTCTCGCCTACGACTTGCATGTTGCTTCCAATAGTAATGTGCAGGTGTAAAGGTTGGATGTAAGAGAGCTTAGACTCACTATAGTGTGAACATTTGGAAGTTGAATTAGCTTAATAAAGAATGTTAAGGTTATGAATTAAAAGAAATTGTTTTTTTTTCCATTTGTGTTTGTAACTGGTGCAGTCGGGAACGCTTAATCTGCGAAAGTTTTAAGTGAAAAATAAATACAGTAGCTTAAACTAATCGCGTGAAGGCTAAATCGCTCCATTCGAAGGTTTATCGAAAAGGAAGGCAAGACACGTGGGAGATTCTGCAAACTATAACGTACGAGCAACTGGAGTAAGTCCATTCATTACTATATACATATATACACATAAAATCGGTTCTTGTCTCATGACTCCAAATCTCCGAATAAGCAATCGAGCTGGAAAAAACGAATTTACATTAAAGACAAATTTACAAAACATAAAGAAAAGTGATATATAAGAACTCGTGTATTTTCCAAGGGAAAACATTGAAGTGCAATTTGAATCAGGAACAGTCAGTGCCCATTTTTCAGAAATGAATAACTCATCGGCTGATATGGAGCTATGCGGTCAACAATTAGGTCAATGAGGCCGAAAAATATTTTGGGAGCCTTTAATTTTTGTCTCGTGGAACAGAACTCTCTTTATTTTAACGGCCCTCATTTTCCAAGAAGCCCCCCCTCAGCCGAGAAGCCAGCAAAAAGGTATCGACAACCTGCTAGAACCCCGAATTTCCAAAGGCCGGCTAACCCATCTACTTCATATCAGCATTCTCCACCGCATCCCAATTTAAAAGCTAGTAATTATAAAAAAATCGAAGAAACGATTTATCAACCCCCGAATACATGGACGTTTCTAGTGCGAACACACGGAGGATTAACGTGTAATGCCGTTGTCATAATCCCTATTGGAACGGTGAACTTAGTGCACCCACGTCACCCCATAAACAGACCCGTTACGATCCACAAATTCTGCCCCCATCATCTTATCTCGATCCGCAAGATTATCATCCCAATTTAGATAGCAATTTATCATATATATAATTGTCAATAACATAAGCAATTGTCCGTGTAAATTTCTCATAGATACAGGAAGCAACCGGTGATTCTTGAGTCCAACAATAGCCAGTGACCTGAAGCTGAAATTAATCGACCCTGTTGAAATAAAAACGATTTTTGGTACTGATTTCGTTGATAGAGAAGTTGTCTTGGTGCTCAAGCTTCTGGCCAAATGTTTAACGTGTAATGCCGTTGTCATAACCCCTATTGGGACGGTGAACTTAGTGCACCCACGTCACCCCACAAACAGACCCGTTACGATCCACGAATTCTGCCCCCATCATCTTATCTCGATCCGCAAGATTATCATCCCAATTTAGATAGCAATTTATCATATATATAATTATCAATAACATAAGCAATTGTCCGTGTAAATTTCTCATAGATACAGGAAGCAACCGGTGATTCTTGAGTCCAACAATAGCCAGTGACCTGAAGCTGAAATTAATCGACCCTGTTGAAATAAAAACGATTTTTGGTACTGATTTCGTTGATAGAGAAGTTGTCTTGAATGGTATACAAGAATTGAGAACTGAGAAATCATTAACATTTCTTGTGTTCAAATTTCATAATTATTTCGAAGGACTGATTGGCATAGATAGACATTCTCAAGACGCTTACTATTAAAATAGATCTAGGAAAATCAGTTATTGAAACCAACAGACATAAAATTCCCCTTCTTTTTAAGCAAAATGTGGTATCAGCACCTTATACCATCCAAGGCCTTATCAAAAGAATCTGTTTTTTGCCTGTTGATATCGAGAACGGTGATGTTTACATCAAGCCAACTTCTATATCTGATAATTTATTAATACCAGAAGCGGTCTATAGATCAATAAATTGGTTTCCTTTGATTGAAGTAATCAACACAACAGATCACCCTCAAAGCTTCGGTATAGAACAACACATCAGATCACCCTCAAAGCTTCGGTATAGAACAACCAACTAATGCTACGAAATTCGACGAGAATTCTTTTACAGAGGTGGATACTTTTAAATTCTAACAAACCAATAACATCAGCCATGTATATAATCCTATGACTAAAACAGATCATTTGAGTCGTGAGGAAGAACGAGCAATTAAACGTCTTTGAAGTGAGTTTAGAGACATTTTCTTCGAGGACGGAAAGAACATCAGATAAAAACAAAGGATGAGGTACCTATATATCGCAAATCGTATCGTTACCCATACATACATAAGACCGAGATTCAAAGGCAAATTTCTGATATGCTCAAACAAGGTATTATACGTCCAAGTTTCTCTCCATGGTCCTCTCCAATTTGGGTTGTACCGAAGAAAATGGACGCAAGTGGTTAACAGAGATGGCGATTAGTTGTGGACTATCGCAAACTCAACGAGAAGACGGTTGACGACAAATATCCAATACCGAATATCACAGAAATATTAGACAAGCTCGGTAATCGTATGTATTTCAGCGTAATAGATTTAGCTTTAGGCTTTCACCAAATAGAGATCAGCCCGGATGACATCCGAAAGACTGCATTCACTGCAGATAACGGGCATTAGGAATTCGTTCGAATGCCCTTTGGTCTAAAAAATGGACCTTCCAATTTTCAGCGGGTAATGTACAACATCCTTGGTAGCTTGATAGGTAGAATTTGTCTAGTGTATATATACGATATAATTGTGTTCTCTACCTCACTTGAGGAACACATAGAAAGTCTCCGTAAAGAGTTCAATACATTGCAGGAAGCTAATCTGAAGTTCCAGGTAGAAAAGACTGAATTTTTTCGAAAAGAGGTATCATTTTTAGGACACATAATAACACCTATGGGGATAAAACATAACCCAGATAAAATTAGCGCAATTAAGAACTTTCCTATACCAAAAACTTCGAAACAGGTAAAATCTTTTCTGAGGCTTCTCGGTTATTATCGAAAGTTTATTAAGGACTTCGCTAATCTGACGAAAGCGATGACCGAGTGCCTTCGAAAAGGAAACACCATACAATTTGATTCAAAATACATTGCTTGTTTTGATAACTGCAAGCTCTTCTTTACAATGCTCCTTTACTACAATACCCCGATTTCACAAAACCTTTCAACCTTACTAGTGATGCAAGTAATGTTGCTATAGGTGCTGTGCTATCCCAAGGCTCTATAGGACCAGATAAACCTATTTGCTTCGCAAGTAGGACCTTATCAAAGTCTGAACAAAATTATAGCGTAATAGAGAAAGAGCTCTTGGCTATTGTATGGGCAACTAAGTACTTTTGCCCCCTATCTGTTTGAAGGCGGTTTCAGATAGTAACGGATCACAAGCCTCTGACTTACATAGTAGTTACTTAGTTAGTTAGCCAAATTCTATGTTCGTGCGATGCCGGCTTAAATTAGAAGAATTTGACTATTCTGTAGTTTATTAAAAAGGAAAGCAAAACTTAAATGCTGTTGCATTGTCACGTATTGAGATCAATGCTAATGAAATACAAGCTGATGAGCAAGAGACTAGGAATTTAGATAGGGTTTCCATGGCAAACAACGTCGATAATGATGATTTGAACACCATCCTCGGGCTACGAAAACCTTGATGATGGTATTCCGATTACAGAGCGTAGTGTTAATGAGTTCTCTAACCAGATCATTCTCAAGAAGAATCCTAACAAATCAAAGCTCTTCGTTAGATTTCAAGTTTGTTTGTTTTAAAACTAAAAAACGAACACAAAAGCATATCATCTGAAGATATCATTATCTCAATTTTTAGGGATTATTTGAATTCAAAACGAGTTACTGGTTTTTGTACTGATGATGAAACTTTTAGGCAAGTCCAACTTATATATTCTTAATATTTTAACAACAATCGTATAAAGCAAGTAAGATCACACATTCTGTGATCAGATGTAAATGACCGAGATGAACACGAACACTTAATACGAGATTATCATAGGGGTATAGCGGAATGTTTTGAGCACATAAAGAGGTATTTCTATTTTCCCATTATGAAGAATTTAGTAAGAAAACTGGTAAATGACTGTGAGATACGCAGAATAAATAAGTATGGACGAAATAGAGTAAAATTAAAGTACAAGATGATGACCGAAACACTCGAAACATTTTCATTATTCAGTACACAAAAAACATTTTTTGACAGTCATTGATAAGTTCAGTAAATTCGCTTCTGTTTATCTACTTAACGCCAGGAATAGTGTAAATCTTATCCAATCATTAAAACATTTATTCTCTCATCACGGAATTCCGAGGAAAATAGTAACTCTAGCCTAGATAGATAATCTAGATAGATAGATAATCTTTTCACTAGCCTTCGACTGAGCTCGGAGGAGAACTACTATAACATAGCTGGCGACTTTATATATAGAGTGGGATAATGTAGTACACAACAACGTTGTATAAATGGTTAGTAGAGCACAATATTGAGTTCAAGCTAGATCTGCTTGCAACCGATAGGCCATCGTATCTTAGAAGCAGGTTCTATCTGTATCTGATGCTGAAAGACAAACGACTGACCATACTAGACGTGGAAAGACGCACACGGAACTGTCTAACTGGTGTTGGGAATAAGAGTGATCACTGCGAGCTCATCGCAGTTATTCAGCTCCCGAACGAGGTGGAAGAACCGGAGGAATATGTCAAGGGGCACCCTTATAATTACAATAAGGCTCGCTGGCCACGCTTCACAAGAACTTTATCCAGAGAACTACGCTTGAGTAGGATCAATCCGCCGACAAACAGAAACCTGATGAACGAAGAGGTTGACAGGTACCTCATACAAATGGACGACGTAGTTAAACGTACGATGGACAAAACAATTCCAAAGGTAGTTCAAATCAATAAAAGCGATGTTTATCGAAATGCTACCATCGATGCACTTCACGTGCAGAAAAGTAGGCTGGTGTCAAGACTCAAACTCTTGCACAGGCGGCTTACAGATCCACAAAACGCGGAAGTCATGTCACTGAAGTCGGAGATAAAAAACCTCCAGCAGATAATATGAATTAGGTACAGCTTGGCTATAAGCTTGGGGCAATAAAATCCGGGCTGTACAATCCAACAACCCGGGTATGTTCCCGCAAGTAAATAAACTATTCCGGAGGAAAGATCAAAACGATATTCTGAACTTTCGACTTCCAAGGACGACAGACAACGAACACTTACTGACTTCAATTGGCAGCGATCCAGGTGGGGCAGTGCTAGACAATGACTTCTTCGTGGTTGAAGATCCCCAGGAGAGGGTTGATGCTATTGGTGCTGTGTTCCAGAGAGTGTATACGGTCAACGAGGTTAGTAGGCCAAGTCACGATCTGGAGAACAGAGCCCTACTAAACCGCTTCTATCTCCGCCTGGAGATAAGTCAATGGCGATCTGAGAATCCAGGTTTCACCAGGTTAAGTGACGGTAACATGGCAAATATTGCGGTCGCCAACGATACAAATCACATCTTGATTTCTCAAGAAGATCGCCAGGGTATCTTTAGCTCGCTGAAAAAGAAAAAGTCTGTCGGAATCGATGGTGTACCAAATATTGTGCTTCGACATCTTCCCCCCGAAGCGGTAAAACTCTACTCAACATTGTTCAACAATGCGCTGAGTAATGCACATTACCCAGCGCACTGGAAAACAGCTGTGGTTCAGCCGACGCGATAAAGACAAGTTCATTCCGACAGATCTTCGGTCGATTAGTATTCTTCCCTGCATAAGCAAGGTTTTTGAAAAGATAGTCATTCGAGTTCTGAAACAATGGGTTGATGAAAATAAAATTATACCGGACAACCAGTTCGGATTCAGGGCGGGGCGTGAAACCATACATGCCGCGTCCAAACTGGGGTCCGACATTCAGTGGAATAAAGGTAAACAAAATTGCACAGGTGCCTGTCTGATTGATTTGGAGAAAGCGTTCGACACCGTTTGGTTAGAGGGCCTCTTCCTCAAGCTAGTCAGGTTTGGCATAAGTAAGCCATTGCTATATATGATCTTGCGACGTAACTTCTAGCACTGTCTTTGATATTAAATATGGTCTGCAACAGGGAGCGGTTGGTTCGTTGATCTTGTTTTCAATATTCACTGCAGATCTTGTAGGTTCCATGCCGAACTTAATTGCGTACGCCGACGGCCTAGTTGCGTACAGATCAGGTCCGAAGGTCGAGGTTATAAATATCTTGTTGCAGCGCGTTTTCGATAAAATTCAGCGATTTTGCGACGACTGGAAGTTGGTAATACCGAGGGATACGAGCCAAAAATGGCGCAAGTTCGGCATAGTTGACCCGCAAGGTCGGCAGTTAGCCGTGAAAAGTGTAATTAGATATCTTGGCATTTTGGCTGGATCAATATCTGTATTTTGACAAACTTTTAGATATTTCTCTGAAGAAAGCCAGAAAAGCTTTTGCTGCGGCAAGGAGGTTGTTTTCATTAAATTCGGAAACAATTAAATCATTACTCAGAGATCACTTTAATAGAACTATATTTTCAAAACCACCTTTCCATAGTACAACTAATGGACAAGTGGAAAGATTCCACAGCAATTTAACAGAAATAGCCTGATGCATTAGATTGTAATAAAATATTAACGATAGTACTGAGCTAATACTCCTTGCCACTACTGAATACAATAGAACAGTACATTCGGTTACGAAGCACAAGCCCATTGATATTATTCACTCGATGTCATCCGCGTTAAGAAATGACATTAAAAATAATCTAGAATATATTATCATAGGAAAAAGTAAGTTCGAATATTTAAGCCTGCTGATAAGGTATTTGTATGAACTACCAAACGAATAGGAAATAAGTTTTAAAGACTTTTTGTCAAAAAAGTAGTGCAGAAATATTTAGGAACTATGATTCCGTTAGACAATAGACAATTACACAAGGATATTATAAGATAATTATTTTTCTTAGGCTCCTACATTTAATCTTAGTGCATTCCGCGTGCCCTAAGCTCCTGGACTACAAATAAGCTCGTTGTGCACCTATCCATGATGGAAAACTGGCCATTTACGACGTCTTCGGCTTTCTCAAGCACTGTACCAATATAGCAGAATACGAACATCTGGCTTAACAAACACTTAAATGCATACCCCTGTTTACTAAAACGGAATTCAAAAAGGCAATGCAGGTTGATGTAGATCAAATATTACATCTTTTGAGCGCACTTAGGATGCAAGTAGGAATAAGGCTGTCATAACTGACTTAGATAACAATTTACTGTATTATGTTCGGCAAAGTAAATGTTGTAAATCCCATAATATTAGATGACAAAGGAATATAATCCATAATTAAGGCTGAAAACTTCACCAATGTTAGCATAAGTGAAATTTTGAATAACTCTAGACTAAAAATAATGACAAATAACGATTTACCCTTCTGTCAATAAGTAGTTCCAGCCGGACCTTTTGCATTTTCGAAAGCATTTTTTCCTAATTAATTGTAAAGCTATATTCACCAAATCCCATGACTTTGTCAGCGTACATTTGCTTAATGCCTTAGTGCTTACCTTAAATTGAAAATCCAAGCTGGGGTGGAGAAAAAATGGTTTTTTAAAACAACCCCTAAAACCAATGGAATAGGCTGGACCTTCATAAATATTGTATGGAGAAATGTATTTATTACTGCATTTTACACTTATTGCTTTTGTTTATTACGTAGGCAGGCCATTTTGTCACTTGTACATTTCTTTTCTGATGTAAATCGTTTACAACCTACGACTTCCAGACAATTAGACCATTAGTGCACTGCTAATTTTTTAGTTTTGTTCTATTTATCTGTTTATATGAGAGTGAAAGTATCATTATTATCAATCAGTAAACATTCCTTCATACTGTCGCTAGTTAGCAAACTGGAAACAACATACTTATCCGGAAGTAACTTATTATGGCTGACGAAATAAACGCATTCAACTGGAGCCGCATGAGCGAAGAAGAAACGGAGCAATACGCCAGCAGGCTTGCCGAAGAAGTACGAGTGAGTGCATCTGAAGTGGAAGATTTTACTGGCGATGGCGATGAGGACTATATTCCCTATGAACATAGATCTTCTATGAAGATGATTCTGATGTGGATTCAAACTTAGAAGTTGGGGGAATATCGGATGTAAAAGAAACTGATGACGACGATATGCTGAAAGAGCTCCAAGCAGAAAACGATCGAGTTCGCCAAGTGCAAGAAGAACAATTCTTCGAGGAATACTATTTGGCCCGTAATGGAACAAAATGATACAAACAACCTACAGCAACAGGTCGTCTAAGAGCACACAATGTCATTCGGGAAGTTGGTGGCTACGCAATACAAGGAAAGCCTTGTAGTTATCTGGGTATCTTCAAGACAATAATATCAGAAGACATGATATCATCATGCGAGAAACTAATAGAAGATATTAACAAGAAATTGTAAAATTCAACGAGAATAACCCGACAAAGGAAATAGTTTGCAAATCTATTATTGAACAGGAACTATGTGCCTATTTTGGTCTTTGTCTACCAACATTGATTCTGTATTCAGAGCAATGATGTCGCAAGGCCGATTTTGAACTATAAATCGGTTTATAAGATTTGACGATCAAGGGGCAAGGTTCAAATATAGTTGCTCCCATTCGGGATATGTGGATAAAGCTAAATCATCATTTGGAAACTCCGTATACACCGACAGAAGTGATAACTGTTGGCGAACAACTATTCCCATTAAGAGGAAACACACGATTTACACAACACATACCATCGAAGCCTGCGAAATACGGAATAAAAGTATGGTGGATTTGTGATTCCAGCAACGGATAGCCTCGCAAAGGGATTCTGTGTACAGGTAAATAAGATGGTCATCAGAAAGCGTTAAAATTAGGCGAGAAAGTGATAATCAATTTATTATGTTTTGTTATGTTTCTTGGAGACAAAATATTTTTGCCGCGTACAAATTGTTCGAGGCTGACGATGGCAGTCACTACCAAGCGGTAGCCATTATAAGAAACAAGATTATCGGTTCTGCGAATATTATGTTGCCTTCATTTAATACCGTCCTGAACTTTAGTGAGCTCTAATGGCTCGCCTTGATTAAAATTACGCTGATAAACGCCCCGTCTATCTGATGGAGAAAGAAATGTCACCTCTACGACAAGGCTGAAAAACAATTAATCAGTTCTACTATGTAGTCGAGCAGAATTTTATTCTCCTTATTAATAAAATTATAATGCAACATGTGAGCAATATTAATCTTATAAATTCGCTCAGGCAAAAGTATAGGCAAGATGTGTTCAGAGTTTTTATTTCTGGTCTAAAAAGACCACTGTGTGACATATTATTTTCGTCAAAGCCTAGTGATATGCCCAGTGCGCTCGCACTCTCTGAAGAGCTAGAGGCAAATCAGGCGAGATAATCCTTTGCTAATTCTTTTCCCAGGCGGGACAATCAACCGATTCACTCTAATTCCCCTCATTATAAAAAATTCAGCATTTTGCTTTCCACCATGTAGGGAAAACCATATCATGGATGTTGATTTTTCCTCCTCTCGCTATAGGTTTAATACGGCCAATTCAGGGAGAGCAAATAGAACTGGTTTATCTAATGTTCGTTCGGCGGTTCCTACGGCCAACTATCGAAATGTCCCACCTATGCAAAATTTCTACCTATCCCCAAATTACAGAGAATTAATAAATTAAACCAATCGCCCATATCCTCTGAAAACTATCTCTCTGAAAGTCGATACTATGACGAAGAGCAAAATCAAATAACATACGATTTTATATCAGATGAGGTGAATTTTTTAAGGGTAAATCCTTACTGGAATGTGTAAAGCGAACACTAGCAGGAGGAGAGATAAAATTGTTGATAGATACCGGGACGAACAAAAATTATTTTAAGCCTCTCGACAACATAAGACCAAATGAGTTGTGAGATCAATACATGGAACAAATAGAATTGCATACAAATGCATAATGAACATTTTCGATAGAAACACTCCTTTTTCCCTACTTCTGGTCTCAGTACATTCGATGATATTATCGGATTCGATCATTTGAAAGAAATTAATGCTCACCTTGATCTCGGAAAAGGAACGTTATTCTACAACGAAGGAGAAGAGAAATTATCATATTTCTACTGTAAGAATGTGAATCATATTGTCTATGCCAATAAAAGCATACCTGTTGAAACACAAGAACAGTCCTCATCAATGATAAACCGCCATATACAAGTTTTTGCCGATCCAAATGAACCCTTGCCGTTCAACACTAATATTGTTGCAACTATTAGAACAAGGGATGATGAACCCGTCTACTCCAAAGCTTATCCCTATCCAATAGCACCTAGCAACTTTGTTATGGACGAAATTTCTTATCTCCTTAAGGGTGATATTATAAGACCTTCACGGTCGCCCTTTAATAACCCAATTCGTTTTGTTATAGATTTCAGGATATAGCAATTATTCTTTCAAATTTAGATCAATTGTCCTTCTTCACAACTTTCGACTTAAAATCTGGATTTCATCAGATTATATTATCTGAACGGGATAGAGAAAAAACCGCATTTTCTATAAATAATGAAAGTACGAGTTTTGCAGACTTCCTTTCGGTCTAAAGAATGCACCCAGCATTTTTCAACGAGCCATAGACGATGTTTTAAAAGAGGAAATAGGAAATATCTGTCAAATCTACTTAATGTAGATATTATTATATTTTCAAAAACAAAAGAAGATCATCCTTGGCACATAAGCCGTATCCTATATAAACTTTACCAAGCCAACTTGAATTACACACACAGACTGGCAACAACAAATAACAAGCCATACATCACGCGGGGGAGGGACAAAGAACGTCTCTCGCTGCAAACAAAGCCGATCACGTGAGGATACACATACAACGACTCTCTAGATCACATGAGGAATCAAGAAACTAAAACAACGGCTCTCTCTAGAAAGTATGCAGATCACGTGAGGAACGACCAACAAAAACAACTCCCTCTGTCTGCAAAGCTTGCAGAATCACGCCATCAGCAACCAATGATGATAATGGTGGACAAGTACAACTGAGGTACCGAGGAGAAGGGGAGAGCAGACCAGAAGTTAGTTGATAGAAGAAAATGCAAGAAACCAGGAGAAATTTGAATCTGTGTCTAAACAAAAGAAAATAAATAAAATTTACCGATTGGTAAACAAAAACAAACAAAATTAGTTTTTATGAACTTAGAACTATAACTCATGCGCGTCTCTCTCGAAAAATCAAAATTAAAAAGGAGTGGAATATTTGGGATTTATCATATCCAATAAGGGTATAAAAACTTGCCCAGACAAGATAAAAGATATTGTAAATTACGAGGTTCCTTAAACACTTCGAAGCCTGCGGTCAGTCTATCAGGATATTATAGACGATTTGTAAGGGATTATGCCCATATTGTTAAGCCACTAAAGAAATATTTACGGGGGGAGAACGGTAATGTGGCTTCAAGACAATCAAAAAGTATAAGTATTAAATTGGACATGGTACATGGATATGGTAATTAAAAACATTCTAGCTTCCCAGGATGTGCTTCTCTTGTACCCTGCCTAAGAAAAACCTTTTGATTTGACCACCGACGCATCGACATGCCCTTGGAGCTGTACTTTCACAAAATAACGGGCCCATAACTTTGATTTCAAGAACATTATTAAACGGAAGAGAACTACGCTACCGATGAGCATGAACTGTTAGCTATAGCTTGGTCTTTACAGAAACTACAGAACATCTGAATATTTTCACAGACCATCAACCACTAACATTCGCGATATCTGATAAAAATCCGAATGTAAAAATGAAGAGGTGGAGAGCTTTCATAGGGGAATTTTCCGCGAAATTTGTTTACAAACCAGGTAGGGAATAGTACGTTGCGGACGCCCTCTCGAGGCAATATTTAAATAAATTGGAAACAGCATTTGATTTTGGAATTATGAACAGCGAAGAATCAGTGACAAAGACAATTCGAACTGTACAAAACCCAATAAACTGTTTCAGAAACCACTTTATCTATATAATTGATAAAAACGGAAACGGAAACGGAAACGGAAACGGATAAGATAGTCTAAATAACTTTGAAATCTGTGATTAGACATTCCATTACGTTCAAAATCATAGCGATATTTTTGAAATACTTAAAAAAACCATTAATCCCAATCCCGAAGATCCAAGACGGATTAGTAAAGGAATTTCCATCTGTATAATTTGTCTATTCAGAGAAATTTGTAACAGAAATTTTTAACCAGAATGACCAAACAGAAATGCTAGTAACTGAGCAAAATCGAGCTAATCGTTCCGTACAGGAAAATATGCAACAAGTCCTCAATGCCTATTACATCCCTGAAATTAGGAAGATGTTCAAGGAAATCATTTCAAGGTGTAAGGTATGCCGTGGGGCAAAGGATCAGAGGCATCCATTAAAAGAAGAAATAAGCAAAACTCCAATACCATCTTACCCCGGTGAAATCCTGCTTATAGACATTTTTTGAACGGACAAACTACATTTTTCAACTTGCAAATATAAATAATATGTATGAAGGCCCAGCCTATTCCATTGGTTTTAGGGGTTGTTTTAAAAAACCTTTTTTGCTCCACCCCCATTCAATTTATGGTAAACAATAAGGCATTAAGCAAGTCATGTAGAATTCGTTCGCAGACGGTACGGACGATACGTTCGCAGAAGATACGGCTATTCTGGTTACGGAAAGCATAATGGAGTTCACTACCGTAAAACTGCAGCACGCTGTAAATAAAACATTCGATGGGACAAAAATCTGGCGCATTGCCCTAAATGAAACCTAATACACGCAATATTAATTTACATAGACAATATGCCCGTCTTCATTAACTCGGTACATATACCGTACGCAAATGAAGCCAAATATCTTGGGATGACGTTAGATGCTAAGCTTAAGTGTAAGAATAAACGTGACGAACTTAAGAATCGATATAGAGAAATGTACTGGCTACTCGGACGACATTCCAAGTTAGGCGCGTATAACAAACTGCCTATTTATAAGCAAGTGCTAAAGCCTGTGTGGAATTATGGTATACAACTTTGGGGTTGCATTTGCAAGTAACAGAGAAGAAAACAGTCATTCCAAAAAAAAAATTATAAGGGCTGTCGTGAATGCTCCCTGGTATCTACGAAATAATGATTTACAAAGAGATCTAGGGATTGCAACCGTGGACGAAGAAATAAAAAACTTCGTGTGGAAGTTAAGAGTTCGACTTCATGGTTATTGTAACCATGCCATACTCCAAACACTGGACATTAGAAACTGCGTGCGACGTCTCGAACGAATGAAACCGTCGGATTTAGCGCAATGAGTACAAGACGCTATAAACGGTTCCAGCAGGTGATCTTAGCGAAAATCTACCTGCATACCTGGATGGAGACACCTAGTTGCAGTAAGCAACTAAAAACAATGGAAAGGGTGTGTTTAGTCAGTAAAATTCTCATACTGCTATGAATACACTGATATCATAGTGTAGAATTCGCAGGGTAAGCGATAAAATAAAAAGTTTTTAAAACATCCATTGACAGAAGGGTTAAAATTCTTTTTGTAACAAAATCAAGATATTTCCTGTAATACAAGTAGATAGAATAATAGTGTAAGAAACAAATGGTATTGCGGATTGTGAAAACACTTATAACCCCCTCAAAATTGTAAACAACCAACGATCTTATAGTTTTGTGAATTAAACTCCAATACGAAATGTCTGCAGCAACTACTGAACAACAATACAGCCTTATGCAAGACATCCCCAGCATCCCTGATCGATTCAATTATTGTTGTTGAAGATGGACTTGTAATCATCTATGACCAAGAAAGAGTTCAGAAAGGGAACAACGAACCAATTACTGTGAATGGAACTTACTTGTTAGCATTCGAACCCCTTCGGATAGGGGTCGGAATATATCCGAGGTAAGGCATGCCTGTCGTAAAAGGCGACTTAAAGCCATAGTGTATTAACACAAACCAAATTTCTTTTTAAAAAAATACAATGAGTAAAACAAACGGCAGTAATACCCCAGGTGGAATTCCAGTTACTCTGGAAAATCCACTCTTTTGAGTCAGGCTCTGGGGGGAGAGCCAGTTATTGCATTTGATTGACCCTTTTGGAAAAAGTTCAAGGGTAACAAGATCACCACCATCACGATCTTTTAAGACCACGTGCGCATTAGCGCCAGTTAAAACTACTGCGTCTAAAACGCAGGTAAAGAAATATATAACGAGACCGCATTCGACACTTCAAGACGAACACGCCTTAGCGAGACTCAAACATCTCGAACAACAGAATGCAGAACTTCGGACTATGGTAACTAGCATGGAAGCTCTCCGCAAAGAACTAAGGCAAGAGCTTAGTCTAACTAAAAACAGAAAATATGGCAAGGCAAGAAGCCAAGTCCAAAACAAAACAAAATGCGAACATTAAGGCCGACTCGAGTCGTAGCTAGAGGAACTCAATCATCTTGCCCAAAAGAAGATATTGCTGATGACCTCATAATTAAATGCTTCAAGATAGTTGATGCTACCAACATACTGCCCCAAAAGAAAAACGATACAGAAGGGGCTCAAGATGAGACACGTCGTTAACTCTTCATGTTAACGTTCGACGAGTGTGAAAGCATTGATAAGATATAAAGTATAAAAACAATCTTAAACAAGCCAGTTAAGATTGAAGCCTTACGCACGAACTCAAAACTATAATAACCTCAATCTTGTCGGTGTCGAAACTCCAGTGAATGCGTTCATTAATGAGAACCAAATTAAGTTCTACATAAAAAACTTATTGATCAGGAAATCATCTGGCCTGGACAATATCAAAAATATATATTTGAAACATCTACCTAAGATTGGAATTAAATATTTAACATTTATATTAAACGCATGTCTAAAAACTCAATACTTTCCAAACACCTGGAAAGTAGCAAAAGTAGTACCAATTCCGAAAGCAGGTAAACCACCCGACAGACCGGAGAGCTATAGACCAATCAGCTTGCTAAGCAGCCTGAGTAAGATTTTTGAAAAAGCTCTCAAGGACAAGCTGCAAAGTATTATCGATACTTAATACTATTACTATTATCGATACTAATTCCCAATGAGCAATTCGGGCTTAGACCCTTTCACAGTACTAGTCATCAAGTCCTTCGAATCACTTAGATCATCAGGAAAAATAGATGTGAAGGAAAGTCGACGGGAATGTTACTCTTCGACATAGAGAAAGCATTTTGACTCCGTCTGGCACAATGGACTTATATTTAAGATGCTCAATCTTAATTTTCCCCCCTTATTTGTGCAAAGTTATTCAAAGTTTCTTGTCAAATCGTAATTTTAAAGTTCTTGTGAATAATAGTTCGTCTAATTCGTTAATTGTGCCCGCTGGGTCCCTCAAGGCTCGGTCCTAGGACCACCTCTATATAATTTGTATACATCCGACTTCCCGGACCTACCAGGATGTGAATTTGCGACATATGCTGATGACACAGCGGTACTTTCGTCGCATAAGTTCGGTCTCAATATTGAGACGAATCTTAAAAATGCGGCGGAAGTATTCTGTGATTATTAAAAAAAAAATGGAAAATTAAATTGAACGTGGGAAAAATTCAAGCAATCTTTTTCACCAGAAAAAGAAAACCTTGTTTCCTCCCATCTGATCGGTATACATCTTGATAAAAGACTGACTTTTCAAGAACATATAACAAAAACTCTGCACAAAATAAGCATTGCTGTAAAAATACTATACCCTTTCATAAATAGAAAATCTCTCTTGTCCGATCAAAATAAAATAATTATACATAAAGTCATATTTCAAGCACTTCTGCTCTATGGTTGTCCTGTGTGGGGAAATTGTGCTAAGTGTCATATTAAAAAGTTACAAATCCAGCAAAATAAACTTTTAAAAATGATGTTTAACTTACCTTGGTACTATTCTACTTGTGAATTGCATCGACAAGCAAATGTTGAATTGATCTGTGACAGAATAGAAAGGCTAACTAACTCTTTTTTTATAAGATGTAACATACCTGAAAATCCACTCGTTAACGAGCTTAATGTCACTTAGCATTGGTTGAAATATTGAACATATAATTTCTTCTTTTTTACTATTTCTTATTTATTTATCTAATTATTTATACATATTATATTACTATTTTTTTTTTCGTAATTATTGTTATTAATTTATTAAATTGTTTATTTATTTATTTATTCATTTATTTATTTATTTATTTATTTATTTATCTATTTATTTACCTATCTGTATATATTATATCTATTTATTTACATATTATTATTTTTTATTTATTTACTTGTTATTTGTTTATTTGTTATTTATTTACAAATTTATTTATTTATTTAATTGTTTTATTACATATTTATATTATATTATACATTTTTTTTATGTTTTCCTCTGACTTTTTTTTTTATATATGAGGGTTTTTTCCCGTTGCTTACCCTCCAGAATACTCAAAATTTAATAAATAGTTTTTAACAATAAAAAACTACTTTCTCAGTTGAAAGATATATTAAATATCATTATATCACAGTATGTAAATTGTGTGTTGGCAAACCATGTAAAATTTTTTGAAACGAAGAAATAAATATCTATCTATCTATCTAATAACCTCAATGCAGGCGATGCCAAGGTTTTAATCAAACAAGAAAGTACTGCCAAAAATATCCACGTTGTATTAAATGCGCGGGAGAGCCCCTATCAGAAGAATGCAATGCAAGCAAGGGGACATTTGCAGCTTGCATTAATTTCAAAAAGAAGTACCCAGCTAATTACCGCGGCTGAGTAGTAGCTAAAAAACTTCAAAACAGACGAACAAGATCAAAGCAAATCTGTCCCAACCACCTAAGGCATTAAAAAAGATATTACTGCAAGCGCTGAAAACAAAACAAATATAAAACAACGGAAGAGTATAATTGCAAAACCGAATACTCAACCAGCACAGTCGCAAACGGAAGTGACAAAATCAGTTAAGTCAGCACACATTGGAGTGAAAACATTTGCTCAAACAGTAGCAGCCCCGAGTGAGAGTCGCAGTAAGCCACTAGATCCCGTTTCTCATACCCTCTCCATTATATTGAAAAAACTACTGAAGCAGAAGATTTTACTGGCGATGACGATGAAGACCATGTTCCCGATGAAGATGATACTGATGCGGATTCAAACTTAGAAGTTTGGGGAATATCGGATATAAATGATACGGATTGCGACGAGATGCTGGAAGAGTTACAAGCAGTTCGCCAAGTGCATGAAAAACAATTCTTTGAGGAATACTATTTGGCCCGTGATGGAACAAAATGGTACAAACAACCCACAGCAACAGGTCGTCAAAGAGCTCACACTGTCATTCGGGAGGTTGGTGGCTACGCCAGACAAGAAACGCCTTGTAGTCATCTGGGTATCTTCCAGAAAATAATATCAGAAGACATGGTATCATTTTGCGATAAAATTATAGAAGACATTAACAAGAAATTGTAAAATTTAACAAAAATAACCCGACAAAGCAAATAGTTTGCAAATCTGTTATTGAACAAGAACTATATGCCTATTTTGGTCTTTGGTGCTGGTGTAAATCAGGCCAACATGCTGCATACGGAGGAGTTGTGGAAAAACAATATGCTTCCTCTATTCAGAGCAACCACGTCGCTAAACCGATATTGGACTTTAAATCGGTTTAAAGTTTTGGAAACTCCGTATACACAGACAGAAGTGATAACCGTTGACGAACAACTATTCCCATCCAGAGGAAACACACGATTTACACAACACACACCATCAAATCCTGCGAAATACGTGTGGAGAAACTGGACTGGCCTTTGTTGGAACTATTCGACGGAATAAGAAGTGCATTCCTATGAAATTGCTTCCGGATCGTATTCGCTCAACACAATCCACTATATTTGGATTCACAGATAATATCGCAGCATTGTCTTATGTGCCTGAAAAATCTAGTGCAGTCATTCTATTGTTAACAGTTCACCATGACACCGAATTGGTTGGAACAGCAAGCAAGTTACAAGCAATTCTGTTTTAGAACAAACATAAATTTGGCGTCGACGTCATGGATCAAATTTTGTGAGTGTTTAATTTTGCAAGTGCGCAAGTGAATAAAACAAATTTTTTTGTTTTTATTTCTTGGGTGTTGACCCGTTTGATTCACATTACAGACTGCGTCGAGCTCTACAACTAATTGCACCTAGTGCTTACAATATTACAAAGACATCAAAATCAAACCGTGCGACCGTCTGCGTCATCTCTGTTATCAAAAATATGAGAAGCGTGAATTCATTCGGCGAGTTCTGGTCACACGGTTTGTTACAAAACAAATATCTGATCTTATTCAAATACCTGAGCTCGACTAAAATTACATCTTAAATTGTATTTCGCTAAAAAGGTAATTTCTGGATATAAGAGACCTGCACGCTATAAATTCCATTTCAGTTAATGGAAGGAACTTGTCTCTTGGTAATGAGACCGCCAGATATGTTGATGATGTTCGCACCATGTAGCTGTCATTTTTGTGGACCATAGGGACAGATATCAAGCTGAAAAAGTGGAATCGATACTTCAAATACGAGTGAAATTTTATAGCTGCGACCTTTGACTGAGCCATACGGTACATATCTATCAATGATCCTTAATGCTGATGGTATATTAATTCTTATTAACTGAAGTTGCTCGCTGAACTGCTTAGGAGTAATGAGCTGGGGATTGATTTTGACATGATTTAAATCCAAAAGAACGTCTAGAAGCACTTGTTGCAGCCTTTCAAAATTAGTAATTATTAATATGAGATAGACGTTAGCATTTGTTTGACTTCAGTGGACGCCTGCTTTTCGCCTATAAGATATAAAGTGTTCGTTATATATACACGAAACGCCTGAAATTGTTGGTTTATTTCATTTGCTGTACGCTTTAGCATGTTTTTAGTCGAATTTGCAACAGAACTTTGTTAGATAGATAGATAGTTTATTTTCGTATAAAAAGTTTACATTTGATTTAGCTTATCGCACAATATATATTACAGAGATGTGATGAATTATGCATCTTTCTTCTGAAAAACGTTTATATTTATATTTTAAGTTATTTATATTTGATGGAAACTGTCGAAAATTGAAGGAAAATACGAGAAAAACCTTCAATAAGAGAGAAAAAAAATATATACATATATATATATGTGAATATATATATATATATAAAATACATGATTATATTCGTATATAAAAATAAGTATAAAAATAAATAAATAAATAAATAAATAAATAAATAAACAAATAAGTAAATAAATAAATAAATAAATAAATAAATAAATAAATAAATAGATTTATATATATATATATATATATATATATGAATAACTAAAACAAAAATGTACAATGAAAACAATTTAAATAAATAAATAAACAAAATATATATGTATATGTTTTAATTATTGGTACACAAGTCGTTAATTATGGGATTTTCGGTCAAAGCGCATGAGTTTATGAATTTATTTGTTAATTTTAATATTCGTGAAGTGATTGGGTCAACACCCGCTCTTTCATGCAGTCTTGAAGTAGGGAAATCATATGGTAGATTTAACATCATTTCAAGGACTTTGTTTTGAGCCACTTGTAATTTCCTCATGTGGCACTGGGCGGATTTTCCCCATACCGGGCATCCATACAAAAGTAAAGCTTGGCATATGACCTTAAATATTATGCTTTTGTTTGATATAGACAATAACGATTTCCTATTAATAAATGGATATAAAATTGTCGTTGCAATTTTAACCTTATAAGCGGTTTGTGCGATGTGCTCACGAAAAGTTAATTTGGAGTCTAGATATACACCTAAGTACTTTACGAAGTTTCGCCATTCCACATCACTTCCATTTACCTGCAAGCTACTGGAAGGGAGAAAACAAGCTTTTCTTTTTCGGCTGAAAAAGATGGCTTGCAATTTGTCTTTGGTTTACTTTAATTTTCCATTTATTGCAGTAGCTAAGTACAATTTCTATCGCAATCTTAAGATTGGTCTCAATAACAAGACCAAGCTCATGCGACGAAAAAATAGCTGTGTCATCAGCGTAAAACGCTGTTTCACATTCAGGTATCTTCGGAAAATCAGATGTATAAAGGATATACAATATGGGGGCCAAAACAGAACCTTGCGGTACTCCAGCATTGTAAAAAACTATGTTAGAAACACCATTGTTAACATGCACTTGAAAACATCGATTTGACAAATAACTTAAAACAATATTGCACAGGTAAGATGGAAATTTTAGGTTAATCATTTTGTATAGTAGACCGTAATGCCACACACTATCGAAAGCCTTTTCGACGTCAAGTAGCACCACGCCACTTGATTTTCCGCTTGATCGATTTCTTTTTACATAATCACAAATTCTCTTGACTTGATGTGACGTACTGTGATAAGGTCTAAAACCAAATTGCTCATTCAATTTCATGATCTTCTCCTTAAGAACTCTTTCATAAATTTTACTCAAATTACTCAGTAAGCTAATTGTAAAAGCTAATAGTAATTGGTGGTTGATTTTGACATGATTTAAATCCAAAAGAACGTCTAGAAGCACTTGTTGCAGCCTTTCAAAATTAGTAAGTATCAATATGAGATAGGAAGTTAGAGACGTTAGCATTTGTTTGACTTCAGTGGACGCCTGCTTCTCGCCTGTAAGATATAAAGTGTTCGTTATATATACACGAAACGCCTGAAATTGTTGGTTTATTTCATTTGCTGTACGCTTTAGCATGTTTTTAGTCGAATTTGCAACAGAACTTTGTTGTTTAAGCAAATTCAACATATGATGCTCGTTTGCATGTATATTAGATATTTGCTCTTGTATGCGTTGAGCATCGTCTTGATCCACTATATCAAACAAACTAAGAGATAACGTACCAACTATATCTAGTGGAGACCTCGCCACTCTTAATTTGTCATACTTCGACCCTCGAAAAGTATGTATGAGTTTATTGTTATGATCAATAGCTGTTTAAGATTATCTAGATTTGGTCTACAATGCATCTATTGGGTCATATTAGTCGTGCAAATCTCTTACATCTGCTGCAGACATGATTTAATTTATCCAAATTCTAGCCAATACGTGGTTAAATTATAATATACATACATACTCCAAAGTTTATTTACTGACCGAATTTGTAGATACCTACGGCACTGTCAAATTGCTTTGCAAGAACTTCCTTATTAGGTTCTGCGAATGACATTGGCAGCATACAAAGTAAAAAGAGAAATGTTGCCAGACCGCTATATTGTCCAGTTTTAGTTTGCTTTAAGGTACTAGATTTCCTGTTTCTACACTCTAACATTATTGTTCAGCTGGCATTTTTAATTTGCCTCCCTTTCTTCAGTGTTAAGCGGCAGCAGACACAAATTTTGCACAGCTCTTTGATATTTACCAGTTTGCGTTTTCACGCTAGCTACACGTACTATGCCATCATTGCCTAGATAGACCTCTTCTACCCGACCTAATTTCCATCGCATAGGCGGAATGTTTGATTCTTTAATCACAACCAGTGTCCCAGGCATTAGATTTTGCGATTCAGTTTTCCATTTCATTTTCTGTTGAAGAAGATGAAGATATTCGGAGGACCAACGCTTCCAAAGTGTTGTTGAATGAACTGTATATGGCAAAATTTATTAATATGACTCAACTTGCTATCTGTTATGTCCGGCTCAAGCAATGCAGTAAGGGGAGCCCCTATGAGAAAATGACCTGGAGTTAACGCTTCGAAATCATAAGTATCGGATGTCAGAGGTGTCAAAGGACGAGAGTTCAGAATTGCTTCAATTTGCATAACAACTGTTGACAACTGCTCGTATGTCAAGGATGCTTCCCCAATATATAGCGAATCAATAATGCCTTTGCCGATTTGGCAGCTGATTCTAAGACAACTCCGAAATGAGGTGATCTAGGTGGAATGTATTTCTAATCCATACCGTTATTCAGACACATTGATTCAATACCTAACATTGTGTTTTCCGATTCACAAGCCTTTCGCAATTCGATAAGTTAATTTTTTGCTCCTTCAAAATTGGTGGCATTGTCACAAATTATGGAATGACATACTCCTCGTCTGCCTATAAATATTTTCAAGGCAATAATGAATGACTCAGATGATGGTAGTAGGAGACGCTACCTCAATATGCACTGCTTTGGTAGAGAAACATACGAAAACAGATAAGATACTGACCTCTCCTAAAATAGAGAAATCACTCAAGTAATTCAGCCATTTATTAGCCTGTTCCTCAGGAATTCGATCATCCCAACCAAGTTTTGTCTTCCATAACTCTTGAAGGAACAAATTTCCTAAAACTATTACTGTGCCTAATAATTCTAAAGGATCGAATAGAAGTGCTAAGTCTGAAAGAACTGTGCGTTTGAACAAGTTCTCTGGTAATTCCTTGATTTTGTGGTTATTGACCTTAAATCTGAAGGCGTCCGTAAATGGATCCCAAATAAATCCTAAAGTTTTTACTACCTATGACTGATTAAAGAATACAAACTTTTCTATATGTTCTGGAGGTAATTATCCTAATATCTCTGGACTATTGGCACAAAACTTCCCAAGCTCGAAATTACCTAATTTTAGTAAATTGCAAATTTCATGAAGCAAATCCTGAGCATCTTGTATGCTTTCCGAGCCCGTTAGCAAATCATCTACATAGAAGCTATCCTTTGATAGCCGTGACGTTTCTTATGCTCATCTGCTAACTCAACCAAACATCTGGTTGCGAGATAAGAGGCGAATGCTGTACCGTACGTCACAGTTTGCAGTTGATATATTTGTAACGGATGATCTGGATGTGATCTCCATACAATTAATTGTAATCTTGCATTTTGAGGATGTATCAGTATTTGTCCATACATTTTCGTTATGTCTCGTGTGAAACGGGTAAATAGGGAAAACAGATCTGGTTGAACTGTTGGGCCAATCATTAATATATCATTGAGCGAGCTTTCATGTGAGCTTTTGGTAGAAGCATCAGACTCTACCAAGTGTCAAGTGCTACGTGTTCGTCCATGAAATTTACATATGCAGTCTTAAGATCTGGCTGTTTATTTAACTTCCGCTCATGATACAGAAACCCTTTAGTAGCTATTTGTAAAGACTCCCCTAAATGTGTGCTCGGGTCCTATTTTAATGGCAAACGCACAATAAATTGGTCATTTGGGCTTCGACTGAGTGTTTTGAGTGAGTCATTCGCCTCACTGGAGCTTCATGACATTCTGACTCCCAGAAGTTGCGTTCGAGTGCATTCAGGGAGGATGTTACTTCGCAGGCTGCCACATGGCAGTTTAAAGAAGTATCATTGGACAGAGTGCTACCAGAAATTATCCATCCTAAATTGCTCTCTCGCAAAACTGGGAGATCAGATGATATTTTTATCTTTCCTGGTAGCAGAAACTCGAAGAAGAGCTCGGCTCCTATCGATAAGTCAATTTTCTGTGTAGTAAAGTACGCCGGGTCTGTTAATTGCACATGGAAATGTATCTTCCAACAAGGATTGCTAATTTTGTGCGTTTGCTGACTTATTCGTGACATGACGCTTGCCTCGATTGTTGTTATGTACCTTAAGGTGCGTGATTCAATGGTAACATTGACAGCAAATTCGGTCTTAATTAAGGCCTAACTTATGTGCGAATCACTTCGTTATGAAATTAAGCTGAGAACCAGAGTCTAACAAAACACGGCAAGGTATTCGCGTACCAACGGATGAAATGACGTTTACAATTGCTGTTGCTAAATAGCTATGACGCTTAACCAAACCTACCGCAGCGTTTGCAAATGAATTGGGTGGCTTTACAAACATACACCCTTGACTACCATGCGGATCTGATGTGCTTGTCTCCCTAGGTTGCTGCTGAGTTTCAGCTGATTTTGACAGCTACTGTTTAACTATCCTAGGTTGATATAGAAGGGTATCATGACCGCTTCCACATTTTTGACATCTTGACTGGCATGATTGGGAGAAGTGTCCTGGCTTCAGACAATTTGCGCAAAGGCACAGCTTGCGAACTGACTTAGATCGATCTTCACCTGCAAGATATAAAAATTCGGAGCAATTATATATCTGGTGCTTACCTGAACTGCAATACAATACAGCTCGAACCCTCAACTTTTCTTTCTGTTGTAGCGAGTGACGTCTTCCTTCTCTCTTCTCGGGTGCTGATCGCTTCAAGGGTCTGGAACCTCGACTCGACAACTTCATGAACTCGGCTATTGATGGGCTGCTTCTTGGATCTTTCAGGTCCTGTTCGAACAGCATGCGACTCTCCTTGTCCAATTTTCCCAACATGAAATGAACAACGATGGGATCCCAATTATTGATGTTGTAATTCAGATTGCCAACGGCTTGCAAGACCTTCTTTGTTGTATCGTGGAGTCTTTTTAGGCTGGTAGCAGTACCAGTATTATTCGATTGGTGAAATAACGTTTTTAGTTGCGCAGTCAAAAGTAATCTCTTGTTATCATACCGTACAACCAATGTTGTCCAGGCCGTATCATAATTTGCGTCAGTAGCCTGAAACTGTTGAATCAGACTATGCGCATCTCCAGTGAGGTTTGCCCTCAAGTAGTAAAGCTTTTGCGCCGGCGAAATTGGCTGGTCGTGGATTAGTTGCTTAAAGTTGTCGTAGAATTGTCGCCAGTTTAAATAACTCCCGTTAAACTTGGGCAGCTCTATTTTCGGTAGTTTCATTGAAGAGGCAATCATTGTTGTGGAATTCACTGGATCTGTTAGAATACTTCTTTGGGGGCTAGTATCGTCTGGATTCTTTAAAGTTTCCCTAACGCGATGATCTCGCTCTTCATGATCCTTGTCTTGAAGACTTACAAGCAGTTCCACCTTCTTTTCTGGCCTTGCACCCAGCTGTTTCGATTCACATTCACTCTCACCTCCAATAGCACCGAAATCATGATTATAACGACCATCCTTCTCTGGCTCTACTGGCATCTGTATGTGGTTTTTTTTAAAAGGGGTGGCATCATTTTACTTCGTGATAATAATCCTTACTGAAGTAAGGATGACATAATTCTTTGGCTCCTCGAATTTCACCGTCGGTTCTGTCGAACCGAATTCAAAGAGTTTCAATTTGATGAAGCCTTTCGTGGAGATACCTTGAAGTTTCTCTCGAATCGCTGTCTTTGTTGTAATTCCTCGCGATACGGCAAATTTTCTCCCCAACCTTTTACTGTAGGGATGAGTAATAATCCAAGCCCTTTTCTGCCACGAACACATCACTACTTTCCATTTTCACTTGTATCACTTTCTATTTCTATTAACACTCACAAAATTATATTTTTATTATATAATGTCCTATCACGGTCGCCAATGTTTACTTTTGCAAGTGCGCAAGTGAATAAAACAAAAAAAAATTTATGTATTTTTTGGTTTTTATTTCTTGAGTGTTGACCCGTATGATTAACACAACAGACTGCGTCGAGCTCTACAAGTAATTGCACCTTGTGCTTACAATATTACAAAGACATCAAAATCAAACCGTGCGACCGTCTGCGTCATCTCTGTTATCAAAAATATGAGAAGCGTGAATTCATTCGGCGAGTTCTGGTCACACGGTTTGTTACAAAAAAATTATCTGATCTTATTCAAATACCTGAGCTCAACTGAAATTACATCTTAAACTTAAAAGTGAGAATATACATGTAAACGACAAGCGAAGCGATGCCCATTGGCTTTTCTGTGATGGCGTTAGCATCTTTCATAATTTACAAAAAAATACCTGATGTGAGTGCTACGACCAATACCAATGTACGTCGACAATTTTATAGTAGGAGTGTTTTCCGTTCGAAATGGCATAGAATATTGCTTCGGAACACCTTTGCAAAATAGGACTCCACAGCCCAGCCGGGTAAGGTAAACGATTAAATACAAAGAAAAACCAGATTTTCATTCCGCGCCTGCGAAGAACCTGACTGCTTACAGCACAGTATCCAGTTACACAAATGCCGCAAATATGCAAATCAAGCAACTACTTCATAACATCACTGTTATGTAAAAAAAAACTTCAAATTAAAAATAAAATCAATAACAAAAAAACTTCAATTATTTCGTTGAGCTCCATTGATTTTCATACAAAAAGTATGAAGTTCCAGCTGGACCTATTCAATTCATGGGAAGGTTTTAAGACATCCATTGACAGAAGAGTTAATATTTTTTTGTTTTGTGAATTAAACTCCAATACGACATGTGTGCTACTGAACAACAATACGGCCTTATGCAAGACATCCCCAGCATCCCTGATCGCTCCAATTATTGTTGTTGGAGATGGACTTGTAATCATCTGTGACCAAATCGCAAGAGTTCAGGGAGGGAGCAACGAACCAATTACTGGAACTTACCAATAATGGAACTTACTTTTTAGCATTCGAAGAGAAAACAGCCATCAACGATAAGCCTTACATCAACAAAAACAAAATAACTCACTCGAATCCAGAACCTACTAGGGCACAAACGATTAATATTTCAGAACATCTCATAACACTTTCTTGAAAGAAACTTGGATCACATCGCCACCATAAAACAAGAACTCAGAGCCCAAAACATACAGTGGTTTGTTATATTTGCCCTTGCAAATGGCATAATTACAAATGAGACCAACAATAAAACTGCCGTTAATGCTGTTAATGTCATGGAAATTAATAAAGAGGCATTGGTACAAGACAGTCTAAAAGATTTGCATAAAGCTTCCAGCTTAGTTTAAAGGGGGTAGTTAGTTAGCAATAGTAGTTAGAGTAGTTATAACACATTAGTGTCAACGTTTGCACTTTTAAGTCATTGCCCTTCATAAAACCAACCCAATTCCAATTACCTTCCTTCCACCGCTAGCATTTCCTGTACGTTCACCCCACACACAACACAGTCGATGCCACACAACCAGCACTCTCCCAGTACCTCAATACAGCACACTCACCTCGCACAACGCACTCGTATTTGACGTATCCCAATATCAGCACTTCCTCCATGCCCGAGCAATAGTACATAAGCATTCTATTATTGTTAAGGTGGGTTAGGTTGAGTTTGAATTGAGAAATAAAAATTAGACTTTCAAGATCACCATAGGTGATAGGACATAATTGTTCAGTTGGCGCAAAAACGTGCAAGGAACGATTATCCCCATACGAAAAGTGTTAGAAAATAAAAAATACTTAAACAAAATACTAAAGACTTAAGAGACAAATTCCGATCGCGCAGTGAAATTTATCCCCATCTCCAGAAAATTTGAATATCGAAGGCCGAATGCGTTAAAGAGGAAATTATGATTGTAAAAGCAAATGAGAGAAAAGGGTTTTGACATTTTCATGAAGCCAACAAGGAATTATGAAGGGAATTTTTATGTAAATGAGCTGTTCCGCTTTATATTGCTTAAATTTGCAGTGTTAGAAAATATTTTATGTTTTCTTACAACATGGACCAAACCATGTTGTGTTGTATTTGTTACTGCTGCTGTAAAAGCAGCATTAGAAAACAATAACAAAGTATTTAATAGGCAAGTCAGTGAATTGACTAATAGAATAAACGCATTAGAATCTCCCGTAAAAGTGGAGGAATATAAACCTGTAACCATAGTGCCAGGAATGATATGTGCCGAATGGAACCAAACTCGTTGTGTTTCTTGGAGACAAACTACTTTTGCCGCGTACAAATTGTTCGAGGCGGACGATGGCAGTCACTACCACGCGGTAGCCAATATAAGAAACAAGATTATCGGTTCTCCGAATATTATGTTGCCTTCATTTAATACCGTCCTGAACTTTAGTGAGCTCTAATGGCTCGCATTGATTAAAATTACGCTGATAAACACCTCGTCTATCTGATGTAGTAAGAAATGTCACCTCTACGACAAGGCTGAGTGACAATTAATCAGTTGCATGAACTGTTAGCTATAGTTTGGTCCTTACAGAAATTACAGAAAATCTGAATATTTTCACAGACCATCAACCACTAACATTCGCGATAACTGATAAAAATCCGAATGCAAAAATGAAGAGGTGGAGAGCTTTCATAGGGGAATTTTCCCCGAAATTTGTTTACAAACCAGGTAAGGAAAAGTACGTTGCGGACGCTCTCTCGAGGCAATATTTAAATAAATTGGAAACAGCATTTGATCTTGGAATTATGAACAGCGAAGAATAACTGACAAAGACAATTCGAACTGCACAAAACCCAATAAATTGTTTCAGAAACCACTTTATCTATATAATTGAAGGGAAAAAAAACTGATAAGATAATCTAATTAACTTTGATATCTGTGTTTAGACACTCCATTACACTCAAAATCATAGCGATATTTTTGAAATACTTAAAAAAACCATTAATCCCAATCCCGAAGATCCAAGACGGATAAGTAAAAGAATTTCTATCTGTATAATTTGTCTATACAGAGAAATTTGTAACAGCAATTTTTAACCAGAATGACCAAACAGAAATCCTAGTAACTGAGCAAAATCGATCTAATCGATCCGTACAGGAAAATATGCAACAAGTCCTCAATGCCTATTACTTCCCTGAAATTAGGAAGATGTTTAAGGAAATCAGTTCAAGGTGTAAGGTATGCCGTGGGGCAAAGGATCAGAGGCATCTATTAAAAAAAACTCCAATACCATCTTACCCCGGTGAAATCCAGCTTATAGACATTTATTGAACGGACAATCTACATTTTTCAACTTGCAAATATAAATAAAATGTATGAAGGTCCAGCCTATTCCATTGGTTTTAGGGGTTGTTTTAAAAAAAAACATTTTTTTCTCCAACCCCACTGAACAACAATACGGCCTTATGCAAGACATCCCCAGCATCCCTGATCGCTCCAATTATTGTTGTTGAAGATGGACTTGTAATCATCTGTGACCAAATCGCAAGAGTTCAGGGAGGGAGCAACGAACCAATTACTGGAACTTACCAATAATGGAACTTACTTTTTAGCATTCGAAGAGAAAACAGCCATCAACGATAAGCCTTACATCAACAAAAACAAAATAACTCACTCGAATCCAGAACCTCCTAGGGCACAAACGATTAATATTTCAGAACATCTCATAACACTTTCTTGAAAGAAACTTGGATCACATCGCCACCATAAAACAAGAACTCAGAGCCCAAAACATACAGTGGTTTGTTATATTTGCCCTTGCAAATGGCATAATTACAAATGAGACCAAGAATAAAACTGCCGTTAATGCTGTTAATGTCATGGAAATTAATAAAGAAGCATTGGTACAAGACAGTCTAAAAGATTTGCATAAAGCTTCCAGCTTAGTTTAAAGGGGGGAGTAGTTATAACACATTAGTGTCAACGTTTGCACTTTTAAGTCATTGCCCTTCATAAAACCAACCCAATTCCAATTACCTTCCTTCCACCGCTAGCATTTCCTGTACGTTCACCCCACACACAACACAGTCGATGCCACACAACCAGCACTCTCCCAGTACCTCAATACAGCACACTCACCTCGCACAACGCACTCGTATTTGACGTATCCCAATATCAGCACTTCCTCCATGCCCGAGCAATAGTACATAAGCATTCTATTATTGTTAGAAATAAAAATTAGACTTTCAAGATCACCATAGGTGATAGGACATAATTGTTCAGTTGGCGCAAAAACGTGCAAGGACCGATTATCCCCATACGAAAAGTGTTAGAAAATAAAAAATACTTAAACAAAATACTAAAGACTTTAGAGACAAATTCCGATCGCGCAGTGAAATTTATCCCCATCTCCAGAAAATCTGAATATCGAAGGCCGAATGCGTTAAAGAGGAAATTATGATTGTAAAAGCAAATGAGAGAAAAGGGTTTTGACATTTTCATGAAGCCAACAAGGAATTATGAAGGGAATTTTTATGTAAATGAGCTGTTCCGCTTTATATTGCTTAAATTTGCAGTGTTAGAAAATATTTTATGTTTTCTTACAACATGGACCAATCCATGTTGTGTTGTATTTGGTACTGCTGCTGTAAAAGTAGCATTAGAAAAAAATAACAGAGTATTTAATAGGCAAGTCAGTGAATTGACTAATAGAATAAACGCATTAGAATCTCCCGTAAAAGTGGAGGAATATAAACCTGTAACCATAGTGCCAGGAATGATATGTGCCGAATGGAACCAAACTCGTTGTGTTTCTTGGAGACAAACTACTTTTGCCGCGTACAAATTGTTCGAGGCGGACGATGGCAGTCACTACCACGCGGTAGCCAATATAAGAAACAAGATTATCGGTTCTCCGAATATTATGTTGCCTTCATTTAATACCGTCCTGAACTTTAGTGAGCTCTAATGGCTCGCATTGATTAAAATTACGCTGATAAACACCCCGTCTATCTGATGGAGTAAGAAATGTCACCTCTACGACAAGGCTGAGTGACAATTAATCAGTTGCATGAACTGTTAGCTATAGTTTGGTCCTTACAGAAACTACAGAAAATCTGAATATTTTCACAGACCATCAACCACTAACATTCGCGATAACTGATAAAAATCCGAATGCAAAAATGAAGAGGTGGAGAGCTTTCATAGGGGAATTTCCCCGAAATTTGTTTACAAACCAGGTAAGGAAAAGTACGTTGCGGACGCCCTCTCGAGGCAATATTTAAATAAATTGGAAACAGCATTTGATTTTGGAATTATGAACAGCGAAGAATAACTGACAAAGACAATTCGAACTGCACAAAACCCAATAAATTGTTTCAGACACCACTTTATCTATATAATTGAAGGAAAAAAAAACGGATAAGATAATCTAATTAACTTTTATATCTGTGTTTAGACACTCCATTACACTCAAAATCATAGCGATATTTTTGAAATACTTAAAAAAACCATTAATCCCAATCCCGAAGATCCAAGACGGATAAGAAAAAGAATTTCTATCTGTATAATTTGTCTATACAGAGAAATTTGTAACAGCAATTTTTAACCAGAATGACCAAACAGAAATCCTAGTAACTGAGCAAAATCGATCTAATCGATCCGTACAGGAAAATATGCAACAAGTCCTCAATGCCTATTACTTCCCTGAAATTAGGAAGATGTTTAAGGAAATCAGTTCAAGGTGTAAGGTATGCCGTGGGGCAAAGGATCAGAGGCATCAATTAAAAAAAACTCCAATACCATCTTACCCCGGTGAAATCCAGCTTATAGACATTTATTGAACGGACAATCTACATTTTTCAACTTGCAAATATAAATAAAATGTATGAAGGTCCAGCCTATTCCATTGGTTTTAGGGGTTGTTTTAAAAAAAAAACCCTTTTTTTCTTCAACCCCACTGAACAACAATACGGCCTTATGCAAGACATCCCCAGCATCCCTGATCGCTCCAATTATTGTTGTTGAAGATGGACTTGTAATCATCTGTGACCAAATCGCAAGAGTTCAGGGAGGGAGCAACGAACCAATTACTGGAACTTACCAATAATGGAACTTACTTTTTAGCATTCGAAGAGAAAACAGCCATCAACGATAAGCCTTACATCAACAAAAACAAAATAACTCACTCGAATCCAGAACCTCCTAGGGCACAAACGATTAATATTTCAGAACATCTCATAACACTTTCTTGAAAGAAACTTGGATCACATCGCCACCATAAAACAAGAACTCAGAGCACAAAACATACAGTGGTTTGTTATATTTGCCCTTGAAAATGGCATAATTACAAATGAGACCAACAATAAAACTGCCGTTAATGCTGTTAATGTCATGGAAATTAATACAGAGACATTGGTACAAGACAGTCTAAAAGTTTTGCGTAAAGCTTCCAGCTTAGTTTAAAGGGGGAGTAGTTATAAGACATTAGTTTCAACGTTTGCACTTTTAAGTCATTGCACTTCTTAAAGCCAACCCAATTCCAATTACCTTCCTTCCACCGCTAGCATTTCCTGTACGTTCACCCCACACACAACACAGTCGATGCCACACAACCAGCACTCTCCCAGTACCTCAATACAGCACACTCACCTCGCACAACGCACTCGTATTTGACGTATCCCAATATCAGCACTTCCTCCATGCCCGAGCAATAGTACATAAGCATTCTATTATTGTTAAGGTGGGTTAGGTTGAGTTTGAATTGAGAAATAAAAATTAGACTTTCAAGATCACCATAGGTGATAGGACATAATTGTTCAGTTGGCGCAAAAACGTGCAAGGAACGATTATCCCCATACGAAAAGTGTTAGAAAATAAAAAATACTTAAACAAAATACTAAAGACTTAAGAGACAAATTCCGATCGCGCAGTGAAATTTATCCCCATCTCCAGAAAATCTGAATATCGAAGGCCGAATGCGTTAAAGAGGAAATTATGATTGTAAAAGCAAATGAGAGAAAAGGGTTTTGACATTTTCATGAAGCCAACAAGGAATTATGAAGGGAAATTTTATGTAAATGAGCTGTTCCGCTTTATATTGCTTAAATTTGCAGTGTTAGAAAATATTTTATGTTTTCTTACAACATGGACCAAACCATGTTGTGTTGTATTTGTTACTGCTGCTGTAAAAGCAGCATTAGAAAACAATAACAAGGTATTTAATAGGCAAGTCAGTGAATTGACTAATAGAATAAACGCATTAGAATCTCCCGTAAAAGTGGAGGAATATAAACCTGTAACCATAGTGCCAGGAATGATATGTGCCGAATGGAACCAAACTCGTTGTGTTTCTTGGAGACAAACTACTTTTGCCGCGTACAAATTGTTCGAGGCTGACGATGGCAGTCACTACCACGCGGTTGCCAGTATAAGAAACAAGATTATCGGTTCTGCGAATATTATGTTGCCTTCATTTAATACCGTCCTGAACTTTAGTGAGCTGTAATGGCTCGCATTGATTAAAATTACGCTGATAAACACCTCGTCTATCTGATGGAGTAAGAAATGTCACCTCTACGACAAGGCTGAGTGACAATTAATCAGTTCTACCGACCACAAACTTACTCTCCTTATTCCTATAATTATAATGCAACATGTGAGCAATATTAATCTTATAAATTCGCTCAGGCAAAAGTATAGGCAAGATGTCCTCAGAGTGACATATTATTTTCGTCAAAGCCTAGTGATATGCCCAGTGCGCTCGCACTCGCTGAGGAGCTAGAGGCAAACCAGGCACGTTATGCCTTTGCTAATTCTTTTCCCATTCGGGACAATCAACCGAATCACTCTAATTCCCCTGATTATAAAAAATTCAGCATTTTGCTTTCCACCATGTGTCAACTATCATCCCTTCCTCCTCTCGCTATAGGTTTAATGCGGCAAATTCAGGGAGAAGAAATAGGACTGGTATTTCTAATGTTCGATCGACGGTCCCTACGGCCAACTATCGAAATGTCCCACCTATGCAAAATTTCTACCAAAGAAACAATATGCCGGAATTCTGATAGACAGCCCAATCGCCCATATCCTCTGACAACTATCACTCTGAAAGTCGATACTATGACGAAGAGCAAAATCAATTAACATACGATTTTATATCAGATGAGGTGAATTTTTTCAGGGGTAAGTCCCTCCTGGAATGTATAAGGCGAACACTAGCAGGACGAGAGATAAAATTGTTGATAGATACCGGAACGAACAAAAATTATTTTAAGCCTCTCGACAACATAAGACCAAATGAGTTGTGAGATCAATACATGGAACAAATAGAATTGCATACAAATGCATAATGAACATTTTCGATAGAATCACTCCTTTTTCCCTACTTCTGGTCTCAGTACATTCGATGATATTATCGGATTCGATAATTTGCAAGAAATTAATGCTCACCATGATCTCGGAAAAGGAACGTTATTCTACAACGAAGGAGAAGAGAAATTATTATATTTCTACTGTAAGAATGTGAATCATATTGTCTATGCCAATTAAAGCATACCTGTTGAAACACAAGAACCTCATCAATGATAAACCGCCATATAAAAGTTTTTGCCGATCCAAATGAACCCTTGCCGGTCAGCACCAATATTGTTGCAACTGTTAGAACAAGGGATGATGAACCCGTCTACTCCAAAGCTTATCCCTATCTAATGGCACCTAGCAACTTTGTTATGGACGAAATTTCTTATCTCCTTAAGGGTGATATTATAAGACCTTCACGGTCGCCCTTTAATAACCCAATTTGTTTTGTTATAGATTTCAGGATATAGCAATTATTCTTTCAAATTTAGATCAATTGTCCTTCTTCACAACTTTCGACTTAAAATCTGGATTTCATCAGATTATATTATCTGAACGGGATAGAGAAAAAACCGCATTTTCTATAAATAAAGAAAGTACGAGTTTTGCAGACTTCCTTTCGGTCTAAAGAATGCACCCAGCATTTTTCAACGAGCCATAGACGATGTTTTAAAGGAGGAAATAGGAAATATCTGTCAAATCTACTCAATGTAGATATTATTATATTTTCAAAAACAAAAGAAGATCATCCTTGGCACATAAGCCGTATCCTATATAAACTTTACCAAGCCAACTTGAGTTACACACACAGGCTGGCAACAACACATAACAAGCCATACATCATGCGGGGAGAGACAAAGAACGTCTCTCGCTGCAAACAAAGCCGATCACATGAGGAGACACATACAACGACTCTCTCTAGATCATATGAGGAATCAAGAAACTAAAACAAAGGCTCTCTCTAGAAAGCATGCAGATCACGTGAGGAACGACCAACAAAAACAACTCCCTCTGTCTGCAAAGCTTGCAGAATCACGCCATCAGCAACCAATGATGATAATGGTGGACAAGTACAACCGAGGTACTGAGGAGAAGGGGAGAGCAGACCAGAAGTTAGTTGATAGAAGAAAATGCAAGAAACCAGAAGGAGAAATTTGAATCTGTGTCTAAACAAAATAAAATAAATAAAATTTACCGATTGGTAAACAAAAACAAACAAAATTAGTTTTTATGAACTAAGAACTATAACTCATGCGCGTCTCTCTCGAAAAATCAAAATTAAAAAGGAAGTGGAATATTTGGGATTTATCGTATCCAATAAGGGTATAAAAATTTGCCCAGACAGGATAAAAGATATTGTAAATTACGAGGTTCCTTAAACACTTCGAAGCCTGCGGTCAGTCTATCAGGATATTATAGACGATTTGTAAGGGATTATGCTCATATTGTTAAGCCACTTACGAAATATTTACGGGGGGAGAACGGTAATGTGGCTTCAAGACAATCAAAAAGTATAAGTATTAAATTGGACGACGACGCCATAGGTGCTTTCAAGAAAATTTAAAACATTCTAGCTTTCCAGGATGTGCTTCTCTTGTACCCTGACTAAGAAAAACCTTTTGATTTGACCACCGACGCATCGACATGCCCTTGGAGCTGTACTTTCACAAAATAACGGGCCCATAACTTTGATTTCAAGAACATTATTAAACGGAAGAGAACTACGCTACCGATGAGCATGAACTGTTAGCTTTAGTTTGGTCTTTACAGAAATTACAGAAAATCTGAATATTTTCACAGACCATCAACCACTAACATTCGCGATAACTGATAAAAATCCGAATGCAAAAATGAAGAGGTGGAGAGCTTTCATAGGGGATATAGAAATTACAAACCAGGTAAGGAAAAGTACGTTGCGGACGCCCTCTCGAAAATTGGAAACAGCATTTGATTTTGGAATTATGAACAGCGAAGAATCACTGACAAAGGCAATTCGAACTGCACAAAACCCAATAAATTGTTTCAGAAACCACTTTATCTATATAATTGAAGGGAAAAAAAACGGATAAGATAATCTAATAAACTTTGAAATCTGTGTTTAGACATTCCATTACATTCAAAATCATAGCGATATTTTTAAAATACTTAAAAAAACCATTAATCCCAATCCCGAAGATCCAAGACGGATGAGTAAAAGAATTTCCATCTGTATAATTTGTCTATACAGAGAAATTTGTAACAGAAATTTTTAACCAGAATGACCAAACAGAAATCCTAGTAACTGAGCAAAATCGAGCTAATCGATCCGTACAGGATAATATGCAACAAGTCCTCAATGCCTATTACTTCCCTGAAATTAGGAAGATGTTCAAGGAAATCAATTCAAGGTGTAAGGTATGCCGTGGGGCAAAGGATCAGAGGCATCCATTAAAAGAAGAAATAAGCAAAACTCCAATACCATCTTACCCCGGTGAAATCCTGCTTATAGACATTTATTGAACGGACAATCTACATTTTTCAACTTGCAAATATAAATAAAATGTATGAAGGTCCAGCCTATTCCATTGGTTTTACGCGTTGTTTAAAAAAAAAAACCTTTTTTTCTCCACCCCCACGTGGATTTTCAATTTGTGGTAAACACTAAAGCATTAAGCAGGTCATGTAGAATTCGTTCGCAGACTATACTATATATATAGACACAGGCTATTCTGGCTACGGAAAGCATAATCGAGTTCACTACCGTAAAACTTGCGATGGGACAAAAATCTGGCGCATTGCCCTGAATGAAACCGAATACACGCAATATTTATTTTACCTACAAGAACATAGACAATATACCCGTCTTCATTAACTCGGTACATATACCGTACGCAAATGAAGCCAAATATCTTGGGATGACGTTAGATGCTAAGCTTAAGTGTAAGAAAAAACGTGACGAACTTAAGAATCTATATAGAGAAATGTACTGGCTACTCGGACGACATTCCAAGTTAAGCGCGTATAACAAACTGCCTATAATTAAGCAAGTGCTAAAGCCTGTGTGGACCTACGGTATACAACTCTGGGGTTGCACTAAAGCAAGTAACAGAGAAGAAAACAGTCATTCCAAAACAAAGTTCTAAGGGCTGTCGTGAATGCTCCCTGGTATCTACGAAATAATGATTTACAAAGAGATCTAGGGATTGCAACCGTGGACGAAGAAATAAAAAACTTCGCGAGGAAGTTAAGAGTTCGACTTCATGGTTATTGTAACCATGCCATACTCCAAACACTGGACATTAGAAACCGCGTGCGACGTCTCGAACGAATGAAACCGTTGGACTTAGCGCAATGAGTACAAGACGCTATAAACGGTTCCAGCAGGTTATCTTAGCGAAAATCTACCTGCCTCACGCGTAAAAATAATGATGTTTAAACTGCTGGATAGGGAAACCTAGTTGTAGTAAGCAACTAAAAACAATGGAAAGGGTGTGTTTAGTCAGTAAAATTCTGACACTGCTATGAATACACGGATATCATAGTATCTTATTGAAGATTCACACCAACCAACGAAAAAAAAAATGTAGAATTCGCACGGCAAGCGATAAAATATAAAGAAAAAACAGATTTGTATGCCGTGCCTGCGAAGAGCCTGACTGTTTACAACACAGTATCCAGTTGCACAAATGCCACAAATATGCAAATCAAGCAAATACTTCGTAATATCATTGTATGTATAAAAAAAAATAAAATTAAAAATAAAATGAATAACAAGTCCAAAATAACAAAAAAAAACCTCAATTATTACATTGAGTTCCATTGATTTTCATACAAAATGTTTGAAAGCCCAGCCGGACCTTGTTACATGCCAAATTGCACGTAACAAAATATTGTGTTTTGTTTAAGCGAGGTACAGGGAAACGGCGAACACCTCACCAAAGGTTCGGCACCCCTGTTGGAAAAAATCTGCAGGGGAGTTTTCGCGATGATCGTGAAGCAAAAGTTCAACGGGAGTACTTAACTGTGTTAAAGTACCAACACCACTTGCTTACCCCAATTAAGCAAGTGGTGGACACAGAAACAAACACACGAGTGGAAAGAAAGAGAACGGGAGAGTACGAAATGATACTCAAACATGTAGACCACCGAGAAGTTAATGCTGGAAACCCAAAAGAAAACACGAGACTAGAGTAATCTAATAGATAACAGATGATGCCAGACAACCACACATAATAAACATATAATACACATACTACATAACTACTGAAAATATATCAAACAATAACAACGAGCAAAAACACAAAAAGCAATAAAAAAAAAAACTGATAAAATAAAAAGCAGATCACGGAATGTTGCATACCATCAGGGTGAGCACTTCGATGGGTGCAGGCGAGTATGTAGAGAGTGAATGTGTCGACGAGGGAGGTTGCCAGTGCATTGGATGAGATTCCTTTTGCACTGGTAACCAACTTCATCGAGAGTGTGTGAAGTTAATGTGGGTGATTGAGAGCAGCGGTGGAAGATGCCAGGGAAATGGATGGGACTCCCTTTGCTTCGGTACCAACGATCAGCTGGTCGTATGGAGGTACGATCTCGGCAAACGCAACCGAACACACACAACCGCCCCAACAGTGACTGGTCAGCGGCTGTGAGACACCCGAAGAAAAAGACCCGCAATGAGCGCGGCATACTTGTATGAATTAAACTATTTCACGTTAACTTTTCTTAAAAAAATAATTTTATTTTTCATCTGTTTGCCTTCGCGGCTGACTTACAACTGACTGACAAAATATTTCATATCTTAAAACTAAGTGCATGTCCCATGCAGCCAGACGACAGGTCAGCATATCCGTTGGTGGCTCAGGTCTCCGTTCGTTGTCGATGCCTCGTGTGTCCGGTGGAAATATGATTCGCTGCATTCCATCACGTACGGAGCTGATGTTGTTGCTCGTGGGAACTGTATCATGCATTGTTCGCATGATGAAATGTTTCTGGTGTTAACTTATGCACGGATCTCGTGCATACAGCAGAGAAGAAAAAAAATAAAAAGAGATCGTGAGCAAAAACACTGGAGGCGGGCCGTGGCCGAAATCGAACCGCCGTGCGTGTGCGTGATTGCATGTACGATGATGGTTCATTGTACATGTGAAGGAATATGTGTTGAATGCATTGAATGTGTGTAGAACGCATGGAATGTGTGTTATTCGAGTATGTGGAATGTTTGAGAGGGCAATCGGTTGCAAACCAAGGGAGAGCAGTTCTTCAAGGTTGTAATGGGTTGGCCCTAGGGAAGAGTGGTCATTCCGGATTTATAAGTCGTTGTGAGCGGAGGCGCTGTGGAAAAAAAAAAGAGAGAAAAAGTGGAACAAGAATAAAGAAACGGAGAGTGGAAAAACGTGAAGTGCAAAAAAGAGACCAAGATAAGGAAAACCGAAAGACAACTACAGAGGAAAAGAGGAGAAATAGGGGGACTTTGGAGAAGGAAGGAGGAAAGCGGGAAAACGCACAACGGTTTGCGGCACAAAGGCCGTGCGGTTAATTAGTGTGTTCCGTAGATTTTCGGTGCCAGAGGCGCGCCTCGCGGTTGATTTGGTCGGTTGATTTGGTATTCGGGGTCGCTCGGTACCCGCGCGTATTTTGTCCTGTCGGTGTTTTGTGTTGTGGGGCAGTTGGCCACCGAGCCCAAGCCATCGGCTGGGTGCAGGTCAATTCTGCGGAATTGACATGCAGGTCGAGGTTCGAAAGGACCAACACCTTTATCAACTTTTCCCCAAATTTTGGGGGCCAATTGACCCACACAAAAAGACGCGTTTTCGGTATATATATACATATATACTTATATATATATATATCCCCCCCAAATTTTGGGGGCCAATTGACCCACACAAAAAGACGCGTTTTCGGTATATATATATATATATACTTATATATATATGTATATATATAACAATAAAACTGAATTGTGTATTCGTCTTTCCTAGCGAGGTAAAGGAAAACAAAATGTCGCGCTCCCCGTAACAATGGGTGCTCCTAATAGTCCTCCCTTCCCGACTAGATCAGCTGGGGTGGGTTCCTGCAGTCTGATCTAAAACCGAAACAAAACTTAGTTTCCTTCCCGAAGGAAGAGGGCGCCACGTCGTCTTTCACGGGGACGACGAAACCCAGTGTATTTATATATATACACCTATATATCCCCCCCAGTGTATATATATATATACACCTATATATATATACACGGATATGTATATATATATACGGATATATATATATATATGTATATATATACCCAAAATACGTCTTTTTTTGTGAGTCAATTGGTCCCCAAACATTGGAGAAATATTGATAAAGGTGTTGGTCCTTTCGAACCTCGACCTACACGTCAATTCCGCAGAATTGACCTTCACCCAGCCGATGGCCTGGGCTCGGTGGCCTACAACACAAAACACCGACAGGACAAAATACGCGCGGGTACCGAGCGTCCCCGAATGCCCCACCAAATCAACCGCGAGATGCGCCTCTAACACCGAAAATCTACGGAACACACGAATTAACCGCACGGCCCTTGTGCCGCAAACCGTTGGTGGCATTTGTCCACCGAAACACTTCACGACTTTCCGCGATTCTTTCAGCCCCTTTCTGGGGGCTACGTACTTTCGTCTTTTCACTAGGCTGGGGCTCCCGCTGGAGTTTCCCCACACCTCAAACAAAATTCAAATTCAAAACGAGCAATTAATTCTACGTTATTTGTATACTCAGGAATATCCTGGTACACACATATATCTATATATATATTAGTAAAAGAAAAACCAAATCCCACAACGGGGTACTTATCCGGTTTTTTTTTTTCCTCTATGCAGCACGTTGCCGTTTTGTGCGTTTTCCCGCTATCCTCCTTCCTTCTCCAAAGTCCCCGTATTTCTCTTCTTTTCCTCTGTAGTTATCTTTCGGTTTTCCTTATCTTGGTCTCCTGTCGTGATTCCCTTCTGCATCAAATTTTCCTCCTCTCGTTTTTTTTTTGCACTTCACGTTTTTGCACTCTCCTTTTCTTTATTTTTGTTCCACTTTTCCTCTTTTTTTTCCACAGCGCCTCCGCTCACAACGACTTATAAATCCGGAATGACCACTCTTCCCTAGGGCCAACCCATTACAACCTTGAAAAACTGCTCTCCCTTGGTTTGCAACCGATTGCCCTTTCAAACATTCCATATACACGCATAACACACATTCCATGCATTCTACACACATTCCATGCATTCAACACACATTCCTTCACATGTACGATGAACCATCATCAACAGTATGCCGTTGGGGCGGTTGTGTGTGTTCAGTTGCGAGATCGTACCTCCATACGACCAGCTGATCGTTGGTTGACCGAACCAAAAGGGAGTCCCATCCATTGCCCCAGCACCCCCGTGATCTGCTTTTTATTTTATCAGTTTTTTTTATTGTTTGATACATTTTCAGTAGTTATGTAGTATGTGTATTATATGTTTATTATGTGTTGTTGTCTAGCATCATCTCTTCTCTATTAGATTACTCTAGTCTCGTGTTTTCTTTTGGGTTTCCAGCATTAACTTCTGGGTGGTCTACCTTTAGGAGTTGAGGCAAGTAGGTTAGGGCAGGTTAGGATCGGGGCAGTAACCAGGCACTCCTTTGCCTTACGGAAACTCCCCTCGCACTCGTCTATCCAATAAAACTTAATGCTCTTCTTGAGCAAGTTGGTCAAGGGTTTGACCAGGGTCGAACATTTGGCACGAATCTGCGATACCACGAAATGGTTCCTAGGAAACTCCTAACTTCCCTAACGTTCCTCGGCGCAATAATTCTAATCATGCTAGCTACTTTTCCGGGTCAACGTGCGACCCCTGACAGTCGACCACATATCCTAAAAACCTAAGAGAGGACATGCAAAAGTTGCATTTGTCTTTGCCAAGTTTTAGACCAGCTTCCCGAAGACGCTTGAATATATAATATGGGAGGCGCGACAGTCCGAGGTGGACCTGGGCCTAGCCACTTGTGTTGTGCGTGCTATTGTTCTTTCACGAGTGGAAGGGACCTACAGTTTAATGCCGACTCCGAACGGCGAAGTTGAGAACATTTTTTCTAGACAGGAATACTCTTTGAGCATTGTCAGTGACTCGAAAGAGGCGGAGCCGTGAATTATCAAGGGTGGTAAATTTGGGTATCGAACCTGGCACCGTCTGCGTAGGAGTCGACGCACTTACCCACTACGCCACGGTAATCCACGAAGACGCTTGAATACTTCCTTCAAAATTTCGAGCTGCTTTCCAAATTCGTTCGTAACCACGATGATATCATCGAGGTATACGAACACATGTGGTTCTAGGTCAGGGCCAAGTACCGTATCGATAAACCGCTGCCACGTTGCTGGTGCGTTATGCAACCCAATAGGCATCCTCCTGAATTGGAAAAGACCCCTATTTGGGACCGAAAAGGCCGTGTATTGCCGCGATTTCTCCTCCACCGGGATTTGCCAATATGCGGACTAGATGTCCAATAGAGATGTTATATACGGAAGGGGTAAGCATCCCTTTCCGTAACTCTATTGAGCTTCCGGTAATCGACGCAAAATCTGAACGAGCCGTCCTTCTTTTTGATCATTACGATCGGCGAAGCCCACGGACTGTTCGATTTCTCGACTACCCCATTCTTCAACATGTCCTCTAATTCACTATCTATGTGTCGTTGAACCGCAGGCGACACTGGGTAGTATCTCTGCTTAATTGGTTCAGACGACTTCCTAATCTTTTGTTCAACCAATTGAGTGCATCCGAGGCCTTCCGGCATATCACCAAATGCTCCTTCCACCAGGGTGACTAACTGCCTCTCTTGGTTCATGTCTAACTCCGCTCTCTCCATAATCGCGGACACGCCTACGGTTGGCTGACGATAGAAGCTCCATTCATCCGAGCCCATGTCCAACACCACTGCCGTTGGTGTGAGGAAATCCGCCACCAAGATTAAGGTTTGGGGTAGAGAAGCGATGACCAAGCAGTCCAACATGATGACTTCTCCTCGCACCTCAATTGGCAAACACAATGTTCCATCTATCCCTACTCCTGCGCCGTTAGCTAAACCTGCCCTACTGAGTTTTCCCTGCGCTAATCTAAGCCCTAACTTTCTTAAAATGCTCCAAACATCCCTACACACGATCGTACGCGAAGACCCGGAATCTACAAGCCCTACCATCCTAACCCCATATAAGCTAACTCCTAAATACGAGCGTACGTCGTTTTCCTGCCTCTCTAGCGTAAATCCTAAATGAACCCTATCCGACTGGTTGCCAGCAGGCAACCTCCCTAATGTTGACGACGCTCCTGCCCTGCTGACGCAAGAGGTCGTTGTCATTTTCCCGAACACTTCGCGCAATCCCACAGGATTACGCCGATCTGTCCGCACCGGAAGCACCTCCTTGGTGCTGAGCATTTGCTTGAGAAGTGTCCCCTTTGGTTGCAATTGAAGCAACGTAATCCGGTGGATAGTGTCATGTCTCCTCATCGGTTGGATTGCGCATGCTTCTACTGAAGGCTAGTGGTGTCTCTACGCGGAACTGGTGGTATGTCCCTGCGCAACACTGCTGGTACATCCCTTCGCGGGGCGGGTGTTGTGTCCCGATACGACACTGGTGTTGGATCCCTCCGCGTGGCTGGTGGCGTGTCTCAATGCACAACCGCTACCTTCGGCTCTTCTGATGTTATACAGGCGAGGTCTGGCTCCAGCAGGTTCTTCGTTCTCGCCGTTGGAGGTGGAGCGAACGTTTCGACGTTGGCTCGCACCATTTTCAATTTCCGTCCGAGTCCCACTAACTCCTCAATGGACTTGGGGTCCGCCAGTCCCAACTGGGTCTGATGAAACGGAGCCAAGTTCCTCTGAATCATCCCCAACTTCATTCTCTCCGTTAGGGGTTCCGTGAGGTGTCCGAACATATTGTTCCTGATTGCCACATAAACGCCTATCGACTCATCCTTCCCCTGGGTTCTACGCCTTATCTCCTCCGTCAGTAAGTCGTCATAGTTGGGAGGGAGGAACTCCAACTTGAGTTCTCTCACCAACTCTGACCACGAACCAACAGAACGCCTAACCACCCTAAACCATAGTAAAGCCTTCCCACTAAAAAGGTCAACTGCCGCCCTGAACAAACTTGCCTCGCTAACCCCTCTGGCCTCTCGTAGCTCCTCCACTCGTTCGAGGAAGGAGTTTACGGAAGAACCGCATCGCTTCCTGGAGAAACTCAGTCCCCACTTGGACAAGTTCTCCACCTTTTCGTGTACGGTATTACTTGTGTTGAAGTTCACTGCCTAACCTGCTATGGCCGGCGTTGTAGCCATCACTGTTGCAGCTTGTCCTTCGGCCGCGTTGAATCTTGCCAAAGCGTCTTGCCAAGTCCAACCGAGCAAGCCAAGTTAGCGAGAATCCAACTGTACTGCGAATTAATCCAAAGAAAGCTTAATTACCCGCACCACAAAAGAAACTTCCCCAAGAAAATTTGGATGAAGACAACAGGTAACAAAAACAAAATTGCCCAGAATGAAAACCTTATTTTTTTATTTGCCGTATATGTTTGACGGAGAACAACCTCTTCACAAAAAAAAATTACCAAACCAACAATCCCAACGAAGGGAAACCCCGACAAAACCACAATGGGTATCTTCACGTGGAGTATACGCAAGAACAAAAGATAAAAACAACGACCCAAAAGAGAATAATTGTTCCAAAAAACCGATAAGTAGCTTGAACCCCTTAGACCAAGCAACTCACTGTTTATATTTTCCGAACAGCGGACAAAATTACACACAAGTAAAACACCCGAAAACGATCTCCAAAAGAAACCGAGCGAAGCGATATTTTTCTTCCTCTTTATTAGATATTTACCCCAATCGTAAACCGAACGTATAACGCAACACGAATATGCTGGATGTGGAATAAAATATTAAATATAAAAAAAATGTAAATATAGAAAAATTAAACGAAATAAAAACGAATTATAAATATATAAAATGGTAGGAAAATATATATTAAAGTAAAATGCAAAAGAAGTAAATGAAATATAAAAATGAAATATAAAACAAAAAAAAAAATCCCCACATCCAAAAAGTTTATATAAATGAATATTTTTTTTCTTAAAAACCAATTTTTTTTTTTCAGCTTCGTCCCGTCGCAAAACTTTTCCCAAAACTTGCCCCACGTTGGGCGCCAAAATGTTCATCCTGCAACAATGGGCCATCCCAATAGACCTTCCATCCGGAATAGATCAGCTGGGGAGGGTTCTCGCAGTCCGATCCAAGACCGAAACAAAACTTAGTTTCCTTCCCGAAGGAAGAGGGCGCCACGTCGTCTTTCCCGGGGACGACGAAACTTAATATATATATATATACACCTATATATATATACGGATGTATATATATATATATATATGTATATATGTATATATATACCCAAAACGCGTCTTTTTTTGTGGGTCAATTGGTCCCCAAAAATTGGGGAAAAGTTGATACAGGTGTTGGTCCTTTCGAACCTCGACCGACGAATTGACCTTCACCCAGCCGATGGCTTGGGCTCGGTGGCCAACTGCCCTACAACACAAAACACCGACAGGACAAAATACGCGCGAGTACCGAGCGACCCCGAATACCCCACCAAATCAACCGCGATGTGCGCCTCTGGCACCGAAAATCTACGGGACACACTAATTAACCGCACGGCCTTTGTGCGTTGGTGGACTTTGTCCACCGAAACACTTCACAACGGAACGGGAGCTTTCACGATTCTTTCAGCCCCTTTCTGGGCGCTATGCACTTTCCTCTTTTCACTAGGCTGGGGCTGGCGCTGGAGTCTCCCCACACCTCAAAAAAATTCAAAACGAGCAATTAATTCTACGATATCTGTATACTCAGGAATATCCTGGTACACACATATATCTATATATATATTAGTAAAAGAAAAACCAAATCCAACAACGGTGTACTTGTCCGAGTTTTTTCCTTTATGCAGCGTGTTGCCGTTTTGTGCGTTTTCCCGCTATCCTCCTTCCTTTTCCAAAGTCCCCGTATTTCTCTTCTTTTCCTCTGTCGTTGTCTTTCGGTTTTCCTTATCTTGGTCTCCTGTCGTGATTCCCTTCTGCTTCAAATTTTCCTCCTCTCGTTTTTTTTTTTTTTTGCACTTCACGTTTTTCCACTCTCCGTTTCTTTATTTCTTTCTACTTTTCCTCTTTTTCTTTCCTCTTCCGAATTATAAGTCCGGAATGACCACTCTTCCCTAGGGCCAACCCATTACAACCTTGAAGAACTGCTCACCCTTGCTTTGCAACCGATTGTCCTCTCATACATTCCACATACACGCATAACACACATTCCACGCATTCTACACACATTCTATGCATTCAACACACATTCCTTCACATGTACGATGAACCATCATCAACAGTATGCCGTTGGGGCGGTTGTGTGTATTCGGTTGCGAGATCGTACCTCCATACGACCAGCTGATCGTTGGTACCGAAGCAAAGGGAGCCCGTTTGCCCCGTCACCTTCGACCGCTGCTCCCAATCACCTCCCTCGTCGACACATTCACTCTCTTTATACATACTCTCCTGCACCCATCGGAGTGCTCACCCTGATGGTATGCAACATTCCGTGATCTGCTTTTCATTTTATCAGTTTTTTTTTATTGCTTTTTGTGTTATGGCTCGTTGTTATTGTTTGATATATTTTAGTAGTATTATGAGTATTATATGTTTAGTATATGTTTATTATGTGTTGTTGTCTGGCATCATCTGTTCTCTATTAGATTACTCTAGTCTCGTATTTTCTTTTGGGTTTCCAGCACTTACTTCTCGGTGGTCTACCTTTAGGAGTTGAGGCAAGTACGGCGACTCTGGAGAATTGGTGAGGACGTGTTTGAGTATCATTTCGTACTCTCCCGTTCTCTTTCTTTCCACTCGTGTGTTTGTTTCTGTGTCCACCATTTGCTTAATCAAGGTAAGCAAGTGGTGTTGGTACTTTAACACGGATAAGTTCTCCCGTTGAACTTTTGCTTCGCGGTCACGATCATCGCGAAAACTCCCGTGCAGATTTTTCCAACAGGGGTCCCGAACCTTTGGTGAGGTGTTCGCCGTTTCACTGTACCTCGCTTAAACAAAACACAATATTTTGTTACGTGCAATTTTGCATTATTTCATTGATGGGAAGGTTTTAAAACATCCATTGACAGAAGGTTTAATATTCTTTTCGTATCAAAATCAAGATATTTCCTGTAATACACCTAGATAGAATAATACTTTTAGAAACAAATGATATTGCGGAATGTGAAAACACTTATAAGCCCCTCAAAATTGTAAACAACCAACGTTCTTATAGTTTTGTGAATTAAACTCCAATACGACATGTCTGCAGCAACTACTGAACAACAATACGGCCTTATGCAAGACATCCCCAGCATCCCTGATCGATTCAATTATTGTTGTTGAAGATGGACTTGTAATGATCTATGACCAAGAAAAAGTTCAGAAAGGGAACAACGAACCAATTACTGTGAATGGAACGTACTTGTTAGCATTCGAACCCCTTCGGATAGGGGTCGGAATATATCCGAGGTAAGGCATGCCTTTCGTATAAGGCGACTAAAAGCCATAGTGCGTTAACACAAACCAAATTTCTTTTAAAAAAAAATGCAACGAGTAAAACAAACGGTAGTAATACCACAGGTGGAATGCCAGTTACACTGGAAAATCCACACTTTTGAGTAAGGCTCTGGGGAGAGAGCCAGGTATTCATTTGATTGACCCTTTTGGAAAAAGTTCAAGGGTAACAAGATCACCACCATCACGATCTTTTAAAACCACGTGCGCATTAGCGCCAGTTAAAACTACTGCCTCTAAAACGCAGGTAAAGAAATCTCCAACGAGACCGCATTCGACACTTCATGACGAACACGCCTTACCGAGACTCAAACTTCTCGAACAAGAGAATGCAGAACTTCGGACTATGGTAACTAGCATGGAAGCTTTCCGCAAAGAACTAATGCAAGAGCTTAGTCATCTAAAAACAGAAAATATGGAAAGCCAAGTCCCAAACAAAACAAAATGCGAACATTGAGGCCGACTCGAGTCGTAGCAGGAGGACTTCATTCATCTTGTCCAATAGAAGATATTGCTGATGACATAATAATTAAATGCTCCAAGATACTTGATGCTACCAACATACTGCCCAAAAAGAAAAACGATACAGAAGAGATGAGAGACGTCGCAGTCTGCCACTGTTCATGTTAAGTTTCGACAAGTGTGAAAGCATTGATAAGATATATAGCATAAAAACAATCTTAAACAAGCCAGTTAAGATTGAAGCCTTACGCACGAACTCAAAATTATAATAACCTCAATGCAGGCGATGCCAAGGTTTTAATCACACAAGAAATGTTTTTTTGATTGATTGATTCTGTATTGTAGCTAAAAATTACATTTATCTTAAAACTACATTGCACAATTTACAGGGATACGGTATACACTACCTTACTACTGAAAACTTATTATAAATTGCAAGAAAATATATTAATAAATTATTTAGTATTTTAGAAGGAAAAGCTACCGAAAAACCTTCATTAAAAAAAAAAACGAAATAATATATATCCTTGATACTAGGGTGATGATGGAAGGGGAGGTGATGGCCGACTTTCTGAACTTATATTTGATTTCTATTACCATTTAGTACCAAACTTTCATGCAGTATAAGGGTTGAGAAGTTTCTTGGTAAGTTAAGCATGATTTTGAGTATTTTGTTTTGTGCAATTTGGAGTCTCTTAATGTGCGTTTTCGCGCAGTTACCCCAGACAGGGGAGCCATATGTCATCAGTGCTTGAAAGACGACCTTAAAAATTATTATTTTGTTCTTCTGGTTCAGAAGCGATTTGCGGTTAATAAGGGGATATAACATTTTTATGAGTATATCGATCTTAACTAAAGTTTGACGTATGTGATGCCCGAAGGTTAATTTCTGGTCTAAGTACACCCCGAGGTACTTTACAGAATTAACCCACGGTATATTGGTGTTGTCTAGTTGAAGATTCCCACTGGGGAAAAAACAGCTAAGTCTTCTTCTCGTAAAGAAGATAGCTAAACACTTACCAACATTTATTTTGATTTTCCAATGCTTGTAATATTCAAAAAAAACATTGGATTGCGGTTTCAAGGCGGTTTTCTATCACAGAACCGTATACATGTGAAGAGTACAGGGCCAAGTCATCTGAATAGAGTGCAATGCAACAATTGGATACACTGGGAAAGTCATGTAGGTATATATTGAAGAGAGTGGGAGCGAGAACAGATCCTTGTGGAACTCCTGCTGGGACAGACTTAATTAAAGATAAACAACCATTTAGTGAAACCTTGAAGGATCGATCGACTAGAAAGCTTTGCAATATTTTTGTTATGTGTAAAACGAAATTTAGCTTAATTAGCTTGTATATAAGCCCGTTGTGCCATACTGAGTCAAATGCTTTCTCGATGTCCAGCAGTACTAGACCAGTTGAGTTTTGGAGGCTAAGCTGTTGCTTAACAGTCCTACATATCCTTAACACTTGGTGTGAGGTGCTATGGTTTTTTCTAAATCCGAATTGTTCAGAGGGTAGTATATTTTGAACGGTTAAGAATACATCAATCTTACTTTTAATGACCTTCTCAAGGATTTTACTAAAACTGCTTAATAGGCTTATATGCCTGTAGCTGAGCGGACTAGATGCGTCTTTTCCTTGCTTTAAGATTGGCTCTACCTTCGCTTCCTTCCATTTCGTAGGGAAGTATTGAATTTTTAAGGCGGGCATTGATTATAAACGTCAGGTAAATTAAGGCACTAGTTGGGAATTGTTTGATCACTTGATTACTTATATTGTCCATTCCAGGGGACTTTCGATTTTTGAGACCTGATACAATAAATTCAATGTCGTCAACACACTAAACTACACTAATTCGACACTAATTCATTAGGTGGTATAGAACATGTGGAATCATTGAAGAGAGCTATCTCGTTTTCAACATCACCTTCAAATGGGTATATATAGTTACTCGTAATAGAATGATTAGTAACGAACGTATTAGCCAGAATTTCTGCTTTGTCTTCTTTAGATACCACTAATGATCCATTTATATTGAAATTTGGGCAGTAGTTATTCTTCTTGCGCAGTATTTTGGCTACATTCCAAAAGGGTCTGGACTTCGTATCAAGTAACCTTAGTTTATTGTTCCATAAATAGTTTCTGTACTCAATTATTTCATACTTGATCATACGAGTGAGGAAATTCATTTCCAGGAAATCATGATCTAAACTGTTTCTCTGCCATAGTCTTCTGTAACGGTTTCTAATCTTTATAAGGTTTAATAATTCTCGAGGAAGCGAAAATGCTATAATAAATAATAAATAATAAATAATAAATAATAAATAATAAATAATAAATAATAAATAATAAATAATAAATAATAAATAATAAATAATAAATAATAAATAATAAATAATAAATAATAAATAATAAATAATAAATAATAAATAATAAATAATAAATAATAAATAATAAATAATAAATAATAAATAATAAATAATAAATAATAAATAATAAATAATAAATAATAAATAATAAATAATAAATAATAAATAATAAATAATAAATAATAAATAATAAATAATAAATAATAAATAATAAATAAAAAATAATAAATAATAAATAATAAATAATAAATAATAAATAATAAATAATAAATAATAAATAATAAATAATAAATAATAAATAATAAATAATAAATAATAAATAATAAATAATAAATAATAAATAATAAATAATAAATAATAAATAATAAATAATAAATAATAAATAATAAATAATAAATAATAAATAATAAATAATAAATAATAAATAATAAATAATAAATAATAAATAATAAATAATAAATAATAAATAATAAATAATAAATAATAAATAATAAATAATAAATAATAAATAATAAATAATAAATAATAAATAATAAATAATAAATAATAAATAATAAATAATAAATAATAAATAATAAATAATAAATAATAAATAATAAATAATAAATAATAAATAATAAATAATAAATAATAAATAATAAATAATAAATAATAAATAATAAATAATAAATAATAAATAATAAATAATAAATAATAAATAATAAATAATAAATAATAAATAATAAATAATAAATAATAAATAATAAATAATAAATAATAAATAATAAATAATAAATAATAAATAATAAATAATAAATAATAAATAATAAATAATAAATAATAAATAATAAATAATAAATAATAAATAATAAATAATAAATAATAAATAATAAATAATAAATAATAAATAATAAATAATAAATAATAAATAATAAATAATAAATAATAAATAATAAATAATAAATAATAAATAATAAATAATAAATAATAAATAATAAATAATAAATAATAAATAATAAATAATAAATAATAAATAATAAATAATAAATAATAAATAATAAATAATAAATAATAAATAATAAATAATAAATAATAAATAATAAATAATAAATAATAAATAATAAATAATAAATAATAAATAATAAATAATAAATAATAAATAATAAATAATAAATAATAAATAATAAATAATAAATAATAAATAATAAATAATAAATAATAAATAATAAATAATAAATAATAAATAATAAATAATAAATAATAAATAATAAATAATAAATAATAAATAATAAATAATAAATAATAAATAATAAATAATAAATAATAAATAATAAATAATAAATAATAAATAATAAATAATAAATAATAAATAATAAATAATAAATAATAAATAATAAATAATAAATAATAAATAATAAATAATAAATAATAAATAATAAATAATAAATAATAAATAATAAATAATAAATAATAAATAATAAATAATAAATAATAAATAATAAATAATAAATAATAAATAATAAATAATAAATAATAAATAATAAATAATAAATAATAAATAATAAATAATAAATAATAAATAATAAATAATAAATAATAAATAATAAATAATAAATAATAAATAATAAATAATAAATAATAAATAATAAATAATAAATAATAAATAATAAATAATAAATAATAAATAATAAATAATAAATAATAAATAATAAATAATAAATAATAAATAATAAATAATAAATAATAAATAATAAATAATAAATAATAAATAATAAATAATAAATAATAAATAATAAATAATAAATAATAAATAATAAATAATAAATAATAAATAATAAATAATAAATAATAAATAATAAATAATAAATAATAAATAATAAATAATAAATAATAAATAATAAATAATAAATAATAAATAATAAATAATAAATAATAAATAATAAATAATAAATAATAAATAATAAATAATAAATAATAAATAATAAATAATAAATAATAAATAATAAATAATAAATAATAAATAATAAATAATAAATAATAAATAATAAATAATAAATAATAAATAATAAATAATAAATAATAAATAATAAATAATAAATAATAAATAATAAATAATAAATAATAAATAATAAATAATAAATAATAAATAATAAATAATAAATAATAAATAATAAATAATAAATAATAAATAATAAATAATAAATAATAAATAATAAATAATAAATAATAAATAATAAATAATAAATAATAAATAATAAATAATAAATAATAAATAATAAATAATAAATAATAAATAATAAATAATAAATAATAAATAATAAATAATAAATAATAAATAATAAATAATAAATAATAAATAATAAATAATAAATAATAAATAATAAATAATAAATAATAAATAATAAATAATAAATAATAAATAATAAATAATAAATAATAAATAATAAATAATAAATAATAAATAATAAATAATAAATAATAAATAATAAATAATAAATAATAAATAATAAATAATAAATAATAAATAATAAATAATAAATAATAAATAATAAATAATAAATAATAAATAATAAATAATAAATAATAAATAATAAATAATAAATAATAAATAATAAATAATAAATAATAAATAATAAATAATAAATAATAAATAATAAATAATAAATAATAAATAATAAATAATAAATAATAAATAATAAATAATAAATAATAAATAATAAATAATAAATAATAAATAATAAATAATAAATAATAAATAATAAATAATAAATAATAAATAATAAATAATAAATAATAAATAATAAATAATAAATAATAAATAATAAATAATAAATAATAAATAATAAATAATAAATAATAAATAATAAATAATAAATAATAAATAATAAATAATAAATAATAAATAATAAATAATAAATAATAAATAATAAATAATAAATAATAAATAATAAATAATAAATAATAAATAATAAATAATAAATAATAAATAATAAATAATAAATAATAAATAATAAATAATAAATAATAAATAATAAATAATAAATAATAAATAATAAATAATAAATAATAAATAATAAATAATAAATAATAAATAATAAATAATAAATAATAAATAATAAATAATAAATAATAAATAATAAATAATAAATAATAAATAATAAATAATAAATAATAAATAATAAATAATAAATAATAAATAATAAATAATAAATAATAAATAATAAATAATAAATAATAAATAATAAATAATAAATAATAAATAATAAATAATAAATAATAAATAATAAATAATAAATAATAAATAATAAATAATAAATAATAAATAATAAATAATAAATAATAAATAATAAATAATAAATAATAAATAATAAATAATAAATAATAAATAATAAATAATAAATAATAAATAATAAATAATAAATAATAAATAATAAATAATAAATAATAAATAATAAATAATAAATAATAAATAATAAATAATAAATAATAAATAATAAATAATAAATAATAAATAATAAATAATAAATAATAAATAATAAATAATAAATAATAAATAATAAATAATAAATAATAAATAATAAATAATAAATAATAAATAATAAATAATAAATAATAAATAATAAATAATAAATAATAAATAATAAATAATAAATAATAAATAATAAATAATAAATAATAAATAATAAATAATAAATAATAAATAATAAATAATAAATAATAAATAATAAATAATAAATAATAAATAATAAATAATAAATAATAAATAATAAATAATAAATAATAAATAATAAATAATAAATAATAAATAATAAATAATAAATAATAAATAATAAATAATAAATAATAAATAATAAATAATAAATAATAAATAATAAATAATAAATAATAAATAATAAATAATAAATAATAAATAATAAATAATAAATAATAAATAATAAATAATAAATAATAAATAATAAATAATAAATAATAAATAATAAATAATAAATAATAAATAATAAATAATAAATAATAAATAATAAATAATAAATAATAAATAATAAATAATAAATAATAAATAATAAATAATAAATAATAAATAATAAATAATAAATAATAAATAATAAATAATAAATAATAAATAATAAATAATAAATAATAAATAATAAATAATAAATAATAAATAATAAATAATAAATAATAAATAATAAATAATAAATAATAAATAATAAATAATAAATAATAAATAATAAATAATAAATAATAAATAATAAATAATAAATAATAAATAATAAATAATAAATAATAAATAATAAATAATAAATAATAAATAATAAATAATAAATAATAAATAATAAATAATAAATAATAAATAATAAATAATAAATAATAAATAATAAATAATAAATAATAAATAATAAATAATAAATAATAAATAATAAATAATAAATAATAAATAATAAATAATAAATAATAAATAATAAATAATAAATAATAAATAATAAATAATAAATAATAAATAATAAATAATAAATAATAAATAATAAATAATAAATAATAAATAATAAATAATAAATAATAAATAATAAATAATAAATAATAAATAATAAATAATAAATAATAAATAATAAATAATAAATAATAAATAATAAATAATAAATAATAAATAATAAATAATAAATAATAAATAATAAATAATAAATAATAAATAATAAATAATAAATAATAAATAATAAATAATAAATAATAAATAATAAATAATAAATAATAAATAATAAATAATAAATAATAAATAATAAATAATAAATAATAAATAATAAATAATAAATAATAAATAATAAATAATAAATAATAAATAATAAATAATAAATAATAAATAATAAATAATAAATAATAAATAATAAATAATAAATAATAAATAATAAATAATAAATAATAAATAATAAATAATAAATAATAAATAATAAATAATAAATAATAAATAATAAATAATAAATAATAAATAATAAATAATAAGTAATAAATAATAAATAATAAATAATATGTAATATATAATATAAAATATATAATATATAATATATAATATATAATATATAATATATAATATATAACAAATAACAAATAACAAATAATAAAAAATATAGTAAATAGGACAAAAAACCAACATTAACAAGAGTAATGAGATATAAATAGTAATCTATGACAATAGATAAAGTGGCATTTCAGTGACTAGATTGGAAATCAAAGGATTATCAAACAAACTACAAGACATATTGTAATGATTTGATAGTTTTAAGATTTTGGCTTGGACTTTTTCAACATTTGCCAACAAATGTAACTCTTCAGTAGAGAAATGCCATGTGATATCAAATATCTTTTTAAGCAGTTTATTTTGACAAATTTGCAGTTTGCGTATATGGCTGATTGCACATTTTCCCCAAACGGGACATCCGTAGAACAATATTGCCTAGAATATTACCTTGAAAATTATCAATTTACTATCAAAACTAAGCCTTGATTTGCGATTTATAAACGGATAGAGAATTTTAATGTTAGCATTTAACTTACGTATCTTTTGTTGGATATGTAAGCCAAATGTTAATGTTTTATCCAGGTGTACAGCAAGATAGTTGACACTGTCTTTCCACTCAGTCTGAGTTCCGTTAATTTGAAGTTTGTTGCTTGGTAAGAAACAGGCTTTTCTTTTTCTAGTAAAAAAGACAGCCTGAGTCCTTGAAGCATTTATTTTAATCTTATTGTTACTGAGATACGTTAGTACAACATCCAAAGCAGATTGCAGATTGATAACAATATTTGAACCAAAGGCACCTGATGAGAGCATGCAGGTATCAAAAGCAAACATAGCAGATTGACAATTATTTAGTTCTGGGAAGTCAGAAAGCTTAAAAACTTCAGAACAGATGCAACAAGATCAAAGCAAATCTGTCCTAACCACCTAAGCCATTAAAAAAGATATTCCTGCAAGCGCTGAAAACAAAACAAATACAAAACAACGGAAGAGTATAATTGCAAAACCGAATACTCAACCAGCACAGTCGCAAACGGAAGTGACAAAATCAGTTAAGTCAGCACACATTGGAGTGAAAACATTTGCTCAAACAGTAGCAGCCCCGAGTGAGAGTAGCAGTAAGGCACTAGATCCTGTTTCTCGTACCTCTCCATTATATTGCAAAAACTTGAGGAGCAGAGTAAGACGAACTTATTTTTGAAATACTTTTAATCCTCGAAACAAACATTAACAACAAAAGTTACCGAATATGAATAAGACAGTAAGAATATTGATCGAACACTTAGTAGAATTGAAGATAGAAACCCATACAATGCAATTATATACAGTTCGCTTACGGTATGAAACCTGGCTGCGATTCTTTCTCGACAGGGGAACCTACCTAGTGGCCTGCGGATTTCGTGAAAATACCTGCCGTCTTAGATTTCTTCGTTATGAAGGGTATTTCGCGAAACTATCTAAAGCTGGAAGAAACCTTTGATCTCAGTTCAGATCATTCTCCAATTATATTGACTATTAGCGATACGCTCATGAAAAGGGAAGCGCCGCCAACATTAAATTATTAACTTACAAATTGGCAAAGCATTTATGAACTATTTGCAAAATCACGTTGAAGTTATGCTATCGCTGAGAACCCCATACGGCTTAGAAATTGAACTTGAGCAATACACTATGCGGAAGAAAGGGACAATTAAACACGTCTTTCGATATCCACCAGGAATAAATAAAATTATAAAGGAGAAACGGAAAGCACGCAAGAAATGGCAAGCTCGCCACAACATAAAACTCGTCTTAGCCAATTGTGTAATCTGTTGAAGGCGAAAATCAAAGCATTCAAAAACAATAATTTAAATACTTATCTGCAAAAAAGAAAGTAACTACTCACTCTGGAAGGCGGTGAAGGGATTAAAAAAGCCCTAGCCCAGATCTCGGCATTAAAATTTACTGCGATGTTTCAGACAATTCGACTCGGCGATATAGTCGAAAAGCGCCGAAAAGCTGTCGAATTAGTCCACGACCTTTCACACCCAAGCGGAAGGACAAGCAGTCGGCAACTTAGACAAAAGTTCGTTTGGACGTATACGAAAGGACGTATTAGATTGGTCACGCACTTGCACTAAATGCCAACGTTCGAAGGCAACTAAACATACACATCCATTAATACAATCATTTCCCGTTCCAGAAGAAAGATTTCATCATGTGCACATCGACATCATCATGTTACCACTTTGTCAAGACTACATGTACTGTCTGACAATGATCGATCGATTCAGCAGAGGGCCAGAAGCTATCCCTCTACGCAACATGTCAGCAGAGACAGTAGCAGAGTCATTTTATTCGCACTGAGTTTCACGATTCGGCTCACACGTTGCAATAACTACTGACCAAGGAACGCAATTCGAATCTGCCTTGTTCACCGCACTCACAAACTCATTGGGAACAGTACGGATTCGCACATCACCATATCATCCAGCTTCAAACGGACTATTTGAACGCTGGAATCGTTCGCTGGAAGCTGCCCTTATGTGCCCCGAGACAACCACCTGGATCAACGCTCTCCCAACAGTCCTACTGGGATTGAGAACAGCATATAATGAGAACATCAAAGTTTCCGCAGCAGAGATGTTTTATGGCAAGAACCTCCGAGTTCCTGGTGAGTTTTTCACACCCGAAAACATAATCCCCAATCCACAGATTTTCGTTGAGAATTGAGATTATGAGGAAACTTGAACCAACAGGAACAACAGCCACACACTTTTTGTTTCAGCGGACCTCTCCAAGTGTACACACGTTTTCCTACGATGCGACTCAGTAAAAAAACCACTACACCAACCATACACCGGACCACATCCTGTGATTAAAAGAATTACCGACCGGCTTTTCACCATCAATGCAAATGAAAAATTAACTAACATATCAATAGATCGCCTTAAACCAGCCTAAATTTATTCAAAACCAATCCAAACAATAGGACATAGTAATCCTGCAGCGAAAAGTAAGATTTAACATTCCTTAATAAACGTAACTTCATTACTAGAGAGGGAGTACTGTGGCGACCTGGCCACAATCAAAAACGTCATCGTGTGGCAACCTGGACACAAACATAAACAACATCTACACACGGATGGAGCTGCATACGGCAAAAAGAAAAACTCCAAATTCAACCCTATAAAAAGCGACGGCGTGTCTGCATTAGACGACGGTACTAGCGGAGTTGAAGTTATTTGTGCGCTGTAATATATTCTCCTGTGTAATATATTCCTCCTGTAATTCAAGTCATAAAGTTTCAATAATTAATAAAACATTTTATAACGTGTCTAAGAACTTGTGTGTTTTAATTTCAAACTGGCAACAAGTAACGCCAAAAAGTCTTAAGAAAGCTGCCGTTCAGGTTGTGTATAATTTCAAAATAAATTATTTCACAATTAAATATTAAAAAATTAAAATTGTGTTTCATTTTGAACGCCAAAGAGGCACAATATATCTATATATTTAAAAAAAATCATTTATTTTTAAGAAGAATTTTATACATTTTAACCAGTATAGCGCAGTCTAAGAATTTTGAATGATAGTGATATCACAATATTCGAAAGTCAAAATCTTATTAAGAGTGATCGATTGTTGACAATGCTATCGATCTCTTCATCGTTGACCTGAGATTGAGCCAATGATTCCAAGGAGAGTAAACATGCATTGACTTCTTCAATTTTTGACAACAGATAGTATAAATGACGAAGCTGACGTGGACTATCTCTATCTAATTTTTGCTTAGAAGCGAAAATCAGCGGTTTATCATCCGTGTACAAGATACATTCGCGGCCAATATACTTATAGTGGTTGATGGCTTGGTAAATAGCCAATAATTCTAGTTCACATCAGCTATAACGCTTTTGCGTCTCTGTCATTCATTCGAAAATAAACTGATGGGTTACAGCTGATCATTTTCATATTGGTAGAGGGTTGCACCCACAGAAAAATTGCTGACGCCAACAAATAAGGCAAGTCTCGAATTTAGGACTGGGTGCGCAAGTACCCCGACATTAGCTATGTCCTGTTTGCAAGCCTCGAATGTGTGAAGTGCTCCATCGGTCCAAACGAGTGGAGTTTTGTCTTTGTTCTTGTTGCCTTTAATTAGCAGACTAGCCTGTTTTGATGTTGCATTTGGTAAGAATCGGCGATATGCGCTTAGCATGGCGATGAAACGCCTTAGTTCAAAAGCCTTTTCAGGTTTCTTTAACTGAAAAATGGCGTAGATACGTGAGTGAGTGTGAGGTGTGATTCCATCACCGGAGACCGAATGTCATAGGAATATCACCTGGTCTTTGAAGAAACTATATTTGGTCAAGTTAATTTTAATATTGTGTTCATGTAGTCGTTCCAATACAATCCTTAAATATTTGCGAATTCCTTCTACTGATGAATATGTGATGCATATGGCCAAATGTCATAACGTTAAACTCAAAAAGGCCGAAGTGTCTTATGATCCGGTTTTTTTTGCTAGGTTCAGCGATCGGTATGTGAGTAAGCCATTGCGAGATCGATTTTCCAAAAAACCTTTTGTTTGCAAATGTGTTCGCGACATCTTGGATATGCGCAAGGAATATCAGTATATAACAGGATATCTATCCAGTGAAGTAATGGCGGTTAAGTCTCAATAGTTCTCACATCAATGCCATTGGAAATTACTTTTTGGTACCATACACAGTGGACTAGCCTTTGGGTTTTTCTTCTATAGTGATAATTTGATGTGTAACGCAATATGGCTTAGTATTGACCTTTTGAAAAGAAGAAGACAAATTTTAGTTCTGAACTCGTCGATCAGGTCATTGCCACCCGATTCGCAGTTGATTATGCTTAAACGTTCATATTTGGTAAGATGCTCGTTGCATTTTGTGCGAGGAGCAGTTTCGACATCAATTAATTATTTGTTGCGTAGTTCAAGAGTTCAAATTCATTACGAAAATCCGCACCAATGATTGGTTTGGAAATTTTTCCTCACGAGAAAATTCCAAGTTAACTCTTGTCTTAGCCAAAGATTGACAGAACGGGTTACTGTATCGAAAGTCTTTATAGGTGAGCCAGTTGCGGCGAAACATTTATTGAGAAATTTGAATAAATTTGTTGGCAAAATTTAGTAGTGTAATATATTGTAATATTTTATTCTTGTTGTCTACTTTGATGCCACCTCGTGTGTGTGTAATGACAAGCCTGTTCGCATTTTTTTGCAATTGCACCGAATTTATAATGGAAACTACAGTATGGTCGCTTTTGGCCGCACTTAGAATGAGAACGATTTTTCTTCGAACTGTTCGATTTACTCGGATCTAAGCCGCTGAACTGATTTCGTCAGCTCATCGAATTCCTAATTTGTTGCTTTGGTGCAGTAATTGCCATAATTTTATCCAAAGTGCAGCATATATTAATATTATTATTCGACTCTTACACATATTTCAGGCAAAACGACTTGAGAGCGTCATTGGAGACTGAGTTACGTAACTGTGATGGCTTGTCATCACCAAGATCAATCTGATTACACAAAACGCGAAGTTTCCTCTGATAAGACGCGGATAACTAACCAAATCAGACACAACCGTTATATGTTGTGGTTCAAGGGAAGTCACAACATGATTATATTTGAGACATGAATTGAGCCATGAATTGAGCCTCGATTTGTACTTACATTGTCGTTATCTTTTCTTGTTTGATACAATGGGATTAGGTGTGAAGTCTGTAAAGGTTTGGACAGTCCGTCCGTCTAGCACTCTGATTTTTACGTGTTGCTTATCCTAGTAGAATGTGGAATATCAGGAATATGCGCTGAAAAATAGTTGCCCAAAAATTTGCGACTTTCCAAAAATTGTTCTCAAATATTTAACTCGGGTAGAGCCGTAAATTTGGTTGAGGTTATTCAGTTGTTCTTGGAAATGCTTTATGCGTGCAATGTCCCACACACTCCTTTTTCATGTGAACTGAAGGCTCATACACAATGCATAGCTATGTTGACTGAAGGTTCACACTCAATGAGAAATATTAAATGTTGTTTAATATAAATTTCATATTTTAGTGTTAAGCTTTATTAGCAGTAAAGCTGCCATATATTACTGTGATATATATATTTGTCAAGAACTCAGTATTTGGAAGAAACATGTGTAACGTATTACGATTAACAGGAATAGCTGGGACCGAGCCTATCGCAAATAATAATACAAAAAACGTGGCAGCTTCATAGTCAGGAGAAAATTTTTCACTTGTGGATTCAATCCATGAGATAGATCCATGCCAGTTTTTTTATTTTTTTTTATTTATACACAATCAGATTATGAAAAATTTAACTTTTTCTGTATTCAAATGCCCGGAAACTGTAGGGTTAATAGGATCCCGGATGATCGAGATTCAACTGTGTTGCTAAGTTTTTAATTATTAATGTTGGGAGGATATTTCTTGCGTTTTCTTTTTATTTTATTCTTATGAGATCTCCTCTTATTTACAGTTAGTAGGTACGACTACTTTTTTGTCTAAATTGACTTTAACTTCTTTGCCCAGTGTTCTGTTTTTTTCGCATATTATTAATTTTATGAATAGTGTAATTTTTATTAAAAGATGGGTGGCTATCTGAAAAGATTCGTATTGTATATTATTTATATTATCGTTTGCTATTTTGTTCATTATTTTATCGTAAAGATTTTTCTAGGAATCCCTCAGTTTATTAATATAGTCATGTCCGAATATGCAACAAGCACATTCGCAAACGGAAGTGACAATAGCAGTCATCATACATTGGAATGAAAACAGCAGCTCCGAGTGAGAGTAGCTTTAAGCCGCTAGAGCCCGTTCCTCGTACCGTCCCCCATTATATTGCAAAAATTTGAAGAGCAGAGTCAAACGAACAAACTTATTTTTGAAAGACTTTTGATCCTCGGAAGTAAGATTAACAACAAAACTAACCGAATATGAATAAGACAGTAAGAATATTGAATTGAAATGCGAACGAGCTGCAGCAAAAGCTTGACGAACTAGAGCTTTATATTCGGGAAAAAAAATAATGTCGACATATGTTTGATGAGACACCTTTAACGAAGGAATCTTTTCCCACAGCGCAGTAAAATTGAACAATACGAATAAGAAAACACATTTCTAATTCTGTCCAAACTTTATAATCGGTGGAGATTTCAATGGCATCTCCCAAAAATGCAGAACACATTACAAATCCGGTACTACCTACTGGCCTACGAATTTCACGAAAATACCAGACGTCGTAGACTTCTTCGTTATGAAGGGTTGTTTCGCCAAACTATCAAAAATTGGAATCTCGTTTAAGCTTAAAGGTTACTGTGACTATAACACCAATCACCCATCGGAAAGGGCAAGAAGCGGTGCTCCGCTTGTCGGAATCTTTTCGAACAAAGTAAATAGAACTACGAATAAAACTCAAAATTTAATAGCTTCAAGCTGCTTTAAAAGATTCAAGCTTAATCACAGAATTAATGTATATATATAACATTGCCCACGTCAAATCTAAAACACAAAAAAAAGGTTTAGTCGTCTTGATTGACATTTCCGCCAAAATTTGACGGCCGCTTCTCGATCGCTGCTAGCCTTTAATGGCAACACTGCATTCTTTAAGATGGCGACAACACAGCGACAATGAAAAGTTTGACAGCTTTTGGCTCGAAGATCCCTGCGGTTGTTTGCATCCGGGCTCGCCTCACTTGACCATCCTTTGGAACAACAGTGTCGACAACTATACCATAGGGTTAGCAATTTCTTGCAAGGTTTTCATTAATTATTACTATCACGTTCCCTATTTGAATCGGCTTAGTCTTGCTGAAACATTTCGACCTTCGGTTCAGATTTGGTAAACAGGCTTTTATCCACCTTCTCAAAAATTGATCGGCTATAATGTGAACGTATTTCCAGTTTTTCCTGAGGGTCACAAAGACACCGACAGGCGAAATAAATCCTTCAAAAATTTAATATAGTAAAATTTAACTCACGCCAATGCCTCCTAAAGTAATTAGTCGCTATAGCTGCAATGTGTGCACCGAGAAGGATAACGACAATATGGTGCAGTGCGACATCTGTGATCTGTCTTCACATAGCAGCTATAGCGACTAATTACTTTAGGAGGCATTGGCGTGAGTTAAATTTTGCTTTATTAAATTTTTCAAAGATTTGTTCCGATTGTCAGAATCTTTTCGAACAAAGTAACTACAACTACGAATTAAACTCAAAGTCTAATAGCTTCAAGCTGCCTTAAAAAATTTAAGTACATTCACGGAATTAAAATATACGTTGCCCACGTCAGTGCTAAACTACAAAAAAGAAAGGTTAAGTTATTTTCTTTGTCATTTTCCGCCAAAAGATAACGGCCGCTTCTCGAGATCTGCTAGCCTTTAATGACCAGCTAGTAGTGGCAGCACTGCTTTCTTTAAGGTGGCGACAACAGGCGGATCATCATCGTTTATACGAGGTAACATCGAACACTTAGTAGGATTGAAATAGAATCCCATGCAGTGCAATTATGTACAGTTTGCGTACATAACAAACACCACTCAGATAACTTATCGTCCATTTACTGCCTACCGCGCAGAATAACAATACGAGTAGAAAAACACATTTCTTAATCTCGGTCCAAACTATTATACTCTATTATACTATTATAATCGGTTTCAACGCGAAAGCATTCCTTTTAGGGATCAAGAGGCATCTCTCAAAAAGGCAGAACACAGCACAAAACCGGTATGAAACTTGGCTGCGATTTTTACTCGACAGGGAAACTTACCTACTGGCCAACGGATGTCACGAAAATACCAGACGTCGTACACTTCTTCGTTATGAAGAGTATTTCGCGAATTATCTAAAACTGGAAGAAGGTTTTGATCTTCGTTCAGATCATTCTCCAATTATATTGACTATAAGCGATACTCTCGTGAAAAGGGAAGCGCCGCCTACATTAAGTAATTATCGTACAAATTGGCAAGCATTTAGGCACTACCTACTTGCAAAATCGTGTTGAACTTATGATACCGCTGAGAACCTCCTACGCAATAGAAATTGAACTTGACAAATTTATTGAAAATATAGAGTGTGCCGCATGGAGCAGTACGCCATGCGAAAGAAAAGGGGCAATTAAACAAGTCTTTCGATATCCACCAGGTATAAATAAAATTATAAAGGAGAAACGGAAAGCACGCAAGAAATGGCAAGCTCGCCACAACATAAAACTCGTCTTAACCAATTGTGTAATCTGTTGAAGGCGAAAATCAAAGCATTCAAAAACAATAATTTAAATACTTATCTGCAAAAAAGAAAGTAACTACTCACTCTGGAAGGCGGTGAAGGGATTTAAAAAGCCCTAATCACATAACGCGCCAATCCGAAAGAATGGAGACGAGTGGGCCAAAGAAGATTAAGACAGAGCTAAACTCTTCGCAAACTACTTGAAAGAAATATTTAAGCCATTCGACGGTCAAACTCTTCCTTTCACTTACAATAAATTTGACGTATACGACGACAATTATGATCTATGAAATGCTTGGCAGAGCTCAAGGAACAACTAAAAAAGCTAAAGAAAGCCGTTCTTAAGTTATTCTACGCATTTAATGCCGTGCTTGGACTTGACCATGTCCCTTGTCAATGAATAGTGGCAGAAGTTATAATGGTACCAAACCCGGAAAACCACAAACGCATAAAAAGTCCTATGGACCTATCTCACTACTCCCGATAAAGTCTAATGTATTTGAAAAAATTCAGCTTAGACGTTTAAGTCTAATTGTGACAAACCCCCAATTTCGTAATTACAACGTTTACAAGAACGTCTGGCGGATTGTCCCTAATGAAAGCAAATCAGTCCATATTAATTTCACTTATAGGCAAGTTACTAACTTGCCAGTCTTCTTATATCATGTCCAAATACCTTTTGGCAATGAAGCGAAATACCTAGGGATGACTCTTGACGTAAAACTCAAGTGGAAGGAGCACGTTAAGAAGAAACGTGCATAACTTGGCATGAAATATAATGATCTGTACAGGCTTATTAGTAAACTATCCAAGCTTAGTGTTGACAACAAACTGCTTGTACACAAGCAAATTCTAAAACCTGTTTGGACGTATGGCGTACAAGTTTGGGGTTGTAGAAGAGCACACAAACATTGCAGTTCACCCGATCCTTGAGGAAATTAATGTCTTGCACGGACTTCAAAGGATTCGACTCCTTGATATCGTGCAATAGTCTATAACCGCGCATGGTTGTGGCGTTAGCAGGAACTTTGATTGGAGAGTAACCTGCCGATCTTTACATTAATTATGAAATATAAGCAAGCTACTACTTAGTTGTAGTCCTTAAAGAAATACAGGGAGGGGGTTTTAGTGAGTAAAAATCTCACACTTCTATGTGCGAACGTTCGCCATAGAGTCTTGTCGAAGATTTCCACCTACCCACGAAAAAAAAAATCGAAGAGAAAACAGCCATCAACGATAAGGCGTACATCAACAAAAAGAAATTAACTCACTCGAACCCAGAACCTCCTGAGCACAAACGATTAATATTTCAGAACACCTCATAACGCTATCTTTACCCTAGCTCAACGAGGTTCATTTAAGGAATCTGGGTCACATCGCCACTATAAAACAAGAACTCAGAGCACAAAACATACAGTGGCTTGTTATATTTGCCCTTGCAAAATTCCTGTACGTTCACCCCACACACAAGACAGTCGATGCCACACAACCAGCACTCTCCCTCAATACAGCACAATCACCTCGCACAACGCACTCGTATTCGACGTATCCCAATATCAGCACTTCCTCCATGCCCGAGCAATAGTACATAAGCATTCTGTTATTGTTAAGGTAGGTTAAGTTGAGTTTGAATTGAGAAATAAAAATTAGTCTTTCAACATCACCATAGGTGATAACACATAATTGTTTAATTTATATGATGCCCAGTAGTTATCGAGCGTTTGATTATTACATTCTCCTTAATCGACGGTAAGGACAGTTTGAAGCATTTGAAACGTTTGGTCTAAACCCTATGGCTTGGCTCCCATTTGGAAGCTTTATAGAAATTGATAAACTGGTTTTTTACTGCTCGAATACGAAGCATTTAAGTGATCCATACTTTTCGATGTTCTGCACCGAAGCTTGGATTGGCAACGCGGTGAAGAATGAGCATTTTTAAAGTAATTAAAGCGTATTTTGTTCGATTCTCTTCGAGCTTTCACGTTCATAACCACGAAATCCGAACTTCGAACATGAAGAATATACTATGGGATCCGCTTCAGTGCGACTGAGGTTAAAACTAGGATAGATAGATTGAGATAGATTGAGCAGTAATTAAATATTCGAATTATGTGCTGGTGGTAACTCCATGAAAGCTGTAATATAACTTTTTATCACGAATCGTGGTTTTTCATTCCGCTTTTCTAACCTTTTCCATGCCTGTTCATAAATAGCATCACAAACACGTAAATGATTGAGAAGACTTAAGGCTTCATCGCGCAAGCACTACTTTAGGAAATGAAACTTTAGGGCTATAATCAATACCGGGCTGCTTTGTTAAGGTATTGACTATAACTTGCTGCTGTTTAGCCAACTTTCCCAAAAAATCATTACTTCTGACAATCTTTTCCCGCTAGTGAACGGCTGATTTTAAACTGATCTTACTATGAGAAACCTAGATTCAAACTGATAGTTATACGTAACTGAATCATAGTAAACTTCAACTTCAGAGAAGCCATGCATTTTTTTCTATGTCTCATTAAACTCATGCCATAATTCACCCGCTTTGTTAAACCGTACTTCTAAGTCAACTATTGACACTTAGCCCGTAATGCTCTAAAACGGGGCTTATTTTGTCAACGTTCTTTTAAGATGGCCAGGCGCAACATGGTAACGCGATTTTTCACCGAACTTTATACGAAATACACTGAGGTTTTGAGTTTGTACACGAACAGGAGGACTAGTGTACCGATTATATTAAATATGAAGTCGAAATATAGATGCCTTTGTAGCGAAACAACGTATGAATGTAATGATATGCACTTGGATCTACCACGGAATTCAATAACACCAGGAAAGTCGAAAACTATTATATAAACACACAGATCCGGCTCGATTCTGAACCGGATAAAGACCGAATTCAATCGAATCAATTTATATTTCCACAAAATCTTTCATTATCATATGTACACTACATACATAGTTACAATTAAGTTATTGGTTATCCGAAAAGTGTTCGATATCCAAGTGAACAAGAGATTCACTCAGACACGTCCATCAAGCCACCCACGAATTCTGATTTCAACCATTGAGTATTAGAGAAGAGCGCGACATTCAGGAGATAATATAATATAACTTCTACAAAGGTTATCCCGATAAATGCAAGATCGGTTCAATGAAATTGCTATGTGGAAGTTTCCCTTGGGAGAATTGCTGCATATGCAGCATCAAAAAACAAATGAAAGAGAATTGAGAAAATGTATAGTTAATGCATGCGCAGAGGTTTTCAAAGTAACGAGAGTAAATAGGAATGGTACAAGAAGGCTATAAAAAAAAATACCGATAGAAAATATTTAAATTTTTTAACATTATCTTAACATAAGACCAAAACATTCTTAAACACATTGGATAGTTGTTTTACACATTGGATAGCAGCTTATTTTTGCCGTAACACCTCTCCTCTTTTCTAGATCGCACGCTTCTCATGTTCTTTCTGGTTCCCTTGGAGAGTAGTTGCTCCTCCCTTTTTTTAAGATCGTAGAGCGCATGAACCGCTCCCGTCGTTCTGCTTGCTTCATTGCTTGTGCCTGCCGATACTCGTAGTAAAGACCAGGGATTTTTTCTTTGGGCCGTTTTAAAACCACGCACATCTGAGGCAGCTTCTCTGATAGCGTTTGGACTGACATTGTTCATCGAACTCTCTGAGAGCTTCAGTTAGTCTCGATCGGCAAAGTTCCTAGCGGTAAATTGCTATTGTATCTTTGTATCTTTCTTGTAGTCCCCTTCGGGTAGGCATGCCTGTCTAAAGAGGGGACTAAAATCCACCCCTCGTGTACACGGGTTAAATTATATAATAATAATGCAATGAATAAAAGAAATGGATATAATACGGCAGGTGGCAGTCCAGACTCACTGGAAAATCCACTCTCTTCGGAGTTCGGCTCTATGGGGAGAGCCAATTATTCCATCTAATAAATCTCTCTGCAAAAATTCATCTGTAAAGACAAGCGGGACTCAGTGAAACTGGAAAAATGGCGGAAGAAAACGAAGAACTCCGTCTAAAACTAAATAAAATGGACCTTCTTCATCAGGGAAAAAATAAGTCGAATTATTAAGAAAAGAATAAAAAGGTTCCGAAGAATCCAAAACCTTAAGAAAAACCTAAGGAAAAAAAGGTGCGGCTAGTCCTTAATACCATACGGATGAAGACGAGCTGGGGCTTGAAACAAATCGGGCGTCAAAGAAACGACCCAGTAAGAAACGAAGAGCTCGGTCTTCGCCGGAAATTGAGATCCCTAAGGAGAATAGACATGCTCTCTTTTAGATTAAAAAAAAACCGTTTCAAGGCAAACCACGTCCTCCGCCGGCTATAAATGGCGTCGGCATTACGGACTACAATAAATTGTATCGTCTTCTCAAGGAAACTATTAATACCGAATTTAAGGTCATATCATCAGTATCATCGGTACAACAAATAGAAAGTCAATGTAGATGACTTGGATAGTTACGACGGACCTAGTTTCGCAAGTATTCTCTCTACTTACGAAACTTGAAGAAAATGAATATGAACATGTCGATCAAAATTCTAACATGGAACGCAAATGTTCATCACAGAACTGGAGATATTCTCAAAAAACGCCAACATTGACGTGTGCTTGATCTCGGAAAACCCATTTGACAAGGGAATCGCAAATAAAAATAAGAGGATTTTGTGCGTACCACGCATACCATCCCTCACGAAGGGCCAGGGGAGGTTCCTCCTTATTTATCAAGGACTGTACCAAGCATTCTCTAAATTCTACGACAGAACTGAACGCAATGCAAGCAACTTCAGTTCGAGTAAAAAATAAGACAACGGATATTAATATATCGTAAGTTTATCTTCTTCCGCACTGTAAGCTTACAATCATTGAGCTTGTAGATCTCTTCGACTCGCTTGGAACGAATTGACATACGTTCTAGGGTTCGAGAGTATAAAGTCGGTATGGACTTCGGAGTAGATTTCCATTCGCCTTTTTGGCCCTCCGACGTACCGAAATTACCTGACCATGTAGATTTGTTTCGTAACAAAAGGAGTATCTTCCAATTTTGTGAGAATAGAGGAAAGCTTTGATCTCTCCTCTGACCTCACCAATATTATTGACAATGAGCGATAGTCTAATGAAATTAGAAGGACGACCTAGACTAGATTTTAAGAAAACAAACTGGGACGGTTTCAAACATGAAAGCGAAACAAAAATTATATTGAATGTCTCGCTGAACAAAACTCAAAAGGTGTTGAGTTAGAAGTGGAACTCGAAAATTTAATATCGATTATGCAGATCGCGACATGGAAAAATACTCCAAGAAGAAAAGTTGCCAAAGGAGAAGAAACATACTACCCGCCGTAAATTAAAGAACATATTCGCGAAAAAAGAAGAGTTCGCAGGGTATGGCAAAATTCTCGCTTCTCCAGCATAAAGCATACCTAAATTTTGTATGCAATAAACTTAAAAAAGCAATTAAAGACTTGAAAATCACGAGATCTCGGCATATATTGAAGGTTTAACAAACGAAAAACTTCAAATTATTCTCTGCAGTGAAAAATATAAAAAAAAAACCTTAACTGCATTCGGCACCAATCCGAAAAAACAATGGCGAATGGGCAAAGAGTGTCAATGAAAAGGCAGACCTATTTGCTGAACATCTAGAACAAACGTTTAAGCCGTTTGATGGACAAATGTTGATAGATGATCCAACCGATATGCCTCCTATATCTACCTCCTATAGCTTCAGAATAAAACGGGTGTCGTTAACTGAACTCTGCCAGGCAATACAAAATTTGAAAAGTAACAAAGCACCTGGCTATAATTTAATTACCAAAAAAAAGCGATTATTAAGCTGCAGTATTTAATAGACAGTGGTCGCCGTGGCGTAGTGGGTAAGTTCTTCGACTCCTACGCAGCGGGTGCCAGGTTCGATACCCGAATTCACCACCTATCATAATTCACGGCTCCAACTCTTTCGAGTCACTGACAATGCTCAAAGCGTATTCCTGTCTAGGAAAAGCTTCTCAAATTCGCCGTTCGGAGTCGGCATTAAACTGTAGGTCCCTCCCACGCGTAAGAGAACAATAGCACGCACAACACGAATGGTTGCTGAGAAGCTAGGCCCAGGTCCACCTCGGACTGTCACGCCACCCATATTATTCTTATTATTTAATAGACGCTTCGTTCAGATTATTATACGTACTAGATTCGTAAAAAGTCGCAGAAGTAATAATGTCCCCGAAATCGGCTAAACCGCTAGGCGACAAAAAATCATATAGACCGATATCACTTTTACCTATAGCAGTAAAGCTTTTCGAGAAACTCATACTGAAACGAATACAACCACTAATAGAAAAAAACGCCTTTTCCCCGATCATCAATTTAGATTCAGGAAGAGTCATTCCACAAATGACCAAGTATTTAGAATAACCAACGAAATCGAAAAAGCACTAGAGGAAGAAAAGGTTTCCTCCAGCGTTTTACTCGATGTATGTGTAGGTTTGGCACGACGGCTTGAAATACAAACTTAGTAGGATATTTCCGAAAAAATCTATATTGCATTTTAGAATCCTACCTCAAGAATAGGATATTTACGTGACGAACTTGAGAATCGATATAGAGAAATGTACTGGCTACTCAGACGACATTCCAAGTTAAGCGCGTATAACAAACTGCTTATATACAAGCAAGTGCTACAGCCTTTGTGGACCTACGGTGTACAACTTTGGGGTTGCACTAAGACAAGTAACAGAGAATTCAAACAGTCATTCCAAAACAAAGTTATATGGGCTGTCATGAATGCTACCTGGTATCTACGAAATAATGATTTACAAAGAGATCTAGGGATCACAACCGTGGACGAAGAAATCACGAACTTCGCGAGGAAGTTAAGAGTTCGACTTCATGGTGATTGCAACAATGGCATACTCCAAACACTGGACATGAGAAACCTCATGCGCCGTCTCCAACGAATGAAGCCGTTCGACTTAGCGCAATGAGTACAGGCCGCTATAAGCGGTTCCAGTAGGTGATCTTACCGAAAATCTAGCTGCCTCACGCGTAAGAATAATCAAGTGAAAACTAGTGGATATGGAAACAACTAAAGCCAATGGGAAGGGTGTGGTTAGTCAGTAAAACTCTGACACTACTATGAATACACGGGTATCATAGTGTCTTATTGAAGATCACACCAACCCACGAAAAAAAAACTTTTCGCCGTCAAACTGTTTTAATCTTGCTCTACTCCGTTGTCCTATTGTTTTGTCGCAAGGACAATTAGCAAAAAATCAAAAAATCATGATAAATTTGGTTGCCGGAGACGGTTATACCAGACCCTTGATCTAAGTGTTAAGTGGAACTGGGAAGTGACACCTTCGCGAACGCGCTATGCCAGAAGAAAATAAAAACGAGAATTATGTAACTTGCTTCGGTAAGCTTATAATTTATGTGATTGTGATGTGTCTTGTTCTATTTTGATATTGGGAATGAATGTATTATCAGGGTCATTGACTATAAGAAATCTCTGGTCCCTGTTTTCCTTTTGGTAGTCCAGCTATACAACCTTGAGACCTCTGATGTAATTCACCACCCAGTGCCTCCCGCTCACGCACCTCGAATTCAATGTATGTATGCACAGCCAGAACAGCGCGTCGTGGGCGCAGCCACCGTCTGGACGTGAAGCATAAAGACAATTAGTGCATGCATGCACACTAAATCTCCAATGTATGTGTGCACATCGCAAAAACGTCGCGTAGGAGCCGCCAAATAGTGGTCGTTGACCCTTTGCTTAGAGATGCCTAGCAGATAATTTTTTTTTGTTTCTGCTCTCCCAATTTTTGTTGCCGACAGCTGACTGGGTTCCGTTGCCGTCGGTGTTTCACCTTTGATTTGCCGTTGGTGTTTTGAAAATGCAAAATTTTGACTGCATGTGGCGTGCAACATTCTGCCGGGCCACCGGGAAAGATCTGTGTCATCAAGGTGATGGTGTCGCTCCCGATAATAGATCCTGGCCTCATGACATGTGACCGTAGTATATATGAAAAGAAAAAGGGGTAAGTATGGTGAAAGGTGTCTGGCAATAATGAGTTATGAAATGTATGTTAGAGATATGTCTTAGATTATGATAAATGAGTAATTATTTGTAATGTGTGTATGTGTTTTGGCTTGTGAACTCGGCTAGTTCACTATAGGCAGAAGGCTAAGTTTGGCTATTGGTCGCTTAAACGACGATGTTGCTGTTCTAACTGTCACCACCCGAAATTTTCCGTCTGTGCCTGGGTGTGTCTCCGTGGTTCTGCCCAGACGCCACAGAGTGGGAGGCGTTTGTTCCTGCGGCAAGAGCACTAACTGTCCGACCTTGAGGTCATTATTTGGCGTTAACCATTTTGGACGACGTTGTAATCGGACTAAGTACTCAGACTTCTATTTTTTCCAAATGTCTTGGTGAATTCTCTGCAACAGCTGCCATCTCTTTAAATGAGATTCCTTCATATCAGTTAAGTCCCTTTCCGGTGCGGTGTTTAGTGAGGTTCAAATAAGAAAGTGTCCCAGCGTTAGAATGGTGAGATCATCAGGATCTTCTATTAAGGGACAAAGTGGACGAAAGTTCATCTCTCTACTTGCGCTAGTACTGTTGCATTTTCTTCGAATGTTAGACTATAGTGTCCGATTACCCGTTTCAGGTGGTGCTTCATAGACTTTACACCCGCCTCCTAGAGCCATTGGTGTTCCATTGGTTTGCAGTGTCTTCGCAATGTCGTCTGACCATTGTCTTGGCATGAATGATTTTTCCACTGCCAGTTCCACAGTCGCTGTACAAATTTGTGCAGATACCACGGGGCTGTGAAATGTTCAAATGCTGCTATGAATGCTGACGTGGTGTAGTCAGTAACGAGCTATAAATGGACTGCCTTCGTGCAAAGACAAACAAAAATTGCGATGTTCGCTTTCGTAATCTTGTTGCACCGACCACTCCAAGCTTTGAGTTGCACAGGGCCAGCGTAGTCCACTCCAGACGTCGCAAACGGACGGGCTTGGTTCACTCGTAAAGCTGGCAGTTGCACTGAACCTATAGCACTTTAAACATTTGTGTATACACTGTTTTACAGACGATTTCAACTGCAAGATCCAATATTCGGACCGAAGTGTAGCCATGATGAGCTGTTGACCGCCATGGAAAGTTTTCAGATGGGTATCGTGGACAATGAGAGTTTTTAGAAAGTAGCTTGAAGGTAATATTATTGGGTGCTTCTGTGAATAGGGTAGATCAGCGTTTTCAAATCGATTCCCAACTCGTAGGACACCCGTTTCATCCATCATTGGCGACAGTCTTGCGATCTTGCTTCGTCGAGGTATGCTTTCCTTGTTGCTTAACTTCGCTACTTCTTTGGAAATATACTCCCGTTGAAGGTCAATCAGACGCAATCGAGCTGACAATATCTCGCTAACTGAGAGTGGTCCAACTAGAATTTTTGCGAATTCCTTGCCTTGATTCTTAAATTCGTGAAATGTCGACGCCAATATGCTGCACCGCGATACAATCGGCTAAGAAACGAAAAACGGTTGAACAGAAGTTCATTCACGTTAAATGTAGTGAAGTGGATGCAGAGCTGAAAAAAGTTTACTATGGGGTACCCACATGCGATCAACTTACTTTTCGGCCTTGAACTCTCTGCCCCTTTGGTTTCCAGATCCGTAGGCGTGATGTCAAACGGCATATGATGGCTTGCGTCAAGTGATTGTAAAAAAGCGGGTCCATGCCACCATTGACTATTCTGAATCAGATCACTCCCACTGACTCCTCTGGATGCTAGGTCAGCCGGGTTGTCCTTAGATGGCACGTAACTCCAGCACACAAAATCTGTGTGTTCTTGAATTTCTGCTAATCTGTTGGCAACGAACGCAGTTCGAATATATTGTGCGCTATGAATCCATGCAAGTGTTATTGGAGAATCACACCACATGCATTTTTTGCTGAGTGCAACTCCATAGCGTCCATCGTGGTCATCAACAGTTTCGCCAACAACAGAGTCCCACATAATTACAGTCGTTCTAAGGACTTAGTCTTGAGTGGGGCCATCTTGGTTTTTGATGCGATGAGGTGCACAGATGTTTCATTGCCGGTGACGACTCGGATGTATATTGCTGCTGCGTATGCTTTCTCTGAAGCATCCCAAATGGATTTCAACCATTGATTCGCTGTCGATGTTTATCCAGCGAGGAATCTCGATGGTTGCTAAAAGACTTAATTCCGATTTGAATTTAAGCCACGTGGTAATAATTGTTGGTCGGAGCTCAGAATCCCATAAGTGCTAAGTGCTGGGATTGAAATTTTAAATGAGAAGATATCTTTGGCAGGATGCCATTGGATGCCGAGGGCCTTAATTGCACCCTTGTCAACTGAGAGTGGCGCTTGTCTATCCTCCTCTGGAAGGGACCTCAATAACTCCTCACAATTGCTTGCCCACTTACGTAAAGCCCCCCGTTTTGAACATGTTTGTCAGTTGCTCTTGCATCGTTAACGGTTCTGTTTGCGAATTTGCGCCGTGCATTACGGTATCGACATAGAAATTCCGCATGGCTATTTTTGAGGCTATAGGGAAATCATCACGTTCATCAGCCGCAAGTTGTTGAAGCGTGGGAATCGCTAAGTATGGTGCGGCTGCATCACCGAATGTAACCATGTTGAGACGATATGTTTTTAGTTCCTCTCCCTCTGCATCTCGCCATATTACTAGTTGATACAACGCATCGATAGGAGTGACCCAAATTTGCGTGTACATTTTGGGTATATCGGCTGTAAAGGCAACCTTGTACTTCCTGAACCTTGCGATGTGGTCAAAAATGTCGTCTTGCAATCGCGGTCCAACAAGAAGATGATCGTTGAGCGACGTTCCGTCGAAGATTTCGCACGACGCGTTAAAGACAATTCGCAACTTTGTGGTTGACCTGGATCCTTTTAGTACAGCATGGAGGGGCACAAAATAATACGAAGACAATGCAGTAGGGTACATCTCCGTCATATGCCCAAGCTCCTTGTGCTCATCAACATCCCGTTTGTACTCTTTATGAAACGACGGATTCGCTTTGAAATTTCTTTCCAGCTGTAGAAATCTGATGCATGCTGATCTTTGAGACAAACCCAGAGAGGGATACGATTCACCTTTAAACGGAAGCTGGACTACATATCTTCCATCTAGTTGTCTTTGGTGTGTTCTGCAAAAATGGGTCTCACATTTTTCCTCTGGTGATATTATCTTGCGACCTTGAACTTCCTCAAGTTCCCAGAATTTGCTGATCAAACGGTCGAGAGTTTCAGTTTCTGTTGTAATGTGATAAGATGTTACTTGGGACTGGCTACTGCTCAAGGTGCGCCCCGAGAGCACCCAACCTAGTTCTGTTCTTTGTGCCAACGGGGTGCCCGGCTCACCTTTTATTACGCCATCAAGGATAATAGATGGGTACACATCGCTTCCCAATAAAACATCAATTCGGTTATGCCTGTTGAACTTTGAATCAGCAAGATCTATGTTGCTGATATGGTTCCAATCACACCGAAGTACCTTGGTTGTGGGAAGGACAGCAGTGAGTTTGTTAAGAACTAAAGCGCTGAGTTGAAGACTAAAGTCCTTGCTTACCGTGGAGAAGATAGTGAATGTTACCTTCCATGCTGAGATCTTGGCGTTAGTTTCTCCAACGCCAATTATATTTAGCAGCTGCGGTTATGAAGGAAGCCTCCCCGGCTTAACAACGCTCGCAGCGGTAACGGTTGGCCAGCAGGTGTGATAACCTTGATGATGGCAGTAGACAGAAGAACAGGTAATTGACTGTTTTCGGCAACGAACGCATTATAGGCTAAAGCAATTCCAGTTGAGATGGCAGAGCTGTCTGATGACATCGCCTTTGATGTGTCTGCAGCAGCCGGAGCTGATTTGAGTGGCTGGGGAAGAGATTCGGTGCGACGCAAGGCATTCGCTCCGTCGTTCATGTGCAGTAACGAATGATATCTTAGGCGGCACGTAGAGCAGGTGTATGTGCTTGTGCAATTTTGCGTAAAATGTGCACTTGATAGACAGTTAAAACATCATTTGTTCCTTTTAAAAATTCTTGTCTTTTTGGGACGTTAAGAGCTTTGAATTTAGAGCAGTTTCGAATCGAGCGCAACCCGTTACATAACGAACACTTATTTGTAATCGTAGAGTTATTCACCCGAACCGAATTTGGAGTTTTTTTCTGTTTTTGATGATTGACAAAAGATGAGTACTATCCTATAAGTTCCAATGTCAAGGACTTCATTAAGATAAAATCTTCGAGGACGCTATATGTAGGGTAGTCTACATGTGTGGATATATGTGATTCCCAATGCAACCGAGTTATAGTCGGAAGTTTCTGCACTGTATGATAAATTAGAACATCCTCCCATGACTCTACAGCTACACAAAGATTTTTGAGGGACTGTTTCGCTTCATTCGTCGTGTCTACTAAAAGTTTGAGGTCCTCTGACGATTCTGCAGTAAGCTGAGGTTGACCAAAGAGGAGTTTGAACTGGTTATCTTTAAAAAATCTAATATTTTGATACCTCTTCACCAACAATACCCAAGCAGCTTCAAAACTAGTATCGGTATTTCTATGAATGCGAGCCGCTTCACCCGTTATATTACCTTTCAAATACTGCAATTTATGAGCATCGGATATTGCAGCATTTTTGCTGACCATAGATTCATACAAATTCTATGCACTGACTACTTTTTGGAATCTAAGTTCGAATACGCCCTGTAATCAGTGCCTCTACTTCGCGAATTCGCTTTGATTTGCTCATGATGAATCAAACAATGAATCCCTTCACGGACACACACACACACGATTTTATTTATTGCGATATTTATTATCAGTGAATTTGAATTAAAATATTATAATAAATGCCACACACCTGTATGTTGCGTTGCTCACTCGCTGAACCAGCTCCTTCAGATCCACGTTCTCACAGGATAACGACGACTAACCGGCCTCAACAATACGCACTTCAATTGTCTTTTATACCGCACGCGCAAAGGCAACACCCGATTGTCTTTGCTGGTTGATTATTACACTCACGTTCACTTTCTGAGTTTTTAGTTCTTTAAGGATCCTTTTAATGGCCTCTCGAAGGACCAAATCAAAATATCACCATAGATTTGGTTGCCGGAGACGGTTATACCAGACCCTTGATCTAAGTGTTAAGAGGAACTGGGAAGAACACCCTCGTGAACGCGCTAAGCCAGAAGAAAATAAAAACGAGAATTATGTATTATTATGTGTAACTTGCTTCGGTAAACTTCTAATTTATTTGTGATGTGTCTTGTTCTATTTTGATATTGGGAATGAATGTATCATCAGGGTCATTTCCTATAAGAAATCTCTGGTCCGTTTTTTCCACACACTAAGTCTTCAATGTACGTGGGTCGCCGTGGCGTAGTGAGTAAGTGCGTCGACTCCTACGAACCCCCGCCAGGTTCGATACCCGAATTTACCACCTTTGATAATTCACGAACCCGCATCTTTCGAGTCACTGACAATGCTCAAAGAGTATTCCTGTCTAGAAAGAGCTTCTCAACTTCGCCGTTCGGAGTCGGCATTAAACTGTAGGTCCCTTCCCCTCGTGAAAGAACAATAGCACGCACAACGCGAGTGGTTGCTGAGAAGCTAGGCCCATGTCCGCCTCGGACTGTCGCGCCAACTATATTATATTATTAAGTCTTCAATGGATGTGTGCACATCGCAAAAACGTCGCGTAGGAGGCACCAACGTGATGTCGTTGACCCATTGTCTAGTTGATGACTAGCAGATAATTTTTTTGTCTGCTCTCCCAATTTTGTTGTCGACAGCTGACTGGGTTCCGTTGCCGTGGGTGTTTCACCTTTGGTTTGCCGTCGGTGTTTTGAAAATGCAAAATTTTGACTGCATGTTGCGTGCAACACCTATCGATATCCGTGATCATGCGTTGACTACAAAAAGGAAATGGTCCGAGTTGTCGCATGTAAAAATTGCTTGCGATAAAATATTCTGTTTCGTCTTCCCGATATCCCATCCTTGACCGAGGTAAAGGGAAAGCTCGCACACCTCGCCAACACCCGACGCCCTTGTTGAAAGATTGCCTGCACGGGACCTTACGCGACGACAGGGACCGCGGTAAACCCAAAGGACTACTTATCCGCAAAAGATTGCAAAGTAAATAATCAATAATCATAATCAATCGGAAAGTAAATAATCTGTGGAATGCCCCCGGGGCCTTCATAATTCTCCGGAGTCGCCGCTCTAAACTCCTAAAAGTAGACCACCAGTAGGGCAGACAACAAAAAAAAATACCTACGTACTACTACTGAAACGTTCATGTGCCGTGTGTCGTGCACACGGACATACACATGTTCGCCGTGGAGTGTGAATGTATGGGGAGAGTGAGACACCGAGGGAGGCGGCCAGTGCACTGGAGGTGATTCCCTTTGCACTGGTGGCCGAGCAGCGGGAAATCATGATCGACGGAGCCGGCACACGCACCAGTAGACACACACACATACACACCCGCCCCACTAAGGAGGAAACAGACATAGTAAGTCTGCGCAAAGCCTATGGCGGCACCCAAGTCGCAATGATTGGATTACCTGCAGAAAATGCAAACTCACTGCTGAAGGAGGGAAAGATACGGATAGGCTGGATCAACTGCCGTATCCGGGAACGCACAGCGCTAACCAAGTGCTTTAGATGCCTAGGATTTGGGCACACAGCACGTCAGTGCAAGAGTGAGCAGGACCGCTCCAAAATGTGCAGAAGATGTGGCACAGAGGGCCACATAGCTAAGAACTGCTCTCACGAGCCGAAGTGTTTCTGGTGCAAGAGCACCAACCCCGACAACGCAGGACATGTAGCTGGCAGTGCAAAGTGTCCGGTTTTCAGGAGGGCCCTCACCAATAAAACATGATGAAGGTTATACAAATTAACCTTAATCACTGTGCGGCCGCACAAGACCTTCTGGCACAAATGTCAAGAGAAGAAAAAGCGGATGTTGCCATCATCAGCGAGCCGTATAAATCCCTAGATGGCGGCAGCTGGACAGATGACACATCCAAGAAAGCAGCAATTTGGATCTGTGGAAACCACACCTTCCAAAACATTAGCACAGTAACGGAATATGTTGCGTGCGCCCGGATAAATGGCACCCACTTTTACAGCTGCTATGCTCCCCCAAGTCTACCACACAGAGAATACCTGAGTCTCTTAGATCATATAGTAGCGGACGCACGAGGAAAGCATCCGGTCATCATTGCCGGAGACTTCAACGCGTGGGCTACGGAATGGGGCAGTAGATGCACAAATAAAAGGGGGGTTGCCCTCCTAGAAGCATTCGCATCGTTGGAGATTGGCCTAGTTAACAAAGGTTCAACACAAACCTTCCGCAAAGCAGGCAGAAGTTCCATAGTTGACATAACGTTCGCAAGCAACTCTCTATTGCCCAAAACAAATTGGCGAGTCAGCGAGAAATACACGCACAGTGACCACCAGGCGGTTGTATTCAAGATTGATAGTGTGAAGCCCAGACAGCGACCAAAACGAACGGGGCCCAAGTGGAAGGACACCACTTTCGATGAAGAAGTGTTTGGAGAAACGATAAGCTCTGACTTCCCCGCCAACACCACATCAGCGGAAAGCATGTCGAGTAATCTGATCCAAGCATTATCAACAGCATGCGACGCAGCGATGCCTAGGAGGTCCACTAGCGGAAGGGGAGAACCATGCTACTGGTGGAACGACAGCATAAGGAATCTCAGGACAACCTGCCTTAAAGCCCGTCGTAGATCCCAGCGTTCCAGAGGTAGACCGGAGTTCCAGGAACGATTGGCCGCCTTCAGGCTGGCAAGGCGCAACCTGGAAAAGGCAATTAAGGAGAGCAAAGCAAATTACTTCAAGAATCTTTGCAAGGAAGCAGACCTAGACCCCTGGGGAGGAGCATATAAAGTGGTAATGAAAAAAGTGAAAGGCAGTAGGACGCCTCAACTAACCTGCCCACTGATGCTCAAAACAATAGTGGAACACCTGTTCCCCAGGAAACCTCCTACAATGTTCGTCCTTACACAAGGAGCTAGTTCGGATCAAATCCCACCAGTCACGGCTGAAGAGCTGCAGATTGCGTGCAGGAAAATTGCCGACAAAAAAGCACCTGGCCCTGACGGCATCCCTAATAAAGCCATCAAGGCGGCCGTCGAGAAGAGGCCCGAACTGTTCACAGCGGCGATGCAAAGGTGCCTCGAAGAAGGTAACTTTCCAAATCGCTGGAAACTCCAAAACCTGGTACTGATACCCAAAGGCAATAAGCCCCCAGGAGAACCGTCAGGGTACCGACCAATCTGCCTGCTTGACACCACGGGAAAGATCCTTGAGAGCATCATATACGGCAGGTTAATCGGTGTGGCGGAGGAGCGAGGAGCCTTGTCCGACCATCAGTTCGGCTTCAGGAAATCGCGCTCCACCATCGACGCCATCAAAGAGGTGGTAGACACAGCAAGCGAAGCGATAACGGGTTCAAGATGGAGGGGCGGTACAAAAAAATACTGTGCCGTAGTTACGCTGGACATCAAAAACGCGTTTAACTCAGCGAACTGGTCCTGCATCATGAGAGCCTTGAATAGGATGAGCACACCGCAGTACTTGAGGAAGATTATCGTCAGCTACTTCACCAATAGGAAACTTAGATACCAGACTGACGATGGAATGAAATACCACGAAGTCTCGGCAGGCGTTCCACAGGGCTCAGTCCTTGGACCCCTCCTGTGGAACCTAATGTACGACGGAGTACTGAGACTCACGCAACCAGACGGAGTCAAGGTGATCGGTTTTGCCGACGACATCGCGGTCGTGACAGTAGCCAAAAATATCCACGAGGTGGAAGCAGCCACAAACGAAGCGATCGCCAGGATCAAGGATTGGATGGAATCCGCCGACTTAGAACTAGCTGACCACAAGACTGAGGCTGTCTTAATAACCAGTCGAAAGACGGTGGAATACGCTAGCTTCCGGGTTGGTTCCCAGATAATTCGATCGAAGATGGCTCTGAAATACCTAGGGGTAATGCTCGACAACCGGCTTAACTTCAAAACGCACGTCGAGTACTGCAGCAAAAAGGCAGCAAGGATGCAGGCAGCGCTCTCAGGAATGCTGCCCAACATCGGAGGACCTGGATACGAGAGAAGGATCCTGCTTTCCACAGTGGTAAGCTCAATCCTCCTATATGCTGCACCAGTATGGGCGGGGGCCCTGGCGAACACGGATGCAGCAAGGAAGCTCTCGACACCATACAGGCTCTGCGTGATAAGAGCAATCAGCGGTTTCCGAACAATTTCGTACGAAGCAGCCTGCGTCATTGCGGGTATGGTCCCGATCGACATTCTCGCCAGCGAAATGCAAAGGATCTACCTACGGAGATCTGCAAATCACTCGGTGACTAGCGCAAGAGGTCTAAAAAAGGAAGAAAGGGCAACATCAATGGCACTGTGGCAAACCAGGTGGGACACCACAACCAAAGGCAGATGGACCCATAAATTGATACCCAGAATAGAAGCCTGGACAACGAGAGCTCACGGGAACTGCAACTACCACCTCACGCAGTTCTTGTCGGGCCATGGGGGTTACCGAAAATACCTCCACAGATTCGGTCACGACAGCTCACCCACTTGTCCAGAATGCGCGCGCGAAGATGAAGACGCAGAGCACGTAATATTCCATTGCAGACGCTTTGCCGTGGCGAGAGGAAGTCTACCAACTCCCGAGCTCGTAGTTAGCCATATGATGGAGTCAGCTGACAAATGGCTAGTGACATGTTCCTTTATTACAAGGGTGCAGATCGAGCTAAGAAGGCTGGAAAAAGAAAGAAAGGCCGAATTGGCAAATATAGATCACATAGCGTGATATGCTAACCAGCCCCGCGAAGTAATACCTAACGGCAGTTCCGCGGGGAGAGTGGTAGAAGTGTGCAGAGGTGTGGTTTAGGACGTAGGCGCGAGGAAAAAGGAGAACAATATCCCGTGAATCGTTCATGCTGGTAACACGGGTTACCAGTATCTTGAAGAAGATTCCACATCCATTGGCGCAAACCATAAAAAAAAAAAAAAAAAACCCGCCCCACTAATGACTGGCCAGCGGAGTGGTAGACGACCACACAAAAAAAAAGAAGAGAAAATCATTGATGTAGACGAGTGGTGAAACCACGGCTGAACCCCATAGCCAAATAAGCAGTAATCCAGCCAAACATATGCTGTGTGCGCGACGTTGCCGGGTCCGACGATCTAATGTGTGAGAGTGGGACGCACGATCCAGTGGTGGATCGCCAAGCGTCGTGTATGTGAGATGATGGGAATGTATGCATGATATGCGAGATGATTGGAATGTATGCATGATATGCGAATACCGGCGTGTGAGTGAGGTGATGGATGGAGTGCGTGTGAGTGAATAATCGTGGTGGGATCAGTCAGTCTTAGACTATCCGCTTAAGGGTGACCACGTCCCAGTATCTTGCTCGCGATCTCTTTGTGTGAAAAAAAAAAACGAAACCCAAAGAAGTACCGGCACGAGTCCGAGGATCCTTTGGGAGTAGAAGAAAAACGAACGACGAACAACAATCCAGGAGGAAGACGAGGACGACGGAGAAGGAAGGCACCGGTGGACAGGACCTCGAGAAATATACCTACCAGTTGGACAAAACGGATAAGTACCCCTTTGTGGGAGAAGTGTTATTCGTGCACAGCGCGTCGTACATATATTTATTGAGACATATATATATATGTACGTAGTGCGGGGCACAGTTAAATTTAAGAAAAAGAAATTGTTGGGTGTTTTTTTTTGTGTCGGGGTTGGGAAGACTCCGTGGGAGCCCCAGTCCAAAGTCGATAGTGCCCAAGAAAAAGTGGGGCACCGGTACGCGTAAGGTCCCGTTTCGTCCGCGGAAAAGTTTTGGGGAGGAAAACCCCAGTCGGTTGGCGGCGCAAAGGTCGCATCGCGAAGTTTGGTTGTCCCGTTGAGTTTTCTTACCGAGACGGTACTACGCGAATCTGTGGCGACGTATTCAAGGTTTCCCGGTACCCGTTAGGCCTTTGTGTGCGTGCGTCCGTTGTGGTGTCGTCCCGTTTTTGTTTTGTGTGGGGGCGGAGCGCGGGATCCCGCGTGAATTAGATCGGGTTTCCCGACGTGTGGGCTGAGGTTTTCGGACCGACGCCAAAACTCTGGCCCTCCCCAAGAAATTGGGAAAGCGATATACGCGGTTCGTATAAATATACAGGTATATATAGATATACGCGTACGCGTCTATATATACTTATATATATATATACATAGGGTTTCGTCGTCCCTGTGAAAGACGACGTGGCGCCCACTTCCTTAAGGGAAGTTTCGGAGGTTCGGGACTAGTGACCGTTTGGTCACGTCGGGAGTTTGGGGACCCACCCCAGCTGAGCCTGAGGTCTATTGGGACCACCCGGTGTCCACTTTGTGCGACAGAGTTGATGATGGCTCCTCGGAATGTTCGGGGATCAAGAAAACTTGTGGAGTGCCTGACGTCGAATAGACTTCTTGCCTAAGTCTGCCTCGAACAAACCTGCATCCGAACAAGCGCTGTCTTCGTTCTTTGTAGCAATCGCGGAATTAAAAATTGCAATTTTGCATCCTCCTCTTGCCCGGCCCATCCCACCGCACGTATTTGACGACATTATATGACTGCCAGTCCCCAGGGAAGATATAGGCGCAAAAGATGAAAGCTTGCGAGAGTACGGGGCTCAAATATGGTCTGGTAAAAAGTCGCACATGAAGCAAATCGAATTTGTGTATAGATTATGTGCGCTGCGAGTTTGGCGTGCATTTCGTATGCTACGGTATGCTACGACGGGATATAGGTACTATTCTCTATGGTACCAATCGATATTCTAGCTCTAGAATCTACGCGTGCGAAGAATTTCGAAAGAAGCCACAGTATAAAAATGTACTAACAACATTTTAACGAGTTCCAAAAAGAGAGATGGACGTACCGACTAATTTCACGGATTGAAAATTGTGTAAATCGAAACCACGGCCAACTGAATTATTATCTTACGTTCTTGCTACACAAAGATTTTTGAGGGACTGTTTCGCTTCATTCGTCGTGTCTACTAAAAGTTTGAGGTCCTCTGACGATTCTGCAGTAAGCTGAGGTTGACCAAAGAGGAGTTTGAACTGGTTATCTTTTAAAAATCTAATATTTTGATACCTCTTCACCAACAATACCCAAGCAGCTTCAAAACTAGTATCGGTATTTCTATGAATGCGAGCCGCTTCACCCGTTATATTACCTTTCAAATACTGCAATTTATGAGCATCGGATATTGCAGCATTTTTGCTGACCATAGATTCATACAAATTCTATGCACTGACTACTTTTTGGAATCTAAGTTCGAATACGCCCTGTAATCAGTGCCTCTACTTCGCGAATTCGCTTTGATTTGCTCATGATGAATCAAACAATGAATCCCTTCACGGACACACACACACACGATTTTATTTATTGCGATATTTATTATCAGTGAATTTGAATTAAAATATTATAATAAATGCCACACACCTGTATGTTGCGTTGCTCACTCGCTGAACCAGCTCCTTCAGATCCACGTTCTCACAGGATAACGACGACTAACCGGCCTCAACAATACGCACTTCAATTGTCTTTTATACCGCACGCGCAAAGGCAACACCCGATTGTCTTTGCTGGTTGATTATTACACTCACGTTCACTTTCTGAGTTTTTAGTTCTTTAAGGATCCTTTTAATGGCCTCTCGAAGGACCAAATCAAAATATCACCATAGATTTGGTTGCCGGAGACGGTTATACCAGACCCTTGATCTAAGTGTTAAGTGGAACTGGGAAGAACACCCTCGTGAACGCGCTAAGCCAGAAGAAAATAAAAACGAGAATTATGTATTATTATGTGTAACTTGCTTCGGTAAACTTCTAATTTATTTGTGATGTGTCTTGTTCTATTTTGATATTGGGAATGAATGTATCATCAGGGTCATTTCCTATAAGAAATCTCTGGTCCGTTTTTTCCACACACTAAGTCTTCAATGTACGTGGGTCGCCGTGGCGTAGTGAGTAAGTGCGTCGACTCCTACGCAGCGGGTGCCAGGTTCGATACCCGAATTTACCACCTTTGATAATTCACGAACCCGCATCTTTCGAGTCACTGACAATGCTCAAAGAGTATTCCTGTCTAGAAAGAGCTTCTCAACTTCGCCGTTCGGAGTCGGCATTAAACTGTAGGTCCCTTCCCCTCGTGAAAGAACAATAGCACGCACAACGCGAGTGGTTGCTGAGAAGCTAGGCCCATGTCCGCCTCGGACTGTCGCGCCAACTATATTATATTATTAAGTCTTCAATGGATGTGTGCACATCGCAAAAACGTCGCGTAGGAGGCACCAACGTGATGTCGTTGACCCATTGTCTAGTTGATGACTAGCAGATAATTTTTTTTGTCTGCTCTCCCAATTTTGTTGTCGACAGCTGACTGGGTTCCGTTGCCGTGGGTGTTTCACCTTTGGTTTGCCGTCGGTGTTTTGAAAATGCAAAATTTTGACTGCATGTTGCGTGCAACACCTATCGATATCCGTGATCATGCGTTGACTACAAAAAGGAAATGGTCCGAGTTGTCGCATGTAAAAATTGCTTGCGATAAAATATTCTGTTTCGTCTTCCCGATATCCCATCCTTGACCGAGGTAAAGGGAAAGCTCGAACACCTCGCCAACACCCGACGCCCTTGTTGAAAGATTGCCTGCACGGGACCTTACGCGACGACAGGGACCGCGGTAAACCCAAAGGACTACTTATCCGCAAAAGATTGCAAAGTAAATAATCAATAATCATAATCAATCGGAAAGTAAATAATCTGTGGAATGCCCCCGGGGCCTTCATAATTCTCCGGAGTCGCCGCTCTAAACTCCTAAAAGTAGACCACCAGTAGGGCAGACAACAAAAAAAAATACCTACGTACTACTACTGAAACGTTCATGTGCCGTGTGTCGTGCACACGGACATACACATGTTCGCCGTGGAGTGTGAATGTATGGGGAGAGTGAGACACCGAGGGAGGCGGCCAGTGCACTGGAGGTGATTCCCTTTGCACTGGTGGCCGAGCAGCGGGAAATCATGATCGACGGAGCCGGCACACGCACCAGTAGACACACACACATACACACCCGCCCCACTAATGACTGGCCAGCGGAGTGGTAGACGACCACACAAAAAAAAAGAAGAGAAAATCATTGATGTAGGCGAGTGGTGAAACCACGGCTGAACCCCATAGCCAAATAAGCAGTAATCCAGCCAAACATATGCTGTGTGCGCGACGTTGCCGGGTCCGACGATCTAATGTGTGAGAGTGGGACGCACGATCCAGTGGTGGATCGCCAAGCGTGGTGTATGTGAGATGATGGGAATGTATGCATGATATGCGAGATGATTGGAATGTATGCATGATATGCGAATACCGGCGTGTGAGTGAGGTGATGGATGGAGTGCGTGTGAGTGAATAATCGTGGTGGGATCAGTCAGTCTTAGACTATCCGCTTAAGGGAGACCACGTCCCAGTATCTTGCTCGCGATCTCTTTGTGTGAAAAAAAAACGAAACCCAAAGAAGTACCGGCACGAGTCCGAGGATCCTTTGGGAGTAGAAGAAAAACGAACGACGAACGACAATCCAGGAGGAAGACGAGGACGACGGAGAAGGAAGGCACCGGTGGACAGGACCTCGAGAAATATACCTACCAGTTGGACAAAACGGATAAGTACCCCTTTGTGGGAGAAGTGTTATTCGTGCACAGCGCGTCGTACATATATTTATTGAGACATATATATATATGTACGTAGTGCGGGGCACAGTTAAATTTAAGAAAAAGAAATTGTTGGGTGTTTTTTTTGTGTCGGGGTTGGGAAGACTCCGTGGGAGCCCCAGTCCAAAGTCGATAGTGCCCAAGAAAAAGTGGGGCACCGGTACGCGTAAGGTCCCGTTTCGTCCGCGGAAAAGTTTTGGGGAGGAAAACCCCAGTCGGTTGGCGGCGCAAAGGTCGCATCGCGAAGTTTGGTTGTCCCGTTGAGTTTTCTTACCGAGACGGTACTACGCGAATCTGTGGCGACGTATTCAAGGTTTCCCGGTACCCGTTAGGCCTTTGTGTGCGTGCGTCCGTTGTGGTGTCGTCCCGTTTTTGTTTTGTGTGGGGGCGGAGCGCGGGATCCCGCGTGAATTAGATCGGGTTTCCCGACGTGTGGGCTGAGGTTTTTGGACCGACGCCAAAACTCTGGCCCTCCCCAAGAAATTGGGAAAGCGATATACGCGGTTCGTATAAATATACAGGTATATATAGATAAACGCGTACGCGTCTATATATACTTATATATATATATATACATAGGGTTTCGTCGTCCCTGTGAAAGACGACGTGGCGCCCACTTCCTTAAGGGAAGTTTCGGAGGTTCGGGACTAGTGACCGTTTGGTCACGTCGGGAGTTTGGGGACCCACCCCAGCTGAGTTAGCAGAGCCTGAGGTCTATTGGGACCACCCGGTGTCCACTTTGTGCGACAGAGTTGATGATGGCTCCTCGGAATGTTCGGGGATCAAGAAAACTTGTGGAGTGCCTGACGTCGAATAGACTTCTTGCCTAAGTCTGCCTCGAACAAACCTGCATCCGAACAAGCGCTGTCTTCGTTCTTTGTAGCAATCGCGGAATTAAAAATTGCAATTTTGCATCCTCCTCTTGCCCGGCCCATCCCACCGCACGTATTTGACGACATTATATGACTGCCAGTCCCCAGGGAAGATATAGGCGCAAAAGATGAAAGCTTGCGAGAGTACGGGGCTCAAATATGGTCTGGTAAAAAGTCGCACATGAAGCAAATCGAATTTGTGTATAGATTATGTGCGCTGCGAGTTTGGCGTGCATTTCGTATGCTACGGTATGCTACGACGGGATATAGGTACTATTCTCTATGGTACCAATCGATATTCTAGCTCTAGAATCTACGCGTGCGAAGAATTTCGAAAGAAGCCACAGTATAAAAATGTACTAACAACATTTTAACGAGTTCCAAAAAGAGAGATGGACGTACCGACTAATTTCACGGATTGAAAATTGTGTAAATCGAAACCACGGCCAACTGAATTATTATCTTACGTTCTTGCTACACAAAGATTTTTGAGGGACTGTTTCGCTTCATTCGTCGTGTCTACTAAAAGTTTGAGGTCCTCTGACGATTCTGCAGTAAGCTGAGGTTGACCAAAGAGGAGTTTGAACTGGTTATCTTTTAAAAATCTAATATTTTGATACCTCTTCACCAACAATACCCAAGCAGCTTCAAAACTAGTATCGGTATTTCTATGAATGCGAGCCGCTTCACCCGTTATATTACCTTTCAAATACTGCAATTTATGAGCATCGGATATTGCAGCATTTTTGCTGACCATAGATTCATACAAATTCTATGCACTGACTACTTTTTGGAATCTAAGTTCGAATACGCCCTGTAATCAGTGCCTCTACTTCGCGAATTCGCTTTGATTTGCTCATGATGAATCAAACAATGAATCCCTTCACGGACACACACACACACGATTTTATTTATTGCGATATTTATTATCAGTGAATTTGAATTAAAATATTATAATAAATGCCACACACCTGTATGTTGCGTTGCTCACTCGCTGAACCAGCTCCTTCAGATCCACGTTCTCACAGGATAACGACGACTAACCGGCCTCAACAATACGCACTTCAATTGTCTTTTATACCGCACGCGCAAAGGCAACACCCGATTGTCTTTGCTGGTTGATTATTACACTCACGTTCACTTTCTGAGTTTTTAGTTCTTTAAGGATCCTTTTAATGGCCTCTCGAAGGACCAAATCAAAATATCACCATAGATTTGGTTGCCGGAGACGGTTATACCAGACCCTTGATCTAAGTGTTAAGTGGAACTGGGAAGAACACCCTCGTGAACGCGCTAAGCCAGAAGAAAATAAAAACGAGAATTATGTATTATTATGTGTAACTTGCTTCGGTAAACTTCTAATTTATTTGTGATGTGTCTTGTTCTATTTTGATATTGGGAATGAATGTATCATCAGGGTCATTTCCTATAAGAAATCTCTGGTCCGTTTTTTCCACACACTAAGTCTTCAATGTACGTGGGTCGCCGTGGCGTAGTGAGTAAGTGCGTCGACTCCTACGCAGCGGGTGCCAGGTTCGATACCCGAATTTACCACCTTTGATAATTCACGAACCCGCATCTTTCGAGTCACTGACAATGCTCAAAGAGTATTCCTGTCTAGAAAGAGCTTCTCAACTTCGCCGTTCGGAGTCGGCATTAAACTGTAGGTCCCTTCCCCTCGTGAAAGAACAATAGCACGCACAACGCGAGTGGTTGCTGAGAAGCTAGGCCCATGTCCGCCTCGGACTGTCGCGCCAACTATATTATATTATTAAGTCTTCAATGGATGTGTGCACATCGCAAAAACGTCGCGTAGGAGGCACCAACGTGATGTCGTTGACCCATTGTCTAGTTGATGACTAGCAGATAATTTTTTTTGTCTGCTCTCCCAATTTTGTTGTCGACAGCTGACTGGGTTCCGTTGCCGTGGGTGTTTCACCTTTGGTTTGCCGTCGGTGTTTTGAAAATGCAAAATTTTGACTGCATGTTGCGTGCAACACCTATCGATATCCGTGATCATGCGTTGACTACAAAAAGGAAATGGTCCGAGTTGTCGCATGTAAAAATTGCTTGCGATAAAATATTCTGTTTCGTCTTCCCGATATCCCATCCTTGACCGAGGTAAAGGGAAAGCTCGAACACCTCGCCAACACCCGACGCCCTTGTTGAAAGATTGCCTGCACGGGACCTTACGCGACGACAGGGACCGCGGTAAACCCAAAGGACTACTTATCCGCAAAAGATTGCAAAGTAAATAATCAATAATCATAATCAATCGGAAAGTAAATAATCTGTGGAATGCCCCCGGGGCCTTCATAATTCTCCGGAGTCGCCGCTCTAAACTCCTAAAAGTAGACCACCAGTAGGGCAGACAACAAAAAAAAATACCTACGTACTACTACTGAAACGTTCATGTGCCGTGTGTCGTGCACACGGACATACACATGTTCGCCGTGGAGTGTGAATGTATGGGGAGAGTGAGACACCGAGGGAGGCGGCCAGTGCACTGGAGGTGATTCCCTTTGCACTGGTGGCCGAGCAGCGGGAAATCATGATCGACGGAGCCGGCACACGCACCAGTAGACACACACACATACACACCCGCCCCACTAATGACTGGCCAGCGGAGTGGTAGACGACCACACAAAAAAAAAGAAGAGAAAATCATTGATGTAGGCGAGTGGTGAAACCACGGCTGAACCCCATAGCCAAATAAGCAGTAATCCAGCCAAACATATGCTGTGTGCGCGACGTTGCCGGGTCCGACGATCTAATGTGTGAGAGTGGGACGCACGATCCAGTGGTGGATCGCCAAGCGTCGTGTATGTGAGATGATGGGAATGTATGCATGATATGCGAGATGATTGGAATGTATGCATGATATGCGAATACCGGCGTGTGAGTGAGGTGATGGATGGAGTGCGTATGAGTGAATAATCGTGGTGGGATCAGTCAGTCTTAGACTATCCGCTTAAGGGAGACCACGTCCCAGTATCTTGCTCGCGATCTCTTTGTGTGAAAAAAAAAAACGAAACCCAAAGAAGTACCGGCACGAGTCCGAGGATCCTTTGGGAGTAGAAGAAAAACGAACGACGAACAACAATCCAGGAGGAAGACGAGGACGACGGAGAAGGAAGGCACCGGTGGACAGGACCTCGAGAAATATACCTACCAGTTGGACAAAACGGATAAGTACACCTTTGTGGGAGAAGTGTTATTCGTGCACAGCGCGTCGTACATATATTTATTGAGACATATATATATATGTACGTAGTGCGGGGCACAGTTAAATTTAAGAAAAAGAAATTGTTGGGTGTTTTTTTTTGTGTCGGGGTTGGGAAGACTCCGTGGGAGCCCCAGTCCAAAGTCGATAGTGCCCAAGAAAAAGTGGGGCACCGGTACGCGTAAGGTCCCGTTTCGTCCGCGGAAAAGTTTTGGGGAGGAAAACCCCAGTCGGTTGGCGGCGCAAAGGTCGCATCGCGAAGTTTGGTTGTCCCGTTGAGTTTTCTTACCGAGACGGTACTACGCGAATCTGTGGCGACGTATTCAAGGTTTCCCGGTACCCGTTAGGCCTTTGTGTGCGTGCGTCCGTTGTGGTGTCGTCCCGTTTTTGTTTTGTGTGGGGGCGGAGCGCGGGATCCCGCGTGAATTAGATCGGGTTTCCCGACGTGTGGGCTGAGGTTTTCGGACCGACGCCAAAACTCTGGCCCTCCCCAAGAAATTGGGAAAGCGATATACGCGGTTCGTATAAATATACAGGTATATATAGATATACGCGTACGCGTCTATATATACTTATATATATATATACATAGGGTTTCGTCGTCCCTGTGAAAGACGACGTGGCGCCCACTTCCTTAAGGGAAGTTTCGGAGGTTCGGGACTAGTGACCGTTTGGTCACGTCGGGAGTTTGGGGACCCACCCCAGCTGAGTTAGCAGAGCCTGAGGTCTATTGGGACCACCCGGTGTCCACTTTGTGCGACAGAGTTGATGATGGCTCCTCGGAATGTTCGGAGATCAAGAATACTTGTGGAGTGCCTGACGTCGAATAGACTTCTTGCCTAAGTCTGCCTCGAACAAACCTGCATCCGAACAAGCGCTGTCTTCGTTCTTTGTAGCAATCGCGGAATTAAAAATTGCAATTTTGCATCCTCCTCTTGCCCGGCCCATCCCACCGCACGTATTTGACGACATTATATGACTGCCAGTCCCCAGGGAAGATATAGGCGCAAAAGATGAAAGCTTGCGAGAGTACGGGGCTCAAATATGGTCTGGTAAAAAGTCGCACATGAAGCAAATCGAATTTGTGTATAGATTATGTGCGCTGCGAGTTGGGCGTGCATTTCGTATGCTACGGTATGCTACGACGGGATGTAGGTACTATTCTCTATGGTACCAATCGATATTCTAGCTCTAGAATCTACGCGTGCGAAGAATTTCGAAAGAAGCCACAGTATAAAAATGTACTAACAACATTTTAACGAGTTCCAAAAAGAGAGATGGACGTACCGACTAATTTCACGGATTGAAAATTGTGTAAATCGAAACCACGGCCAACTGAATTATTATCTTACGTTCTTGACTGGTCACAGTGGTTTCCAGGAATATCTACTCAAGCGAAACTGCGGTTCGAGTTCGTGCTGCCTTAGCTGCGTAAACGTGAGAGAGAACGTGGAACACGTTTTCTTTGAATGTGCTCGGTATGAAGATGTAAGAGCTATATTGCGTGAAGCATTTGATGAACCGCCAACATCAGAAAACATTGTCCAATATATGCTGAAATCTGAAAATCATGGGGTAGCTGTGAACGTTACAGCAGTACGAATTATGGGCGACTTAAAGATTTTAGAACGGCAGCGGAACACGAATTCGCTAAACAACACGTGACGGATCAAAAAGCTCGTATCCGTCCCTCGCGAAGTAATATCCAGTTGTATTTCATTGTGCACTTCCAGCCGGATTTCGTCCACACCAGTGTATGTACCAGATCTTAGCCACTTAATCGACAGACCTACTTATTTCTAGGTTTAATTTTTTTCGCCAACTAGTCAAGAGAATCAGGGTTTCCTAAGAGAATCCAGTCTCTGTAAGTCATCTTCATCTCTCTGATGGTTTCTTGAACACCGAGTGTCATGACTATTTAACGTTAATTTGTGTATCTTCGAAGATATTTCTCAATTTATTATTTTTTAAAAAAAAACCCACTTCTTGAATGCTTGTACAATATAAATATAAACTACAATAAAACTACTTACAGCTCTCGATCATCATTGAACATATTTGTGTATCATGAGGATAAGACTCAAATTTCATTGCACACGACAGCACCAAAGTTAATCTGAAATTAAAGAAAGAAATTGTCGTGATTTATTGCGAATCTATACTCAGCTCCGTAGCTACTTTAAACACGAATCAACAACAAAACAAAGGTGAGTTATTACTGAGTAAAAATAAATGAGCCATAATAACTGACTATAGCGCGTTGCTAAATCTCAAATCTCAATCACAGGTGGCACTTCAACTACGATTCAGACACCACCACTGGATCACAGATGCCGCTGCAAATAATTCTTAAAGATGCAGCAGAATAATTATGTTGCTATAACAATGTCATGGATGAGGTATATTACGATGAGTAGCTATTGTACTATTAGTAACTATTATTCTTAATTAAATTGTTTTATTTTTAAATTGGACAAAGATATCATATAACATTACGTTAATAAATACAAAAGAATTGTTACAGCAGGCTAAGCGAGTAGCTTCAGTGTCTAGGAGAAGGACGGCGGCATGCTTGCGGCCGCTCCCTCGTACACCAAATTGCAAGCAAAAAATTATAGTGCCTATTCCTAGCTAAGATAGAAGAGATAGAAAGGAAATAATAGTGAGAAATAGAAAGCCTTATAACTTTCAACTAAAGATGGGAAAGTGAAGAAGCAGATAAACAGGAAAGTAAAAGACGAAAGAGTGTTCAAGGCCTGTGCCTCTACCACCAAAAGAGACCGAAAAAGGGCTCGCGGAGCTAAGCTTACTAACCTAAACCAAGCTATCCTACCTACTCTTAAGTCAAAACCTAACCTAAGCCTAATCTCTCTTAAGACCACCTAGCTCAACCCTACACCGAGTAAACACCCTTCCAATCGTTTGGCGATTTATGTTCATAAAGAACCTGATGTGCCTGATTTTTATTTCACAAGTCCACCTCATGTCAATGGACATGACCTTCGCTATCTCCCTTGTCGAGTTTTTATGGGAGATAACCCCTTAGCGAAGACGCTGCCAAGTACCCCGGAGACGACGCCCTTCCTTCACCCTACACACAAATTTCGGCAAAGGCAAATTACGCCATTAAATAAAAGGCATTCGCTTTCATTTAATGCACATAAAATTCATTATTTCTTGATAAAAAGAACTAATGTATAAACTCTATTAAAGTAATTACTAGTAAAAACGAAAGGGAAATGCAAAAGGAAAATAAAAGAAACAACGAGAGTTCTAACCCTGCCCAAAGCTACGGACGTCACACTACATACAGAGACTGCCAACAACAGCGTTATCTGCTTTTTCTTCTTCTTGTGATGGCGCATCAGTCCGGGGTTGACCTGGGCCTCAGTAAGCCTCTCCAGCCGGAACGATATTTAGCCACCTGTATCCAACTGCGCACACCAAGTTGATTGAGGTTTTTCTCCACCTGGGTTCGCCATAAGTTCCTTAGGCTCCCAAGTTCCTTGGACAAGTTTTTGATGTATGGATTTCTAAAGTCAAAATCAAGCGCTTGGATGCTGTTTTTTCTTTTGTTATGTGTTTTTTTTTAGTAATATATCATTTTCCGAGGCAGCAATGAAGTCAATTAAACCAACCTTAAAAACTTTATGTATGCGATTTGACGAAAGATTTGTCAAAAGTGGTCGGCATAGAGAGCGCTTCGAAAATACAAATTGCGCATGGCTAAATGAAACCCTAATACTACCACAACATGTTTATGATGAAATACCTTCTTCATCTAATTCTACTAGAGTATATATATATATACTGCCTGTTGAGATTAATAATACCAGCATGCATGTCGTGATCAAACCGATTTTTTATTAACTATGATTGATGGAAATTTGCACTGCTTTATCATCCATAACGTATTCATCACAAACCTGTTACATATGCGCTGCCAAACCATCTGAAATGAACAATTTAGCTAATCTTTCAAGAAAGCATGTGAACCAAGAAGCAATGTCCTTTGGATTAAGCTCCCTACACTCATGGATACGATTTATGGAATGTATCCTTTATATAGCGTATAGACTAGATGTAAAAGTGTGGCAGGTTAGAGACCAAGAAAGTAAAGAAAAAGTCAAAGCCAGAAAAAAAATTAATCCAAGAAAGATTTAAAAGTGAAACTGGGTTATTACAGCACAACAGTCTCGCAATACTAATAATGGAAACACGGCTAGAAGATTCTTTAGAGATGAATTGATAGGGAAATGATCAAACAATTTTCATGTCATCCTAGAACTTCTTGGGTCTGGGTTCCCAATTGATACAACTGCTTTTGAAAGCTATGCAAGGGAAACAAGGGAACTGTACATTAAAAATTATGCCTGTTATTATATGCCAGTAAGTGTACATAAAGTCTTGTTTCATGGAAAACAAATAATTTCTTCTTGTATACTTCCAATCGGACAACTTTAGGAAGAAGCTCAAGCAGCAAGAAACAAGGAAAGTAGGAAGCTTAGGGAACTATTTACCAGGAAGATTTCGCGTATAGATACGAACACTGACCTTCTTAGCTGATTGCGTTTGACCTCTGATCCATTTTTAGCAAGCTTAAGATGCCTTCCCAAAAGAAGAAAAAGTTTCTGCCTTGAACATGAAGTCCTGCAACTTTTGGTTATACCAAAGGACCAAGAAAGCTGAAAATTGCGTGTGTTTATGCTATTTTGTGTCGAAATTTGTGCTCATATGTTCAAATAATTTATTGCATTGTATTCTGTGAACAATTTCAATAAAAAACCAACAACCCTGAACAAAAACATTTATTTGTGAGCGCTATTAATTTAATCCCGCTAAATAAGCGATTCGTCACACTGTGCGTCGCGAGGTGGCTGTGTGTCAACTTGACCTGTGCATTTTACAGGGATCTGTGCTGGCATCTCACTAAGTTGAGAGCAGTCAAAAACTTTTCCCTGGATGCACAGGCCCATACCCTCCGGAGTCTGATACTCACAATATTTTTGTCCACTGACTTTTTCGACTTCCTGGAAGCCACTTCGGCCGTATAGTCACTTGTCCCTCTTTTTGTTCGCACACGTACGTTGTCGTGGTTATGCATAGATCTTTGTTATCAGAATTATGTTTTGCTTATTAAATGTTTGCTTGAAGATTTTATTTTTGCTTGTATGGGTAAGGTGTAAGGTGATATATGCACGCACTTTCCCCCAATAGAATTTTATTTTTAATTGAACCTTATTTAGGTGCAAATCATAATGATTCACGTCCGTTGATTATTATCATACGGATATATTTTTTTAACCTTCGCACTCCGATTGTTTTTTTTTCCTAATTTCTTCTTTTTCCATTCTCCAATTCTCTACTTTTTCCAAAAATTAAAAAAAAAGCTTAGTTTGCATACTCTTTTCTCATGTAAACGTTCATTTCACTGGACGATCACCCTTTCGATCTTACAATATTTTTTTGGAAATCGAAATTCGAAATCTACAATAAGTGCATTCACACGCATATATGCGCAGAGCTGTCTTTTTTGTTTATATTTGTTTCGTCTGAATGAAAGTCTTAATATTTTCTGGTAAGTCAATAAAATTTTATTCCTACGCTATCTAAATAATAATTAACTGACCTACTGCATTTCGTACAGCATAAGTGCAACGCGCGGAATGAAAATCGATTTGGAAGCCAATGTTAAAAGGAAAAATAAGTATTTTTGGTCTATATTGCGGTACCATCTCCGAAGTCGTTTGGCTTTTTAGATGACATCTACCAAATCAACTCCGTGATTAATTATTACTTAATTTATTTGTTTTTTTTTTTTTCTTTCTCAGGACAAGGGTACAGACGACGGGACAAGGACAGAGAGATCACAGGGAGTGGTCAGGACTTGGCCAGGTATTTTCCGTTATGCTTCGTACAATCGTTATTTTTTTTTCTTTACGGAAAAAAGTGTGGTGAAGGCTGCCCGAACAGGATCGACGGCGGCTACTGAGGCTCGTGAGTAAACCGACCTCGTAAAAAAGGAAGCCAGCACAATACATACCCTACCACTTCTATAATCCCTTATGCCGGTGTCAATGTGTGGTAAGGCCCCACTCCCTGAGCTTAAAAGTCTCACGCTTCACTGTCATATGTTGTCGGGCTCTAACTGTTATTAGTCGTATTTATACTGAATTCATCATTAAAATATCACAGCTAAAGATCACATTTTTCAAGTTACGGGTATTAGTTTTTTTTAGTATTAGTTTTGCCGCATGCACCGATAGACCGGCGTGAACTGCCGACGTCTTCCACTTAACTAGGCGTCTACTTAACATTATATCATAGATGACTCTAAATGAATAAAATAAATACATACACAACTCTATAAATAAATAGATACTATATATAAATACATAAATAAAAAAAAATAAATGAATAAATCTGTCTTAGCCTAGCATAATCCAGCAACGGCATGCTAGAGTGCGTCATTGTGCAGTCTTATGCTCTCCTATGCGTGAAGGTCCTTGGCATGGTATGTCCCTTTATCCACTCGCAAATTTCCGATATCGTAGAGTCATTTTCCTTTTGCCTTAAGTACCCAATTTAGCACCCAATTTAGCACTGTAATTGTCAAGTTCGTTGCTCTGTTTAAAGTTGCGTCTGTATACTACTTGCCCTACTTTATAGGTCACGTCCTTACTCCAAGTATTGTAAATTTTTGTCCCCTTCTGGTGAGTCAGACTTAGGTTGTCATTGACTTTACTCCTAAACAAGTTTGTTTTGTCCGACGCAGTCACGTCAACATACCAAGCCGACATACCAAGTTTGAACACTTCATAAGCTTCTCCGCGTTCTATCATTGGTGTACCAAATACAATATGATATGTTCCAAACTTGTTAGCATCGTGTACGCCTCTCCTCAGGGAGAATGCAGCGTCACTTTGATGGAGATCCCAGTTTCGCTGGGCTCCGCCGATGTATGACTGCAATTTGGCCAAAATCGAGCAGTGCACGCGTTCTGCCGCATTCGCCTGCGAGGAGGAGAACGAGGTGCGAACATGGTTGACACCATATCTCTTTAATAAGCTGGCAAATAGTTCAGAAACAAATTGCTTGCCGTTGTCAGAGTGAATGATTTCGGGTACACCGAAGAAGTGAAATACGTTTTCTTGTTAATACCTAACTACCTCAGCTGCCGTGGCCTTCCTCAAATGTCTTAAAAAAATAAATTTCCTAAAGTGGTCTAGGACCATAAATATATGTGTGTTGCCAGTCTTCGTTCGTGGGTATGCTCCCAGGGAGTCAATGTAGAGATGCTAAGAGGGCCGCTCCGTGATTGTTTGATTGCTCATGGGCGGCCGAGAAATCTGGTTAGAGGGTTTGTTTTCCTCGCAAGTGTCAAAGATCTGACCCAGTCCTGCAGGTCACTGACCATCCCTGGCCAATAATATGTTTGCCTTAGTTTGGATAAGGTCTTGTCCACTCCTCTATGACCGGCGAAAGACGAACTGTGGGCAGTTTCCAAAAGACTCCCACGCAACTCCGTCGGTATCCAGAGAGATCCATGCCATGTCGTTTTCTAAGTCGACGTTCGTAAGTCGGTTGGCCTGTAGACAAACCCACAAGAAACACGTAAGTCAGGAATTCGGTCTTTGTTATCAGTAATTGTCCTCTTTAAGTCCTAATACTCTTCTGTGGAAAAGTATGGAGAGCTAACCAAGACACCATCGGAGCGACCCTAAAAGCGCTCCAGAAGTCAATCCTTAAATTTCTGGTAGGAGACTTGGTACGATGTATATGTCCATTTCAGTTGTTCGCGTACCCCAAAATATGTTGACGGATTGACGGTTTACATACAAAGACTCCCAATAACAGCGGAGTCTGCTACTTACAGAATGTTTGTCCCCCGACTTCCTGCGCTTAGCACGGTGGAAAAGAACACGCAAATTTGGAGAACAATCCCTCCTAACGGTACTCTTTAACAAACAGTGAAGCCAGGTTTATTAAATGAAAAGAAAATAATAGAACAATTCACAAAACAAATGAAAGCTCCTAAAACTATGCAATTAAATTTAGTATTATCTAATTATAATTCAAATATTCTAAGTTCAGTCGTCGACGAGCTTTTGTCTGTGTATGACATCTCATATCGGCTACTTTTCGCAGTGTATTTTGCCAGTAAATCAGTCAAAATTACTAAACGCGGTAGATCCCCGAATTCTGAGGGTGTTTCCAATCCCACCGATAAGAAACCCCGAAATATGAGTGCTACGAGTGCGGGAAAAAAAGACCCAAGATATAAACGTTTCAGTTCCCTTCAATGTTTGCTCGAGAAAGACGATGATGATATGGACGAAATTATTTTGCCAAATGAAAACACGCAGAAAAGGGAGCATCTGCCTCCTATTAAATTACTCCACAAAACAAGTGACCATGTCCACAGTTTGATGAAGTCGTTAAAAATCTCTGACTATTCCATTAAAAAAATTTCCATAGGCATAAAAATATTGTGTGAAACATTAGAATCATACAACAGTGTAGTGTCTAATCTTAAAGAAAACAAATGTCAATTTTTCACCCACGACATGAAAAGTGTAAAAACATTCAAAGTCGTTCTGTTCGGACTTGATGATTTAAATGTTGATTTTTTAAAATCTTATTTAATTGAACACGGTTTGAAATGTATGGACATCAAAAAAATTACGAAAAACTATGAACAATATAGTGAAACATTATATTTAGTTTCATTAGAGAACGGTTCAGTCAAATTAAATGGTCTGAAAAAACACTACCGATCTGTTCTTCACACGCAAGTCAGATGGAGCTTTCAACGAAAATTGAAAGGTAAACCGACACAATGTCATAATTGCCACATGTTCGGACATGGTGAGCGCAACTGTCATATAAAGACATATTGTGGTATCTGTGCTGGTTCTCACAAGACCGCTGACTGCAATAAAAAAGAAACTTTTAAATGTGCAAATTGCAATGGGTCTCATAAAGCTAGTGATGCTTCATGCTTGGTTAGATCCAAATACCTAGAGCTTAAAAGCAACTTAGCCACCCGAAAAAACAAATCTCATCAGCTGATTAAAAAAGCTTTTGTCTCAACGAAAGCTCCCGTCACTGCAACCAACATGCCGAAGCAACTTAACCTGTCATCAATGTCAAAATGTCAGACTTTCCCGCGCTTCCTCATCGAAGACAGGCAACTATTCAACGTTCACAACAAGTGGAAGCCGTCAGCTGTGTGCAACCACCGAGTACTTGGGAGAGTGCTACTCACCAGTCAAGAGGTTTGATCAGTAACAGCAACAATCTTTTTACTATGGATGAATTAAATGTTCTAGTTATGGAAATGATAAGTAAATTAGCTACATGTAAATCAAAAGCAGATCAGTTTCAAGTTATCGCACAGTTAGCTACTAAGTTTTTGTACTCTAATGATAAGTAATAATATGGTAGATAGTAACTTAAATATTATAACATGGAATGCTAGGGGGATTCGAAACAAAAGCATTGAATTCCTTGATTTTTTAAATAGAAATTGAATTGCATGATTTTTTAAATAGGAATAACGTTCAGCAGCCTGAGTAACTGAAAATGTAATGACTCCTGGAATAATAAGCTTAAACACTTAGACAGAAATACAAAGCCGTTCTGGAATATAGTTAAATCAGAAATAAAAACAGTCATATACCGTGTCTTAGAAGCACGGTAAATACTTATTTGTCTGATGTTGATAAGGATAATGAACTTGCCAAAACATTTGAGCGTTACCATAACATAACACGCCATCTGGGTGATATACATACAGATACTTTGGTGAATAGTGCTGTGCAGACATTCAAAAGTAGTAACTCAGACACACCTGTAAATGAATATGTAAGTGAAGATGATATTGAATTCTTCATCAGTAATCTAGTAACGAGAAAATCTGGTGGGCTAGACTTAATAAGGAATGCTTATCTAAAGGAACTACCGAAAATTGGGATTAAGATGGTGGCTTTTGTTGTCAATGCCTGTTTGAAAATGCAATATTTTCCAAACAAATGGAAGTTAGCTAAAGTAATGCCAATTCTTAAAGTTGGTAAGCCTCCAGAAAATCCTGGTAGTTACCGGCCAATTAGCTTACTTAGCAGCCTGAGCAAAGTTTATGAACGGATACTTAAAGAAAAAATATTGAAGATTGTTGACGATAGGAACATTTTTCCCAAAGTACAGTTCGGGTTTAGGCGTTATCATAACACTTCTCATCAAGTTAAGAGAATATGTAATCACATAAGAAGTAATCGTGCAGATGGTAAATCGACCGGCATGATTTTACTTGACATAGAGAAGGCATTTGACACTGTCTGGCATAATGGTCTCATTTTCCAATTGAACAACCTCAACTTTCCACCTTATTTGTGCAATATAGTTCTAAGTTTTCTGTCTGATCGTTCTTTCCAAGTCCATGTGAATGCTGGTGTATCAGATTTAATATCCTATAATGCAGGTGTGCCCCAAGGGTCTGTTCTGGCGCCAATACTATACAATTTGTATACCTCGGATTTTCCAGAAGTACCTGAATGTGAAACTGCTATCTTTGCTGATGACACAGCTATATTTTCATCACATGAGTTCGCTCTTAGCATTGAGAGCAATCTTAAATTTGCGATGGAAATTATTTTTAGATACAGTCATAAATGGAAGATAAAGTACAATGAAGATAAATTACAAGCGATCTTTTTCACACGAAAAAGAAAAGCTTGTTTTCTTCCTAGTTCTAGCTTGAGGGTGAATGGAATCAACGTTGAGTGGAAGAACTCCGTTAGGTACCTTCGTATACATCTTGACAGTAAATTGACTTTTTATGAGCACATCAATCAGACCCTTAAGAAAGTAAACATTGCAAATCTATATTCCAAGCAATAATTCTTTACGGTTGCCCTGTATAGGGAAATTCCGCTCATTGCCACATTAAAAAATTACAAATAGCACAAAATAAAGGTTTAAAAATGATGTTAGACCTACCACGTGATTATTCCACCTTAAAACTTCACAAAAGAGCGGGTGTTGAACTGGTTTATAAAAGAAAATTGAAACTGACACATAAGTTAAATTATTCATGTGCTTTTGCTGACAATCCGCTAGTCAATGAGTTAACAAATTGTAATTCCCTAAATGAATAAGGTTCAGTATATGTTATTATTTTATTTATTAATATACTTACAAATTCATATATTTATTTATTTATTTATTTACTTATTTATTTATTTATTTATTTATTTATTTATTTATTTATTTATTTATTTATTTATTTATTTATTTATTTATTTATTTATTTATTTATTTATTTATTTATCTATTTATTTATTTATTTATTTATTTATATATTTATTTTTTTATTTATTTATTGATTTGAAGCGTGCACGTACGTTGTCGTTCTTATGTCTAGTTCTTTGTTATCAGATCGTGGATATTACCGAAACGACGGGAAAGTCGTGGCCCTTGTGTTCAGGTAAATATTTATTTTATTATTTTTTGCTTATTTTAATTGAAGATTTTATTTTTTATTGTACTATTGATGTTCTCTTTCTGTTTTACGTGTATTTCATGTTATCTATGAGTAACTGAAGGTATAAGTATGTATATGTACTCCATGTGCACAAGGGGGATATATACATATGTGTTTATGTATGTATATGCACGCACTTTCCATCTATAGAATTTTGTTTTTAATTGATCCTTATTTACATAGGTGTAATTAACACACTGCTTACTATGACTCACGTCTGTTGATTATTATCATACGGATACATTTTTTTTAACTTTTAAAAGAAATACACGCACTCGATTTCAAGAAAATTTCCTCCGCCGTTCTTCGCACTCCGATGGCTAATTTTTTTTTCTAATTTCTTCTTTTTCCATTTTCCAAATCTCTACTTTTTCTAAAAATTAAAAAAAGCCTAATTTACATACTCTGTCCTCATGTTCATTACACTGGATGATCACCCTTTCGGTCTTCCAATATTTTCTTGGAAATCGAAATTCGACATCGACACGCATACATGCGCAGAGCTGTCATTTTTGTTTACATTTGTTTCGTCTGAATGAAAGTCTTAATATTTTCTGGTAAGTCAATAAAATTTTATTCCGTCGCTATCTAAATAATAATTAACTGACCTACTGCATTTCGTACAGCATATGTGCAACGCGCGGAATGAAAATCGATTTGGCTGCGAATGTTAAAAGGAAAAATAAGTATGTTTGGTCTATATCGCGGTACCATCTCCAAGGTCGTTTGGCTTTTTAGATGACATCTACCAAATCAACTCCGTGATTAATTATTAATTAATTTATTTGTTTTTTTTTTTCTTTCTCAGGACAAGGGTACAGACGACGGGACAAGGACAGAGAGATCACAGGGAGTGGTCAGGACTTGGCCAGGTATTTTCCGTTATGCTTCGTACAATCGTTATTACTTTTTTCTTAAGGCTGCCCGAACAGGATCAACGGCGGCTTCTGAGGCTCGTGAGTAAACCGACCTCGTAAAAAAGGAAGCCAGCACAATACATACCCTACCACTTCTATAATCCCTTATGCCGGTGTCAATGTGTGGTAAGGCCCCACTCCCTGAGCTTAAAAGTCTCACGCTTCACCGTCATATGTTGTCGGGCTCTAACTGTTATTAGTCGTATTTATACTGAATTCATTATAAAAATATCACAGCTAAAGATCACATTTTCCAAGTTACGGGGATTAGTTTTGCCGCATGCACCGATAGACCGGCGCGAACTGCCGACGTCTTCCACTTAACTGGGCGTCTACTTAACATTATATCATAGATGACTCTAAATGAATAAAAATAAATACATATACAACTCTATAAATGAATAGATACTATATATAAATACATAAATAAAAAAAAATAAATAAATAAATCTGCCTTAGCCTAGCATAATCCAGCAACGGCATGCTAGAGTGCGTCATTGTGCAGTCTTATGCTCTCCTATGCGTGGAGGTCCTTGGCATGGTACGTCCCTTTATCCACTCGCAAATTTCCGATATCGTAGAGGCATTTTCCTTTTGCCTTAAGTACCCAATTTAGCACCCAATTTAGCACTGTAATTGTCAAGTTCGTTGCTCTGTTTAAAGTTGCGTCTGTATACCACTCTATAGGTCACGTCTTTACTCCGAGGATTGTACATTTTTTTTCCCTTCTGGTGAGCCAGCCTAAGGTTGTCATAGACTTTACTCCTAAACAAGTTTAGTTTGCCCAACGCAGTCACGTTTGCTAACTCGATATCCTTTAACATACCAAGCCGACATACCAAGTTTGAACACTTCATAAGCTTCTCCGCGTTGCATCATTAGTGTACCAAATACAATATGATATGTTCCAAACTTGTTAGCATCGTGTACGACTCTCCTCAGGGAGAATGCGGCGTCACTTAGATGGAGATCCCAGTTTTGCTGGTCTCCGCCGATGTATGACTGCAATTTGGCCAAAATCGAGCGGTGCACGCGTTCTGACGCATTCGCCTGAGAGGACTAGAACAAGGTGCGAACATGGTTGGCACCATATCTCTTTAATAAGCTGGCAAATAGTTCAGAAACAAATTGCTTGCCGTTGTCAGAGTGAATGATTTCGGGTACACCGAAGAAGTGAAATAAGTTTTCTTATTAATACCTAACTACCTCAGCTGCCGTGGCCTTCCTCAAATGTCTTACAAAAATAAATTTCCTAAGGTGGTCTAGGACCATAAATATATGTGTGTTGCCAGTCTTCGTTCGTGGGTATGCTCCCAGGGAGTCAATGTAGAGATGCTAAAAGGGCCGCTCCGTGATTGTTTAATTGCTCATGGGCGGCCGAGAAATCTGGTTAGAGGGTTTGTTTTCCTCGCAAGTGTCGCAGGATCTGACCCAGTCCTGCAGGTCAGTGACCATCCCTGGCCAATAATGTGTTTGCCTTAGTTTGGCTAAGGTCTTGTGCACTCCTCCATGACCGGCGAAAGACGAATTGTGGTCAGTTTCCAAAAGACTCCCACGCAACTCCATCGGTATCCAGAGAGATCCATCCCGGATATGTAGCGCGTTTCCTGCAGCCTGCTAAGAAGACCCTCAATTAGAGGAAGAGCGTATTCATCTTTCTTTGTGCCTGTCGCTCCGCCAACACTTCCGTTTGCGTGACAGGCTGCGCAAACCACAGACATATTACCATGATCAGATTGGAAGCAGGTCATGGAGATGTGCAACGCGTGGAGTGGAGATCGATTTAGATGCGAATGTTAAAAGGAAAGATAAGTATTTTTGGTCTATGTATATCGTGGTACCATCACCAAAGTCGTGTGGGTTTTTAGATGACATCTACCAAATCAACTCTTTTTCTTTACAGAAGAAAAGTGCAGTGAATGCTGCCCCAACAGTATACATCTATTGCAAATTTGGAAATTCTTTTTATAAATTAAAAATAAAGCAATAAAAATAATGTTCACAACAATTAACATTCACAGAAATTAAATTAAAAAAATATATTCACCAGAGTTAAAATCCACATTCTCCCCTACTAAACATAAAATAAACTAAATGATCGGTATTGGTTTTCTAAATCTCGACATAAGATATGGTATCCGAAGTTGTAATCCATTCGATGCTTAATATACAATCGCTTCTAGTGAATAAAATCATATCCGTACAAACACATGGTCGTGAATCGAACCCAGGCAGCGAGGTTATATTGCGTAGGGGTCGAAGCACAACGCCACGGCCCCATGAACAAAAAAAATTGACACAAGAAAATTATAGAGTGTGAGAAGTGCGCTTTATTTTTCTCTATATCAAATTTAAATCGACCGAAATTAAATTTTGGTCTTTTAGGGTTTACAGCTAAGTTCAAAATCACTTTTTTCGAAGTGAATTGAAATCAAGTTAGCCGTGTTCTTTATTTAGAATTAACTGTTTTGGTGGTGAATTGAAATCGTCAGAAAGAAAACGTGTGAATTTGGCAAACTGAATGTAAGCATTTATTCTTGCCTTGGCTGGGAGTAAAAATGTAAATAGAGTAAGTTGAGTTCATAATTGCAAGCAAGTACAACTCCATTGTGTACATATGGTATCAGTCGAATTTATCATTCTCACACCAAGAAATGAATGATTTACTTTATATTTAAAATTTAACTTCTGGCTTATTTTTAAGGGTTAAGAAATTAATTTACAAATTATACTTTTCCAGATTTTATTCGGAAAGCTACAATCGCAACGGACTGGTAGGATCTTTGCCGATCGAGTCTCCCGGAATCTCTCTCTAAGTTCGTCGCCACCTGCGCAAATAATCGAAGAAGATTGGAGGCGTTGTCAAGAAGCCATCAAAGATGCTGCCACTGATGTGCTGGGTTTTACGGCACCACCTAGAAAAAACCCATGGTTTGACAACGAGTGTAGGCTGGCACATGCAGCGAAGCTGGAAGCCTACAAAGCAACGCTGCAACGAACGACGAGAGCTGTTCGTGAGCTCTATGAACAGATACGAAGGGATGAGACCCGGCTTCTCAGGAGAAAGAAGAAAGAGCACGAGAAGCGCGCGATCGAGGAGATGGAGAGGTGCTACGGTAAGAACGATGTCCGAAAGTTTTACCAGACGGTGAAACAGTTATCCAGTGGATATAAGGTTCGGACAGAAGCCTGCCGGGACGAGAATGGACAACTAGTAGTAGAGTCGCAGTCGATACTGAGAATTTGGAAGAACCACTTCTGCAGACTGCTAAACGGCGATGATGACACCAATACCGCTGTCAGGCAAAATGTTCCAATCAATATGGACGATGATCAACGAGAATTCCGTCCCCCCGACTTAGACGAGGTCAAGATAGCAATATCAAGACTGAAGTCTAACAAAGCTGCCGGGGCGGATGGACTGTCCGCTTAAATCTTTAAGGCAGCTGGAGATGATCTGGTTGGGCGTATGCACCAGCTCATCTGTAAGATATGGTCGGAGAAGAGCATGCCCGATGAGTGGAATCTCAGTATCGTTTGCCCGATCCATAAGATCCATAAGAAAGGAGACCCCTTTGACTGCGCCAACTATAGAGGGATAGGTCTCCTGAACATCGCCTACAAGATCTTCTCTGCTGTTTTGTGTACTCGCCTGAAGCCGCTTATAAATAACCTGATAGGTCCTTATCGGTGTGGCTTCAGGCCATGGAAGTCCACCATCGACCATATTTTCACACTTCGGCAGATCCTGGAAAAGACCCAAGAAATGCAAATCGACACCCACCACCTTTTTGTCGATTTCAAGGCCGCATATGACAGCGTGCATAGGGACGAGCTATACAACGCCATGTCTAGTTTTGACATTTCTGCCAAACTCGTCAGGTTGTGCAGGATGACGATGGAGAATTCTCGCTGCTCCATCAAGGTCGGTAACGAACTCACCGAGACCTTCAATGTCAAAAAAGGATTTAGACAAGGCGACGCGCTGTCATGTGATTTCTTTAACATCATCCTGGAGAAGATCGTGCAAGACTCACACGCCAACACTAGAGGCACGATCTTCCAGAAGTCCGTACAACTGCTAGCATACGCGGATGACATTGACGTGATTGACAGAACACAGCGAACCGTCAATAAGGCGTTTGCTGGCAGTGAGGCAGAGGCGGCTAAAATGGGTCCAGCGGTGAATGAGGGCAAAACGAAGTATATACTGTCATCAAGAAAGGAAACACAACATCGACGTCTTGGACAGAGCGTCACAATGGGCAGCTATAACTTCGAGGTAGTCAAGGACTTCGTCTACCTCGGCTCCGCAGTAAACAGTACAAACAACATCACTACCGCAGAGTAACTCTTGCCAACCGCTGTTTCTATGGACTCAAGAGGCAATTGAGTAGTAGAGCCATCTCTCGTAGGACCAAGCTGACTTTATACAAGACTTTGATCATCCCAGTCCTGCTGTACGGCGCGGAGGCATGGACAATCTCAAAAGCGGATGAGGAAGTCCTTGGTATTTTCGAGAGAAAAGCTCTGCGTGCGATCTTTGGTCCTGCTTGCGTTGACGGTTTCTGGAGGAGAAGATTCAACCACGAACTGTACGGGCTGTACAGCGACATGAGTCTAGTCAGGCGTCTTCGGATCCAACGCCTAAGATGGCTGGGCCATGTAGAGCGTATGGACAACTCAGCTCCGGCCCGGAGAGTCTTCGACTCCGAACCCGTGGGACAACGCAACAGAGGACGCCCGCGTTTAAGGTGGCGCACCCAGGTGGAGAAGGACCTCAACCAACTTGGCGTGCGACACTGGAGACAGCTAGCCAGAGACCGTGCTAGCTGGAGAGGCTTGTTGGTTGAGGCTCAGGTCCACCCCGGACTGTAGCGCCAAATGAAGAAGAAGAAGAAGATTTTATTCGTTGTGCAAACTCCGACGGTTAGACGTAACGTATTTGTTTCCGAGTCGGTCGTTCGGCGGAGTCATTCTCATCCCCATTTAAGAGAGAAAGCAGTTTGTAGACGGTCGATTGAAGTTATTCGTGGTTTGCCATTTATCACTTGGAATGAACCTTGATACGGCGGTGTGAGTGACGGTCTGAACGCATCGTTGCGGATAAACACATGTGAAGCGGTCACTCGATCCTTGTGTCTTCTGAATAATTTTCATTGCCTACGAAACATACAAGACTTTTCTAACTTTGCTATTGTTGCTAATTATTTTAGTGATTCCGGAATATCCCCCTTTTTCGTTACAACCGAAGAAGTTTTATAGTAAAGCTTTCAGAATAACAACGTATTTTTCGGAATTTGCATTTCTGCAGGCGAGGAATGTTATGCGCTGTTTGTCGGTTTTTTGCTACAAGTTTTTTTTTCTAACGCAAAAGGTTTCAAAACAGCCCTTGGCAGCTTCCGTTTGAATGGGTCTACTTGCTCGGGTTGGGAAGACAGATTTTCACCAGTGATTTTAATTAATATCATCAGACCTTTGAACGTCGTATTTTTTGCCAAATATTTACACTAACTACGGAATTACTAGATTATCGCGCAATTGTCCTTAAGTGACAAGACCTTTGGTTTGTTTGAGGACTTGTTGACGCAAAGAACTAAAACACCAAAAGCGTACTGATTTTGAACATTGTGACTGAATGAGGAACAAACTGACACGAACTGACGTGCAACAAACCGGACACTGTAACATACGAAGAATTGTATCAAGAAATTTCAAGATACATCACAACTTGCTCAAACAGTTTAATGTTAACATAAAGAAAAAATGGTTGTTCACCTTTAATTTAAAGTATGTAATTATGTATATGTGGGTCGCCGTGGCGTAGTGGGTAAGTGCGTCGACTCCTACGCAGAGGGTGCCATGTTCGATACCCGAATTTACCATCTTTCATATTTCACGGCTCCACCTCTTTCGAGTCACTGACAATGCTCAAAGAGTATTCCTGTCTAGAAAGAGCTTCTCAAATTCGACGTTCGGAGTCGGCATTAAACTGTAGGTCCCTTCAATTCGTGCAAGAACAATAGCACGCACAACACGAATGGTTGCTGAGAAGCTAGGCCCAGGTCCGCTTCGGACTGTTGCGCCACCCATATTATTATATTATAATTATGTATATGAATTTGGAAGGAACTATGAATAGAATCACAGAAATTTAAAATTATAATTCACAACTGTTATTATTTTTAACATTTACGATTCACTAAGAAATGTTTTAAATATCATCATACATCACGAAACGTCCGGTTACTTTTTCGTGTGGGCTGAATGTTCACACACAATGATAAATATTATATGTTATTTCATATAAATATTATATTTTATTGTTAAATGTTATTGGTAGTGAAACTGCCATATCACTTCCCCACCAGTGGTCTACATAGATTAATTAATGGATGTTACAAAACGCTTTGGTTTGTACACTAATCTACCAGATATTGTATGTGGTGTATTTTTCAATAGCTTTATTTATACGGACATATTGTTATTTGATAGGAACTATTCTAATAACTAAACATTTTTTTATATATTACTTCACTCGAATAGTCTTGCTTACGGCAATTTTTATCTATTTTTTATCTATTACATATTAGAGGCCACTACAAGATGGCGTTTGTAAATAGTTGCATTGCTTGTGAATATGACTCATAGAGTTAAAAAGAAATAGAATGGATATTGAAAAGGCGAAGATGGAATAGAGAAGAAGTCTTAAGAAAGCTGCCGTACATGTCGTGTCGCTGGCCAATAATTTCAAAATAAATTATTTCACAATTAAATATTAAAAAATTAAAATTGTTTTTCATTTTGAACGCCAATGAGGCACAATATTATAGACACAGAACGCGCAACGTCTCAATCACGCAGAAACCACGCGCAGACTTTGCCGTAAACACAGAGTGTTATACTGCTCCAGAATCGCACGATTCCTGCATTCCCCTAATACGACAAAGAAGCAACAATTTGTAGAAGACAGCAGTCGAACTACCAACTGGGCATAACCTAAAAAAAAAAACGTGTGCGATTGTAGCGGGAGTGACATCTTTAACTTAAACGCAGTTGGCATCAATCAACATTTAACGACGCCGCCACAGCAATTCAACATCAGAACAAACGAGGAGCCAGCAAACAATGATTTTTTGAATGTCCAAGTTCTTCTAGCGGACATAACGGTACACTTAATACATTGCTTTATAATATGTTGATACATATATCCTTACTTACATCATATCTGTTTAAAATCACATATTTTCATCTAAGACACAATACATATAAATATTTAAGAAGAAAAAATATTTGAATTACTTTTCTACGTACATAAATTTTATTACTATAATACATATATAGATTAACTCCATACATACATATACATATAACAAAATTATATATTATTTAAATTTTGAGATATGAATTTTGTCTTCTTAATTTGTTTTTATACCCTTTATTATTAACTTTTTTAAAAATATTTGTTTAACCTATTCCATACAATTGAAATTTCCCCCGAATTCTTGGTTTTGTAAATCCATTCTCTTCCTTACGTAATTATTAAACTCAAATTATAATGTCCAAAATGGGCGAGGGTGATTACCAACAAACGCCCCAAAGTGCTTTTTCTAAACTGCAACAGCTCAATCCAAGCAGTCAAACACACAGTGTAATCGATGCTGTAGCTATTAAACCACCAGATTTCTAAAATCAATCCCAGCTGTATGATCCTTTCGAGTAGAGACTAAATTTTCAACTAGGAACATATTAACTGAACAATCAAAATTTCATTACGTTCTTCAGGCGTTACCCAAGACATGGGTGCAAGTATGTAGGACATTCTCATACAAGAATCGCTTACCCCCCCCCCACACACACTAATCTTGCCTTAATAGACAGGTATTCTATAAGTGAAGGACAACGTATCGAAGTCCTATTGTCTCGTGAGGAGATGGGTGATATGAAACCATCTGAGTTCTATAAGTGAACTCATTCACGTGGCTGATGAAATATTTGAAGTATCTCAACAACAAAGTTCTTCAGTATTTTCTTACCTGCATAAATCGAAGTCTCCAAATCAAAATTAATGAGATTAAATCAATGCTCACATTTAAACATCAGCAATCGTGCTTCTCGTAATAGCTTCACACCGCGCTCGTACAAAAATAATAGGAACTCACGCAATAGGTCACGTTCCAAAGTCAAAGCAATTTCAATAGTTCTCAAACACTGAGTCAAAATAGTGCTCATATACACAGACAACACGGTTCACTGTGTTGGTATCGTGAACACCATGGTGCAAATGCACAAAATTGCAAACAACCCTTAAGTTTAAAAAAAAATAGTTCCTACTGTCGATTGTAGCACTCAAAGTTCGCTAGGCCGTCTGTTTATAAAAGAACCTATTTCCAAGACCGCATTCTTGATCGACTCCGGTACCGGTGTTTCAGCACTTCCTGCATCACAATACAAGTCATAAAGTTTTAAACTAGATCAACTCCTTTCTGCTCTCACAGACGACACGGTTCAATGTGTTGGTATCGTGAACACCATGGTGCAAATGCACAAAATTGCAAACAACCCTTCAGTTTAAAAAAAACTAGTTCCTACTGTCGATTGTAGCACTCAAAGTTCGATAGGCCGTCTGTTTATAAAAGAACCTATTTCCAAAACCGCATTCTCGATCGACTCCGGTACCGGTGTTTCAGCACTTCCTGCATCACAATACAAGTCACAAAGTTTTAAACTAGATCAACTCCTTTCTGCAGCAAATGGCCAATGAAGCTTTTGGCAAGAAATATCTCTGCGTGAGTTTAGGGTACCGACGAGTTTTCAACCACACGTTTTGAGTTACGAGGCCAATTATTGGCGCAGATTTTCTGCGGAAAACAGGACTCGTTATCGACATAAAAAATTCGCAACTAATCGTTCCCCTCACTATTTCAAAAGTCCGTGGCATTTCGTGTCAACTAAACGTTACAAGTCCACATTTTTTCGCGGTTGAAAACAAATTCCAAGCCCTATTAAAGGAGTTTTCTGAGCTGATGGAACCCCCTGTTTTTACCTACCTGTCAAACACTGTGTCGTACATCACCATCTTACGAAAGGACCTTTACCGTATACGTATGCTAGACGTTTAAACACAAAAAATATAACATGACCAAAGCGGAATTCGACTACATGATCCAAATAGGGATTTGGCAAACATCTTCGTCACCAAGCTCGTCTCTACTGCATATGGATCAAAAATCAGATCTTAAAGACCACGCAGACAGGTACCCTGTATCGCAAGTCCAGGATTGTTCGATTAACCTCGACGGCTCTATTATCATTTCGAAAATCGACATTGTACACGCATTCCACCACATTCATGTGGCACCAGAAGATGTGCATAAGACAGCCGTGAGTACTCCCTTTGGACTAATGGAGTTCAACCGAATGCCTTTCGTCTTAAGAAACGCTGCACAGACCTTTCAACGTTTCGCGCACCAAGTCAGGAGGGGGCTAAATTTCGTTTTCGTCTACATAGACGATTTTCTCGTGTTTAGTCAGTCGCAAGAGGAACACGAACAACATCATAGAATCCTTTTCCAACGCTTGTTGAAGTATGGTCTTCGGATTAAATCGTCGAAATGCGTATTTGGAGTTCGAAAGCTACAGTTTTTGAGATTCAATATATGAAACGTTGAAATACAACCATCACACGACAGAGTCGAGGTAATCGAACTTTTTCCAGAGCCACAATCGTTAAAAAGTGCCCAAAGATTTGTAGGAATTGTGAACTGCTACCATCGTTTAACCAAATCGGGCTAAGATTTTCGCACCAATTTACGATCACCTATCAAAATTCGATAAAACAAATGTCAAAGGAAAAGATTTCACTTGGCCCACAGAATGCCAAGAGGCGCTTGTAAAGGCTTAGCAAGAACTTTCCAAAGCAACTCTCCTGACACACCTTAATTCTACCGCAAAAATTAGTATCATCGCGGATGCAACAGACAAAGCTGTGGGTGCAGTCATTCAGCAGCAAAGAGGTGATGTTTTTGAGCCGTTGGCATTTATTAGCAAAAAAACTTTCGCCCACACAAACAAGATACTCAGCATTTGATAGGGAACTCTTAGCGATATACCTGGCCATAAAGCAGTTTCGCAATTTTTTCGAAGGACAGGACTTCTGTGTCTTCACCGACCAAAAACCCTTCACCACCGGAAATGTTTTTACGAAAACCAATCGTTGTCCGAGACAAGAACAACATCTTGATTTTATATCGCAATTTACCACTAATATACGACACATACAAAGATCGTTAAATGTAAGGTAAATGTAGGCGAACTTACTTATCCAGGAATAGACGATTTGGCAAAAGCGCAAGAGAGTGACGAAGAACTTACCACACTTGTTCGAAACCATCCGCGTAGATCAATCGTGAAACTAGAGTTCATTTCGATACCTGCCTATAAAATTTCCCTGTGGTGCGAGAAGTCCACGGATACCAATAGGCCATACGCCAAAATGTACTTCTGGCCCAAAATGTACAAGGACTTCTACTAATTCTTGGGCGAAGAACTGTCCATCATGTCAGGTAGAAAAAAAAACAGCAACATACGAAACTGAAGCCAGATCAAATTGAAATACCGGCTGGTCGATTTCAACACCTACATATGGACATTGTCATACCACTTCCTCCCTCGAGTGACTGTAGATACATTTTGACCATAGTGGATAGATCTTCAAAGTGGGCCGAAGCTTACCCCATTCGTGGCATACAAGCCAAATCAATAGCAAAAAAATATGTATAATATGTGTCAAGATTCGGTGAACCCCAACCTATACAAACAGATGAAGGATCTCAATTTGAGTCCAAGTTATTTATTGAACTATTACAATATTTGGGCACGACCTGCATCCGCACCACTGCTTACCACCTACAAGCCAACGGCATGGTCGAAAGGTTCCATCGACAACTTAAAACACCCATACCTGCGTCGGGAAATAAAGTGAACTGGACTGAACAACTGCCCTTGATCTTGTTAGGACTGCGAACATCTATCAAAGAAGATGTAAAACATACACCTTCCGAACTCCTGTACGGAGAAAATGTAAAAGTTCTCTTCAATTTCTCCTTGACTACAGCACTTCAGACAAGGAAAACAAAAGTAAACACCCACATTCCAAATGCTCTTCACACATACAGCCACGTTTTGATCAGAAACGACAAAGTAAAAAGAAGTCTGGATTCTTCCAGTCCATAAGAAGTAGTTAGAAAACTAAGAAAACAATTCGCAATTAGAAAGCATAACAAAACAATATCAGTGTCAATCGACAGAATTAAACCTTTTTTTAGTTAATGCTGATGTAATAACATGACAGGACAACTTAGATTACGCATTACGCTGGGAGGGGATGATGTAGAGGCCACTACAAGATGGCGTTAGTAAATAGTTGCACTGCTTGTGGATATGACTCATAGAGGTCTCGCGTGATTCTATGAAGAAAAAAGGGAAAGAATAGATATTAAAAAGAAGAAGATGGAATAGAGAAGAAGTTGTGGCGACCTGGCCACAATCATAAACGTCATCATGTGGCAATCTGGACACAAACATAAACATCATCTACACACAGATGGAGCTGCATACGGCAAAAAGAAAAACTCCAAATTAAACCCCTATAAAAAGCGACGGCGTGTCTGCATTAGACGACTGTACTAGCAGAGTTGAAGTTATTTGTGCGCTGTAATATATTCTCCTGTTTCGAGCCATAAAGTTTCTATAATTAATAAAACATTTTATAACGTCTCTAAGAACTTGTGTGTTTTAATTTCAAGCTGGCAACAAGTAACGCCAAAGTGGTGACCCCGACGTGATCACAAGTTTCTATTTTTACGTTACGAGTGAAATATTCAAATCGAAGCAGTAGTTATCTACGCATCAAATGGCACACCCAGAAGCTTCCATCGCTGGAAATACAGTTCCACCTTCAGCTAACTCGACCGTAGTTGGAGAAACAGAGGAGCTAATAGAAATCGATGCATTGAAGAACTTAAAAATTCCCCCTACTGGAAAGTGAACCCAGCACAATGGTCTGTCCAAATCGAAGCACAATTCCACAACAATGGGATCACTTCAGACAACAGTTGCTTCAACGCAATCATCGCTTCCTTGGATCCAGAAGCTTTGAACGAGGTATCGGATCTTGTGCAAAAACCACCAAACCAAGATAAGTATACGCTAAGAATAAAACGCTAGGTTCCCAGAGTCGAAAGAACGCCAACTCAACAGGCTCATGAATTCACTGTAGCTCGGTGGCAAACGTCCTTCGAGCCTGTTGAGGGTGATGAGAAGGCTAGGGGGCCAAATGTGCCAGATGACATGCTATCCACAATTTGGATAGCAAGAATGCCAAGTCATGTACGTGCAATACTGTCTGCTAGTCATCACATTGATCTCAATACGTTGTCAGAGATAGCCGACAAGATCATGGACAACACTACAAACCAATGCTGCTTTTGCAAACGAAGCTTGCGATGAAAAGGCAAGCAGCAACGACTTCGATAGGCTACTAACAGTAATTGAATCCAATCTTTCCAGTCTGACAGCATTCATTCACAAAACATCAGTGAACCAACCTCAAAGTAGATCGAGCACCAAATCACGAACCAGATCTTCTTCGAGTAGGGCAAATGCTCAAAAATCGCACTCTTCTTTGTGTTACTATCACAGAAAATTCGGTGAAAAGGCTGTTAATTGCAAAAAAACCCTGTACTTTCACTCAAAAACTCGAGCAAGCCTGTTGCTTACTGAGGCGGCTTACAACAGATCAAATTTCAACCTCGAATGACGCTTTTACGTCTACGATAAAACCACGCATCAGAAGTTCCTGCTAGACTCTGGTTCCACCATTTGTTTTTTACCTCGTCCTCTAAACTGCTGAAACAGGAGGAGGAGAGAGGAGCAACACTCACTGCAGCTAATAACTCTCCAATCCACTTGTATGAGCAGAAAGTTTTCAACCTTAACCTTGGTGTCCGACGAGAAATCACTTGAACGTTAGAACAGCGATCATTGGTGCAGACCAACTTGCACATTACGGGCTACTAATCGATTTGAAATCCAAACGTCTCGTCGACAAGACGACATCTTTAAATGTCCCAGTTAACTGTTAATCCACCGGAGTTACTAGACTATTTTCCGTATTCGGACCTGAATCATACATTAATCTGCTTAATGAATTTTTCCTGACGAACAAGGACAAATCGCTTTTAAAATCGAAGCCCAACGCAGTGCAGCACTACATAGTGACGACAGGTCAACCAATGGCAGAACGTCCACGACGACTATCCGGTGACAAATTAAGGCAAGTCAAGAAAGACTACAGGGATTTTCTGCGGAAGGGTTACTGTCGTGTATGCAACAGTCCATGGGCCAGTAAAATCCACCTAGTCGAAAAAAAGACTGGCGGCTGGAGATGTTGTAGGGATTATCGTAGTTTAAGCGCGCAAACGCAACCAGACAGCTATCCCATACCACATATCATGGATTTTACCGAAAACCTTTACAACAAGAGTTACTTCTCGATATTGGATCTTGATAAGGCATATTATCAAATTCCTATGGCACCAGATGATATACAAAAAACAGCCTTTCCACCCCTTTTCGTTTGTATCAGTTCTTAGCCATGCCATTTGGACTTAAAAACGCCACTCAAACATTTCAAAGGTATATGCACATGGTTCTCCTTGACTTGGGTTTTGTGTTTTTCTACATGGACGACGTCCTCATTTCCTCAAATACGGAGAAAGAGCACCTCCATCATGTGAATCAGGTTACATCGACTCCAAGAACCTGTTTTGAGTTTAAATTTCAAAAAGTGCATTTTCGGAAAGACTGAGGTAACATACCTCGGACATACCATCAACAAATCTGGCTGCAAACCACCGGAAGACAGAGTGACAACTACTCTAAACCAGCCACAAGTAAAAGATTAGTTAATTATTACAGGCGATACATTCCCCACTGTGCACACTTGAACGAACTCATCAAGGATTCCAAGAAGAACGACAGACGACCTGTTCCGTGGACACATTCGGCTGGGATAGCATTCGAAAACTGCAAAAACAATATTAAACAAGCGACATTGCTGTCTCTCATCAACCCCAAAACACCATTAGTTCTTGCAACTGATGCTTCGGGTGTTGCAGTTGGCGCCAGCTTGGAGCAGACAGAAGGTAACCACAGCAAACAATCGGGTTATTCTCGTGCAAACTATCAAAAGCACAGAATCGATATAGTACTTATGATCGTGAACTACTGGCAATGTATCTCGCTATCCAATTCTTCAAACGCATTGTGGATGGTCTACGGTTCACGGTGAAAACAGACCACAAGACACTGGTTTATGCGTTTCAACAGTGTTCCGACAAGATTCCTCATCGTCGATTGATTGATTTCATTTCACAATACACAACCGAAACAGTCTACATACCCGTTGAAGAAAATCTTGAAGCCGACGCGCTGTCACGAGTGAACACCATGTCGGCAATGCCCCTCCAGTTTGATCAACGTGAACTACACCTTTCACAACTCCTAGATGCAGAGCTGCAAGACATTCTGAAGCAAGGAAATACTTCACTTAACTTAACCAAGGCCGAATGTGTCCACGGAACAGGTCGTCTGTCGTTCTTCTTGGAATCCTTGATGAGTTCGGTCAAGTGTACACAGTGGGGAATGTATCTCCTGTAATAATTAACTAATCTTTTACTTGTGGCTGGTTTAGAGTAGTTGTCACACTGTCTTCTGGTGGTTTGCAGCCAGATTTGTTGATGGTATGTCCGAGGTATGTTACCTCAGTCTTGCCGAAAATGCACTTTTTGAAATTTAAACTTAAAATATGTTCTTGGAGTCGATGTAACCTGATGCACATGACGAAGGTGCTCTTTCTCCGTATTTGAGGAAATGAGGACGTCGTCCATGTAGAAAAACACAAAACCCAAGTCAAGGAGAACCATGTGCATGTACCTTTGAAATGTTTGAGTGGCGTTCGTAAGTCCGAATGGCATGACTAAGAACTGAAACAAACAGATTTTCGTTGGGAAGCCTCGTGAGATTATGAGGAAACTTGGACCAACAGGAACATCCAACTATACCAGCCAAAAACTATTTGTTTCACCGGACCTGTGTACACACGTTTTCCTACAATGCGACTTTGTGAAAAAACCACTCCAACAACCATACACCAGACCACATCCTGTAAATAAAGGAATTACCGACCGGCTTTTCACAATCAATGTAAATGGAAAACTAACCAACATATCAATAGATCATTCATTCTGCAGCAACAAACAATAAAACTCAACCAGACGCATTCCGATGGCAGCGAAAAGTAAGATTTGATATTTTTTAATAATCGCAACATCGTTACTAGAAGGGGAGTACTGTGGCGAGTTGGCAGCAAACATAAACGTCATCGTGTGGCGACCTGGACACAAACATTTACGTCATCGACACAGATGGAGCTGCTTACGACAAAAAAAAACTCCAAATTCAACCCCTATTTAAAACGACGGCGTGTCTGCATTCAACTACGATACTAGCAGCAGTTGAAGTAATTTGTGCGCTGTTATATATTCTCCGGTTTCGAATCCTAAGCATTCAAAATTAATAAAAATATTTTATAACGTTTTTAAGAACTTGTGATTTTAATTGCAAAATGGCAACAATAACGCCAAAGAATCATACCGAGTTATGGTTCTGACACCAAGGGGGCGCTTAGTTCCATTAAAAGTATTTTAGGTTATTTCCACAAGATCGTAACAACTCGGCCCCTGGTGACGCCCTCGTCATCTTACAAAATTTCAATAATTATTTTTTTATTACTTTCTTCTGATGACTACAAGTGCTAAAAATTAAGTATTTATTCATCGTTAATATTAACTAATTTAAGACTGTCGATAGGAAAAATCACTTCGAGTTCACGACTGGAAATTGCCTCGTCTTGTATATCTCCAACAACGTAAGGGTTGTTTGGTAACCCCTTTTTAATCTCGGACCTTTGAATCTAGGACGCAAATTGTGAGGTATCGAGTTAGCTTCTACCCTTATCACGACATGCTGACGGGGCGTAACTCTCTCGGCTTACGCCTTTTTTTTATCGTATTTCAATTTCATGTTAACCCGGTTTTCTTCCAATTTTTTTTTCGACTTCGTGGTAATCAGTGAAGTCCCTTCTTTCTTCGTTCAGAGATAATATTTCTACCGTAAGTGGGTTATCCTTTAAACCTGTAGATTCGAATCTACACACAAGACTAGACGGCGTTTGCCTAGTCACAATGTGAACGTAATTGTTAATTGCTCACTGCATTTCACCTATCTTCCTATCCCAATTAACGCAACCTAATCCCTTAGACACAGAGCTCAAGGACGCAGCAATAGTTCTAGTAAGGCAATCTGCCTGACCGTTTGATCTAGGAGTAGCCGTTGCAACTTTTATGTGTTGTATATTGTGATCTTTGCAGAATGCCTCAAAAATCTTGGCCGTAAAAGCCGTCCCTCTGTCTGTTATTAGCCGAACTGGTTTCCCATAATGAGATACAAAATCGTAGACATAATGTGATTTCCTGGGCATCTACACTTTACAGTACTACACTTTTTAGTACAGATTTAAGAAAGCAATATTTACTGAAGCCATCTATTAATACAAATACATACTTATTGGCAGCCTTAGATTTTACGAATGGCCCTAGATGATCGTACACTACCCTTTCCAAGAGGGTGTAATAATCCCATTTGGTTTAATACAGGCCCTTTATAGCAAAGGCAGTTTATGCAACAATTAATATACACAGCGACTTAGTGCCGCATCATGGGAAAATAGTAAGTTCGCTTTAACTTGTTAGTTAGTTAAGTATTTTCAACACCTAAATGGGAGAGGATTTTGTGCACTTCTGCAATTAGCTCGTTTTGTAATTCTTGTGGCACATACAATCCATCTATTTTCGTTTACTTTGTACACTCGACCATTTACCAACGTAAATGTATGCTCACCGCCCTCTTCTAGCCTTGTTCGTATTGCTAAAATCTTTGCACACTGACGCTGCATCACAGCAACCCAATCCGTCGTAATATGTATCCCTAATATTGGCGAACGTGCAAGATCTTACTCCTTTGAAGTCTCTACTGGGATTCGACTAAGACAATCTGCAACCACATTCTGACTACCTTTATATTATTTTATTTCATTATCGAAATCGATAAGCTTCATTAACCATCTCGAGGACTCACATCAAAAGTCTCAAACTAGTCGTTTGAGTCGGGTTATTCTCGTGCAACATATAAAAGGCACAGAGTCGATATAGCACTTATGACCGGCAATCTATCTCGCTATCCAATTCTTCAAACACATTTTGGAAGGCGACGGTTCACTGTGAAAACAGATCACAAGCCATTGGTTTATACATTTCAACAAGGCTCCTCAGAGTCGATTGAGGCAACTTGATTTCATTTCAGAATACACAACCGAAATAGTCTACCTACCTGGTGAAGAATATATTGTAGCCGACGCGTTGTCACGAGTCAACACCACATCGACAACGCCTCGGCAGTTTGATCAACGTGAACTGCAACTTTCACAACTCCGAGATGAAGAGCTGCAAGAGATTCTGAAGCAAGGAAATACTTAACTAAACTTAACCAAAGTTACCCTAGAACTCGGCATTAAGATTTACTGCGATGTTTCAGACAATTCGACTCGGCCATATATATCTTTGCGCCGAAAAGCTGTCGAATTAGTCCACGACCTTTCACACCCAAGCGGAAGGACAAGCAGTCCACATCCATTAATAAAATCATTTCCCGTTCCAGAAGAGAGATTTCATCATGTGCACATCGACATCATCATGTTACCACTTTGTCAAGACTACATGTACAATGATCGATCGATTCAGCAGATGGCCAGAAGCTATCCCTCTACGCAACATGTCAGCAGAGACAGTAGCAGAGTCATTTTATTCGCACTGAGTTTCACGATTCGGCTCACACGTTGCAATAACCACTGACCAAGGAACGCAGTTCGAATCTGCCTTGTTCACCGCACTCACAAACTCATTGGGAACAGTACGGATTCGCACATCACCATATCATCCAGCTTCAAACGGACTATTTGAACGCTGGAATCGTTCGCTGGAAGCTGCCCTTATGTGCCCCGAGACAACCACCTGGATCAACGCTCTCCCAACAGTCCTACTGGGATTGAGAACAGCATATAATGAGAACATCAAAGCTTCCGCAGCAGAGATGGTTTATGGCAAGAACCTCCGAGTTCCTGGTGAGTTTTTCACACCCGAAAACATAATCCCCAATCCACAGATTTTCGTTGAGAATTGAGATTATGAGGAAACTTGAACCAACAGGAACATCCACCCATACCAGCCAAACACTTTTTGTTTCAGCGGACCTCTCCAAGTGTACACACGTTTTCCTACGATGCGACTCAGTGAAAAAACCACTACAGCAACCATACACCGGACCACATCCTGTGATGAAAAGAATTACCGACCGGCTTTTCACCATCAATGCAAATGAAAAAATAACTAACATATCAATAGATCACCTTAAACCATCCTATATTCATTCGAAACCAATCCAAACAATATGACATAGTAACCCTGCAGCGAAAAGTAAGACTTAACATTCCTTAATAAACGTAACTTCATTACTAGAGAGGGAGTACTGTGGCGACCTGGCCACAATCAAAAACGTCATCGTGTGGCAACCTGGACACAAACATTTACGTCATCGACACACAGATGGAGCTGCTTACGACAAAAAAAAACTCCAAATCCAATCCCTATTTAAAACGACGGCGTGTCTGCATTCGGCTGCGGTACTAGCAGCAGTTGAAGTAATTTGTGCGCTGGAAAATATTCTCCTGTTTCGAATCCTCAAGTTTTATAATTAATAAAAATATTTCATAAGGTTTTTCAGAACTTGTGTAGTATCGCCAAAGTGGTGACCCCGACGTGATCACAAGTTTTTTCTATATTTACGTTACGAGTGAAATTTTCAAATCGAAGCAATAGTAATCTACGCATCAAATGGCAAACCCAGAAGCTTCCATCGCTGGAAATGCAGTTCCATCTTCAGCTAACTCAACAGTGGTTGGAGAAACTGAAGAGCTAATGGAAATCGCTGCATTGATTCCATTAGGTTCACAGAGTCGAAAGAACGGCAACTGAACAGGCTCATGAATTCACTGGAGCTCGGTGACAAACGCCTTTCGAGCTTGTTGAGGGAGATGAGAAGGCTAGCGGGCCAAAATGTGCCAGATGGCATGCTGTCCACAATTGGAATGTCAAGAATGCCAAGTCATATACGTGCAATACTATCTGATAGTCATCACATTGATCTCAATACGTTGTCAGAGATAGCCGACAAGATTATCGACAACACGACAACCACTGCTGTTTTTGCAACCGAAGCTTAAGGCGAAAAGGCAAGCAGTAGTGACTTCAATAGGCGATTCGCAGTCATTGAATCCAATCTTTCAAGTCTGACAGCATTCATTCACAAAACATCAGTGAATCAACCTCATAGTATATGGCGAACCACATCATCTTCTAGTAGGGCAAATTCTCTAGCACCGCACTCTTCTTTGTGCTACATTCAGAGAACGTTCGGTGAAAAGGCCGTTATTTGCAAGAAACCCTGTACTTTCACTAAAAAGACTAGCAAGTCTGTTGTTTCCTGACGCGGTTGACAACAGATCAAATCTGAACCGAGAATGCCGCCTTTGCGTCTACGACAAAAACACTAATCAGAAGTTCCTGCTAGACTCTGGTTCCACCATTTGTGTCTTACCTCGTCCTCCCAACTACCAAAACAAAGGAGAAGAAACAACACTCATTGCGGCGAACAACTCTCCACACGTCTTCACACGTTTGGGCAGAAAGTTCTCAACCTCAACCTTGGTCTCCGATGAGAAATCTCTTGGCTTTTTATCATTGCCGTCGTTAAAACAGTGATCATTGGTGCAGACCTACTTGCACACTACGGGATACTAATCGATTTGAAATCCAAACGTCTCGTCGACAAGACGACATCTTTGATTGTCCCAGGGAAAGTTCAATCAACCGGAGTTGTCCTGTCACTATTCGGACCTGAACCATACATTAGTCTGGTAAATAAATTTTTTCTGACGAACAAGGACAAATCGGTTTTGAAATCGGAGCCCAACACAGTGCAATACTATATTGTGACGACAGCTCAACCGATGGCAGAACGTCCGCGGCGACTAATCGGTGACAAATTAAAGCAAATCAAAAACGACTTCTAAGATTTTCTAAGGAAGGGGCCAGTCCTAGGTGGACTGGACTCGAAAAAAAAAACTGGCGGCTGCAGATGTTGTGGGGATTATCGTCGGTTAAACGCGCAAAGGCAACCAGACAGCTATCCCGTACAACATATCATGGATTTCACCGAAAACCCTTACAACTAGGGCTACTTCTCGATATTTGATCTTGATAAGGCATATTATCAAATTCCTATGGCACCAAATGAGAAAGAAAAAACAGCGGTTAACACCCCTATTGGTTTGTTTGAGTTTTGAGTTATGCCATTTGGACTTAAAAACGCCACTCAAACACTCCAAAGGTACATGGACATGGTTCTCCGTGCTTTGGATCTTGTGTTTTGCTACGTGGACGACGTCCTCATTGCCTCAAATACAGAGTAAGAGCAACTCCCCCATGTGAATCAGGTTCTACATAGACTCAAAGAACATGGTTTGATTTTAAATTCAAGAAAGTACATTTTCGGAAAGACTGAAGTAAAATACCTAGGACATAACATCAACAAATCTGGCTGCAAACCACCGAAGACAGAGTTAATGCTATATCAAACTATTCGAAACGAAGGATTCCAAGAAGAACGACAGGCGACCCGTTCCGTGGACGCATTCGGCTGGGATAGCATTCGAAAACTGCAAGAACAGTGTTAAACAAACTTTATTGCTGTCTCACATCAATTCCAAAGCACCATTAGTTATTACAACTGATGCTTCGGATGTTGCAGTTGGTGCCACCTTGGAGCAGAAGGTAACTACAGCAAACCAATCGTGTTCTTCTCGTGCAAAATATAAAAGGCACATAGTCGATATAGCACTTATGACTGGTGATCTATCTCGCTATCCAATTCTTCAAACACATTTTGGATGGCGACGGTTCACTGTGAAAACAGATGACAAGCCATTGGCTTATGCATTTCAACAGTGTTCCAACAAGGTTCCTCAGCGTCGATTGATTGATTTCATTTCACAATACACAACCGAAATAGTCTACCTACCTGGTGAAGAAAATATTGTAGCCGACGCGTTGTCACGAGTCAACACCACATCGACAACGCCTCGGCAGTTTGATCAACGTGAACTGCAACTTTCATAACTCCGAGATGCAGAGCTGCAAGAGATTCTGAAGCAAGGAAATACTTAACTAAACTTAACCAAAGTTACCCTAGAACTCGGCATTAAGATTTACTGCGATGTTTCAGACAATTCGACTCGGCCATATATATCTTTGCGCCGAAAAGCTGTCGAATTAGTCCACGACCTTTCACACCCAAGCGGAAGGACAAGCAGTCGGCAACTTAGACAAAAGTTCGTTTGGACGTATACGAAAGGACGTATTAAATTGGTCACCCACTTGCACTCAATGCCAACGTTCGAAGCCAACTAAACATACACATCCATTAATACAATCATTTCCCGTTCCAGAAGAAAGATTTCATCATGTGCACATCGACATCATCATGTTACCACTTTGTCAAGACTACATGTACAATGATCGATCGATTCAGCAGATGGCCAGAAGCTATCCCTCTACGCAACATGTCAGCAGAGACAGTAGCAGAGTCATTTTATTCGCACTGAGTTTCACGATTTGGCTCACACGTTGCAATAACCACTGACCAAGGAACGCAGTTCGAATCTGCCTTGTTCACCGCACTCACAAACTCATTGGGAACAGTACGGATTCGCACATCACCATATCATCCAGCTTCAAACGGACTATTTGAACGCTGGAATCGTTCGCTGGAAGCTGCCCTTATGTGCCCCGAGACAACCACCTGGATCAACGCTCTCCCAACAGTCCTACTGGGATTGAGAACAGCATATAATGAGAACATCAAAGCATCCGCAGCAGAGATGGTTTATGGCAAGAACCTCCGAGTTCCTGGTGAGTTTTTCACACCCGAAAACATAATCCCCAATCCACAGATTTTCGTTGAGAATTGAGATTATGAGGAAACTTGAACCAACAGGAACATCCACCCATACCAGCCAAACACTTTTTGTTTCAGCGGACCTCTCCAAGTGTACACATGTTTTCCTACGATGCGACTCAGTGAAAAAACCACTACAGCAACCATACACCGGACCACATCCTGTGATGAAAAGAATTACCGACCGGCTTTTCACCATCAATGCAAATGAAAAATTAACTAACATATCAATAGATCGCCTTAAACCATCCTATATTCATTCGAAACCAATCCAAACAATAGGACATAGTAATCCTGCAGCGAAAAGTAAGACTTAACATTTCTTAATAAACGTAACTTCATTACTAGAGAGGGAGTACTGTGGCGACCTGGCCACAATCAAAAACGTCATCGTGTGGCAACCTGGACACAAACATTTACGTCATCGACACACAGATGGAGCTGCTTACGACAAAAAAAAAAAACTCCAAATCCAACCCCTATTTAAAACGACGGCGTGTCTGCATTCGGCTGCTGTACTAGCAGCAGTTGAAGTAATTTGTGCGCTGGAAAATATTCTCCTGTTTCGAATCCTCAAGTTTCATAATTAATAAAAATATTTCATAATGTTTTTCAGAACTTGTGTTTTTAATTTCAAAATGGAAACAGTATCGCCAAAGTGGTGACCCCGACGTGATCACAAGTTTTTTCTATATTTACGTTACGAGTGAAATTTTCAAATCGAAGCAATAGTAATCTTCGCATCAAATGGCAAGCCCAGAAGCTTCCATCGCTGGAAATGCAGTTCCATCTTCAGCTAACTCAACAGTGGTTGGAGAAACTGAAGAGCTAATGGAAATCGCTGCATTGATTCCATTAGGTTCACAGAGTCGAAAGAACGGCAACTGAACAGGCTCATGAATTCACTGGAGCTCGGTGACAAACGCCTTTCGAGCTTGTTGAGGGAGATGAGAAGGCTAGCGGGCCAAAATGTGCCAGATGGCATGCTGTCCACAATTGGAATGTCAAGAATGCCAAGTCATGTACGTGCAATACTATCTGATAGTCATCACATTGATCTCAATACGTTGTCAGAGATAGCCGACAAGATTATCGACAACACGTCAACCACTGCTGTTTTTGCAACCGAAGCTTAAGGCGAAAAGGCAAGCAGTAGTGAATTCAATAGGCGATTCGCAGTCATTGAATCCAATCTTTCAAGTCTGACAGCATTCATTCACAAAACATCAGTGAATCAACCTCATAGTATATGGCGAACCACATCATCTTCTAGTAGGGCAAATTCTCTAGCACCGCACTCTTCTTTGTGCTACATTCAGAGAAAGTTCGGTGAAAAGGCCGTTATTTGCAAGAAACCCTGTACTTTCACTAAAAAAACTAGCAAGTCTGTTGTTTCCTGAGGCGGTTGACAACAGATCAAATCTGAACCGAGAATGCCGCCTTTGCGTCTACGACAAAAACACTAATCAGAAGTTCCTGCTAGACTCTGGTTCCACCATTTGTGTCTTGACTCGTCCTCCAAACTACCAAAACAAAGGAGAAGAAACAACACTCATTGCGGCGAACAACTCTCCACACGTCTTCACACGCTCTCAACCTCAACCTTGGTCTCCGACGAGAAATCACTTGGCTTTTTATCATTGCCGTCGTTAAAACAGTGATCATTGGTGCAGACCTACTTGCACACTACGGGATACTAATCGATTTGACATCCAAACGTCTCGTCGACAAGACGACATCTTTGATTGTCCCAGGGAAAGTTCAATCAACCGGAGTTGTCCTGTCATTATTCGGACCTGAACCATACATTAGTCTGGCAAATAAATTATTCCTGACGAACAAGGACAAATCGGTTTTGAAATCGGAGCCCAACAGAGTGCAATACTATATTGTGACGACAGCTCAACCGATGGCAGAACGTCCGGGGCGACTAATCGGTGACAAATTAAAGCAAATCAAAAACGACTTCTAAGATTTTCTAAGGAAGGGGCCAGTCCTAGGTGGACAGGACTCGAAAAAAAAAAACTGGCGGCTGCAGATGTTGTGGGGATTATCGTCGGTTAAACGCGCAAAGGCAACCAGACAGCTATCCCGTACAACATATCATGGATTTCACCGAAAACCTTTACAACTAGGGCTACTTCTCGATATTTGATCTTGATAAGGCATATTATCAAATTCCTATGGCACCAAATGAGAAAGAAAAAACAGCCGTTAACACCCCTATTGGTTTGTTTGAGTTTTGAGTTATGCCATTTGGACTTAAAAACGCCACTCAAACACTCCAAAGGTACATGGACATGGTTCTCCGTGCCTTGGATCTTGTGTTTTGCTACGTGGACGACGTCCTCATTGCCTCAAATACAGAGTAAGAGCAACTCCCCCATGTGAATCAGGTTCTACATAGACTCAAAGAACATGGTTTGATTTTAAATTCAAAAAAGTACATTTTCGGAAAGACTGAGGTAAAATACCTAGGACATAACATCAACAAATCTGGCTGCAAACCACCGAAGACAGAGTTAATGCTATATCAAACTATTCGAAACGAAGGATTCCAAGAAGAACGACAGGCGACCCGTTCCGTGGACGCATTCGGCTGAGATAGCATTCGAAAACTGCAAGAACAGTGTTAAACAAACTTTATTGCTGTCTCACATCAATTCCAAAGCACCATTAGTTATTTCAACTGATGCTTCGGATGTTGCAGTTGGTGCCACCTTGGAGCAGAAGGTAACTACAGCAAACCAATCGTGTTATTCTCGTGCAAAATATAAAAGGCACAGAGTCGATATAGCACTTATGACTGGTGATCTATCTCGCTATCCAATTCTTCAAACACATTTTGGATAGCGACGGTTCACTGTGAAAACAGATGACAAGCCATTGGCTTATGCATTTCAACAGTGTTCCAACAAGGTTCCTCAGCGTCGATTGATTGATTTTATTTCACAATACACAACCGAAATAGTCTACCTACCTGGTGAAGAAAATATTGTAGCCGACGCGTTGTCACGAGTCAACACCACATCGACAACGCCTCGGCAGTTTGATCAACGTGAACTGCAACTTTCACAACTCCGAGATGCAGAGCTGCAAGAGATTCTGAAGCAAGGAAATACTTAACTAAACTTAACCAAAGTTACCCTAGAACTCGGCATTAAGATTTACTGCGATGTTTCAGACAATTCGACTCGGCCATATATATCTTTGCGCCGAAAAGCTGTCGAATTACGACCTTTCACACCCAAGCGGAAGGACAAGCAGTCGGCAACTTAGACAAAAGTTCGTTTGGACGTATACGAAAGGACGTATTAAATTGGTCACGCACTTGCACTAAATGCCAACGTTCGAAGGCAACTAAACATACACATCCATTAATACAATCATTTCCCGTTCCAGAAGAAAGATTTCATCATGTGCACATCGACATCATCATGTTACCACTTTGTCAAGACTACATGTACAATGATCGATCGATTCAGCAGATGGCCAGAAGCTATCCCTCTACGCAACATGTCAGCAGAGACAGTAGCAGAGTCATTTTATTCGCACTGAGTTTCACGATTCGGCTCACACGTTGCAATAACCACTGACCAAGGAACGCAGTTCGAATCTGCCTTGTTCACCGCACTCACAAACTCATTGGGAACAGTACGGATTCGCACATCACCATATCATCCAGCTTCAAACGGACTATTTGAACGCTGGAATCGTTCGCTGGAAGCTGCCCTTATGTGCCCCGAGACAACCACCTGGATCAACGCTCTCCCAACAGTCCTACTGGGATTGAGAACAGCATATAATGAGAACATCAAAGCTTCCGCAGCAGAGATGGCTTATGGCAAGAACCTCCGAGTTCCTGGTGAGTTTTTCACACCCGAAAACATAATCCCCAATCCACAGATTTTCGTTGAGAATTGAGATTATGAGGAAACTTGAACCAACAGGAACATCCACCCATACCAGCCAAACACTTTTTGTTTCACACCCGAAAACATAATCCCCAATCCACAGATTTTCGTTGAGAATTGAGATTATGAGGAAACTTGAACCAACAGGAACATCCACCCATACCAGCCAAACACTTTTTGTTTCAGCGGACCTCTCCAAGTGTACACACGTTTTCCTACGATGCGACTCAGTGAAAAAACCACTACAGCAACCACACACCGGACCACATCCTGTGATGAAAAGAATTACCGACCGGCTTTTCACCATCAATGCAAATGAAAAATTAACTAACATATCAATAGATCGCCTTAAACCATCCTATATTCATTCGAAACCAATCCAAACAATAGGACATAGTAATCCTGAAAATCCGAAAAGTAAGACTTAACATTTCTTAATAAACGTAACTTCATTACTAGAGAGGGAGTACTGTGGCGACCTGGCCACAATCAAAAACGTCATCGTGTGGCAACCTGGACACAAACATTTACGTCATCGACACACAGATGGAGCTGCTTACGACAAAAAAAAAACTCCAAATCCAACCCCTATTTAAAACGACGGCGTGTCTGCATTCGGCTGCTGTACTAGCAGCAGTTGAAGTAATTTGTGCGCTGGAAAATATTCTCCTGTTTCGAATCCTCAAGTTTCATAATTAATAAAAATATTTCATAAGGTTTTTCAGAACTTGTGTTTTTAATTTCAAAATGGAAACAGTATCGCCAAAGTGGTGACCCCGACGTGATCACAAGTTTTTTCTATATTTACGTTACGAGTGAAATTTTCAAATCGAAGCAATAGTAATCTACGCATCAAATGGCAAGCCCAGAAGCTTCCATCGCTGGAAATGCAGTTCCATCTTCAGCTAACTCAACAGTGGTTGGAGAAACTGAAGAGCTAATGGAAATCGCTGCATTGATTCCATTAGGTTCACAGAGTCGAAAGAACGGCAACTGAACAGGCTCATGAATTCACTGGAGCTCGGTGACAAACGCCTTTCGAGCTTGTTGAGGGAGATGAGAAGGCTAGCGGGCCAAAATGTGCCAGATGGCATGCTGTCCACAATTGGAATGTCAAGAATGCCAAGTCATGTACGTGCAATACTATCTGATAGTCACCACATTGATCTCAATACGTTGTCAGAGATAGCCGACAAGATTATCGACAACACGTCAACCACTGCTGTTTTGCAACCGAAGCTTAAGGCGAAAAGGCAAGCAGTAGTGACTTCAATAGGCGATTTGCAGTCATTGAATCCAATCTTTCAAGTCTGACAGCATTCATTCACAAAACATCAGTGAATCAACCTCATAGTATATGGCGAACCACATCATCTTCTAGTAGGGCAAATTCTCTAGCACCGCACTCTTCTTTGTGCTACATTCAGAGAAAGTTCGGTGAAAAGGCCGTTATTTGCAAGAAACCCTGTACTTTCACTAAAAAAACTAGCAAGTCTGTTGTTTCCTGGGGCGGTTGACAACAGATCAAATCTGAACCGAGAATGCCGCCTTTGCGTCTACGACAAAAATACTAATCAGAAGTTCCTGCTAGACTCTGGTTCCACCATTTGTGTCTTACCTCGTCCTCCAAACTACCAAAACAAAGGACAAGAAACAACACTCATTGCGGCGAACAACTCTCCACACGTCTTCACACGTTTGGGCAGAAAGCTCTCAACCTCAACCTTGGTCTCCGACGAGAAATCACTTGGCTTTTTATCATTGCCGTCGTTAAAACAGTGATCATTGGTGCAGACCTACTTGCACACTACGGGATACTAATCGATTTGACATCCAAACGTCTCGTCGACAAGACGACATCTTTGATTGTCCCAGGGAAAGTTCAATCAACCGGAGTTGTCCTGTCATTATTCGGACCTGAACCATACATTAGTCTGGCAAATAAATTATTCCTGACGAACAAGGACAAATCGGTTTTGAAATCGGAGCCCAACACAGTGCAATACTATATTGTGACGACAGCTCAACCGATGGCAGAACGTCCGCGGCGACTAATCGGTGACAAATTAAGGCAAATCAAAAACGACTTCTAAGATTTTCTAAGGAAGGGGCCAGTCCTTGGTGGATTGGACTCGAAAAAAAAAACTGGCGGCTGTAGATGTTGTGGGGATTATCGTCGGTTAAACGCGCAAAGGCAACCAGACAACTATCCCGTACAACATATCATGGATTTCACCGAAAACCTTTACAACTAGGGCTACTTCTCGATATTTGATCTTGATAAGGCATATTATCAAATTCCTATGGCACCAAATGAGAAAGAAAAAACAGCCGTTAACACCCCTATTGGTTTGTTTGAGTTTTGAGTTATGCCATTTGGACTTAAAAACGCCACTCAAACACTCCAAAGGTACATGGACATGGTATCGTCGGTTAAACGCGCAAAGGCAACCAGACAGCTATCGCGTACAACATATCATGGATTTCACCGAAAACCTTTACAACTAGGGCTACTTCTCGATATTTGATCTTGATAAGGCATATTATCAAATTCCTATGGCACCAAATGAGAAAGAAAAAACAGCCGTTAACACCCCTATTGGTTTGTTTGAGTTTTGAGTTATGCCATTTGGACTTAAAAACGCCACTCAAACACTCCAAAGGTACATGGACATGGTTCTCCGTGCTTTGGATCTTGTGTTTTGCTACGTGGACGACGTCCTCATTGCCTCAAATACAAAGTAAGAGCAACTCCCCCATGTGAATCAGGTTCTACATAGACTCAAAGAACATGGTTTGATTTTAAATTCAAAAAAGTACATTTTCGGAAAGACTGAGGTAAAATACCTAGGACATAACATCAACAAATCTGGCTGCAAACCACCGAAGACAGAGTTTATGCTATATCAAACTATTCGAAACGAAGGATTCCAAGAAGAACGACAGGCGACCCGTTCCGTGGACGCATTCGGCTGAGATAGCATTCGAAAACTGCAAGAACAGTCTTAAACAAACTTTATTGCTGTCTCACATCAATTCCAAAGCACCATTAGTTATTTCAACTGATGCTTCGGATGTTGCAGTTGGTGCCACCTTGGAGCAGAAGGTAACTACAGCAAACCAATCGTGTTATTCTCGTGCAAAATATAAAAGGCACAGAGTCGATATAGCACTTATGACTGGTGATCTATCTCGCTATCCAATTCTTCAAACACATTTTGGATGGCAACGGTTCACTGTGAAAACAGGTGACAAGCCATTGGCTTATGCATTTCAACAGTGTTCCAACAAGGTTCCTCAGCGTCGATTGATTGATTTCATTTCACAATACACAACCGAAATAGTCTACCTACCTGGTGAAGAAAATATTGCAGCCGACGCGTTGTCACGAGCCAACACCACATCGACAACGCCTCGGCAGTTTGATCAACGTGAACTACAACTTTCACAACTCCGAGATGCAGAGCTGCAAGAGATTCTGAAGCAAGGAAATACTTAACTAAACTTAACCAAAGTTACCCCAGATCTCGTCATTAAAATTTACTGCGATGTTTCAGACAATTCGACTCGGCCATATATATCTTTGCGCCGAAAAGCTGTCGAATTAGTCCACGACCTTTCACACCCAAGCGGAAGGACAAGCAGTCGGCAACTTAGACAAAAGTTCGTTTGGACGTATACGAAAGGACGTATTAAATTGGTCACGCACTTGCACTCAATGCCAACGTTCGAAGGCAACTAAACATACACATCCATTAATACAATCATTTCCCGTTCCAGAAGAAAGATTTCATCATGTGCACATCGACATCATCATGTTACCACTTTGTCAAGACTACATGTACTGTCTGACAATGATCGATCGATTCAGCAGAGGGCCAGAAGCTATCCCTCTACGCAACATGTCAGCAGAGACAGTAGCAGAGTCATTTTATTCGCACTGAGTTTCACGATTCGGCTCACACGTTGCAATAACTACTGACCAAGGAACGCAATTCGAATCTGCCTTGTTCACCGCACTCACAAACTCATTGGGAACAGTACGGATTCGCACATCACCATATCATCCAGCTTCAAACGGACTATTTGAACGCTGGAATCGTTCGCTGGAAGCTGCCCTTATGTGCCCCGAGACAACCACCTGGATCAACGCTCTCCCAACAGTCCTACTGGGATTGAGAACAGCATATAATGAGAACATCAAAGTTTCCGCAGCAGAGATGTTTTATGGCAAGAACCTCCGAGTTCCTGGTGAGTTTTTCACACCCGAAAACATAATCCCCAATCCACAGATTTTCGTCGAGAATTTAGATTATGAGGAAACTTGAACCAACAGGAACAACAGCCACACACTTTTTGTTTCAGCGGACCTCTCCAAGTGTACACACGTTTTCCTACGATGCGACTCAGTAAAAAAACCACTACACCAACCATACACCGGACCACATCCTGTGATTAAAAGAATTACCGACCGGCTTTTCACCATCAATGCAAATGAAAAATTAACTAACATATCAATGGATCGCCTTAAACCAGCCTATATTTATTCAAAACCAATCCAAACAATAGGACATAGTAATCCTGCAGCGAAAAGTAAGATTTAACATTCCTTAATAAACGTAACTTCATTACTAGAGAGGGAGTACTGTGGCGACCTGGCCACAATCAAAAACGTCATCGTGTGGCAACCTGGACACAAACATAAACAACATCTACACACGGATGGAGCTGCATACGGCAAAAAGAAAAACTCCAAATTCAACCCTATAAAAAGCGACGGCGTGTCTGCATTAGACGACGGTACTAGCAGAGTTGAAGTTATTTGTGCGCTGTAATATATTCTCCTGTGTAATATATTCCTCCTGTAATTCAAGTCATAAAGTTTCAATAATTAATAAAACATTTTATAACGTGTCTAAGAACTTGTGTGTTTTAATTTCAAACTGGCAACAAGTAACGCCAAAAAGTCTTAAGAAAGCTGCCGTTCAGGTCGTGTATAATTTCAAAATAAATTATTTCACAATTAAATATTAAAAAATTAAAATTGTGTTTTATTTTGAACGCCAAAGAGGCACAATATATCTATATATTTAAAAAAAAATCATTTATTTTTAAGAAGAATTTTATACATTTTAACCAGTATAGCCCAGTCTAAGAATTTTGAATGATAGTGATATCACAATATTCGAAAGTCAAAATCTTATTAAGAGTGATCGATTGTTGACAATGCTATCGATCTCTTCATCGTTGACCTGAGATTGAGCCAATGATTCCAAGGAGAGTAAACATGCATTGACTTCTTCAATTTTTGACAACAGATAGTCTAAATGACGAAGCTGACGTGGACTATCTCTATCTAATTTTTGCTTAGAAGCGAAAATCAGCGGTTTATCATCCGTGTACAAGATACATTCGCGGCCAATATACTTATAGTGGTTGATGGCTTGGTAAATAGCCAATAATTCTAGTTCATATCAGCTATAACGCTTTTGCGTCTCTGTCATTCATTCGAAAATAAACTGATGGGTAATAGCTGATCATTTTCATATTGGTAGAGGGTTGCACCCACAGAAAAATTGCTGGCGCCAACAAATAAGGCAAGTCTCGAATTTAGGACTGGGTGCGCAAGTACCCCGACATTAGCTATGTCCTGTTTGCAAGCTTCGAATGTGTGAAGTGCTCCATCGGTCCAAACGAGTGGAGTTTTGTCTTTGTTCTTGTTGCCTTTAATTAGCAGTTGTAAACTAGCCTGTTTTGTTGCATTTGGTAAGAATCGGCGATATGCGCTTAGCATGGCGATGAAACGCCTTAGTTCAAAAGCCTTTTCAGGTTTCTTTAACTGAAAAATGACGTAGATACGTGAGTGAGTGTGAGGTGTGATTCCATCACCGGAGACCGAATGTCATAGGAATATCACCTGGTCTTTGAAGAAACTATATTTGGTCAAGTTAATTTTAATATTGTGTTCATGTAGTCGTTCCAATACAATCCTTAAATATTTGCGAATTCCTTCTACTGATGAATATGTGATGCATATGGCCAAATGTCATAACGTTAAACTCAAAAATGCCGAAATGTCTTATGATCCGGTTTTTTTTGCTAGGTTCAGCGATCGGTATGTGAGTAAGCCATTGCGAGATCGATTTTCCAAAAAACCTTTTGTTTGCAAATGTGTTCGCGATATCTTGGATATGCGCAAGGAATATCAGTATATAACAGGATATCTATCCAGTGAAGTAATGGCGGTTAAGTCTCAATAGTTCTCACATCAATGCCATTGGAAATTACTTTTTGGTACCATACACAGTGGACTAGCCTTTGGGTTTTTCTTCTATAGTGATAATTTGATGTGTAACGCAATATGGCTTAGTATTGACCTTTTGAAAAGAAGAAGACAAATTTTAGTTCTGAACTCGTCGATCAGGTCATTGCCACCCGATTCGCAGTTGATTATGCTTAAACGTTCATATTTGGTAAGATGCTCGTTGCATTTTGTGCGAGGAGCAGTTTCGACATCAATTAATTATTTGTTGCGTAGTTCAAGAGTTCAAATTCATTACGAAAATCCGCACCAATGATTGGTTTCGAAATATTTCCTCACGAGAAAATTCCAAGTTAACTCTTGTCTAAGCCAAAGATTGACAGAACGGGTTACTGTATCGAAAGTCTTTATAGGTGAGCCAGTTGCGGCGAAACATTTATTGAGAAATTTGAATAAATTTGTTGGCAAAATGTAGTAGTGTAATATATTGTAATATTTTATTCTTGTTGTCTACTTTGATGCCACCTCGTGTGTGTGTAATGACAAGCCTGTTCGGATTTTTTTGCAATTGCACCGAATTTATAATGGAAACTACAGTATGGTCGCTTTTGGCCGCACTTAGAATGAGAACGATTTTTCTTCGAACTTTTCGATTTACTCGGATCTAAGCCGCTGAACTGATTTCGTCAGCTCATCGAATTCCTTACTTGTTGCTTTGGTGCAGTAATTGCCATAATTTTATCCAAAGTGCAGCAAATATTAATATTATTATTCGACTCTTACACATGTTTCAGGCAAAACGACTTGAGAGCGTCATCGGAGACTGAGTTACGTAACTGTGATGGCTTGTCATCACCAAGATCAATCTGAGTACACAAAACGCGAAGTTTCCTCTGATAAGACGCGGATAACTAACCAAATCAGACACAACCGTTATATATTGTGGTTCAAGGGAAGTCACAACATGATTATATTTGAGCCGTGAATTGAGCCATGAATTGAGCCTCGATTTGTACTTACATTGTCGTTATCTTTTCTTGTTTGATACAATGTGATTTGGTGTGAAGTCTGTAAAGGCTTGGACAGTCCGTCCGTCTAGCACTCTGATTTTTACGTGTTGCTTATCCTAGTAGAATATGGAATATCAGGAATATGCGCTGAAAAATAGTTGCCCAAAAATTTGCGACTTTCCAAAAATTGTTCTCAAATATTTAACTCGGGTAGAGCCGTGAATTTGGTTGAGGTTATTCAGTTGTTCTTGGAAATGCTTTATGCGTGCAATGTCCCACACACTCCTTTTTCATGTGAACTGAGGGCTCATACACAATGCATAACAATGTTGACTGAAGGTTTACACTCAATGAGAAATATTAAATGTTATTTAATATAAATATCATATTGTAGTGTTAAGCTTTATTAGCAGTAAAGCTGCCATATAATACTGTGATATATATATTTGTCAAGCACTCAGTATTTGGAAGAAACATGTGTACCGAATAACGATTTACAGGAATAGCTGGGACCGAGCCTATCGCAAATAATAATACAAAAAACGTGGCAGCTTCATAGTCAGGAGAAAATGTTTCACTTGTGGATTCAATCCATGAGATAGATCCATGCCAGTTTTTTTATTTTTCCCAACAATCCATGAGAATATACACAATCAGATTATGAACAATTTAACTTTTTCTGTATTCAAATGCCCGGAAACTGTAGGGTTAATAGGATCCCGGATGATCGAGATTCAACTGTGTTGCTAAGTTTTTAATTATTAATGTTGGGAGGATATTTCTTGCGTTTTCTTTTTATTTTATTCTTATGAGATCTCCTCTTATTTACAGTAAGTAGGTACGACTACTTTTTTGTCTAAATTGACTTTAACTTCTTTGCCCAGTGTTCTGTTTTTTCGCATATTATTAATTTTATGAATAGTGTAATTTTTATTAAAAGATGGGTGGCTATCTGAAAAGATTCGTATTGTATATTATTTATATTATCAATTGCTATTTTGTTCATTATTTTATCGTAAAGATTTTTCTAGGAATCCCTCAGTTTATTAATATAGTCATGTCCGAATATGCAACAAGCACATTCGCAAACGGAAGTGACAATAGCAGTCATCATACATTGGAATGAAAACAGCAGCTCCGAGTGAGAGTAGCTTTAAGCCGCTAGAGCTCGTTCCTCGTACCGTCCCCCATTATATTGCAAAAATTTGAAGAGCAGAGTCAAACGAACAAACTTATTTTTGAAAGACTTTTGATCCTCGGAAGTAAGATTAACAACAAAACTAACCGAATATGAATAAGACAGTAAGAATATTGAATTGAAATGCGAACGAGCTGCAGCAAAAGCTTGACGAACTAGAGCTTTATATTCGGGAAAAAAATAATGTCGACATATGTTTGATGAGACACCTTTAACGAAGGAATCTTTTCCCACAGCGCAGTAAGATTGAACAATACGAATAAGAAAACACATTTCTAATTCGGTCCAAACTTTATAATCGATGGAGATTTCAATGGCATCTCCCAAAAATGCAGAACACATTACAAATCCGGTACTACTTACTGGCCTACGAATTTCACGAAAATACCAGACGTCGTAGACTTCTTCGTTATGAAGGGTTGTTTCGCCAAACTATCAAAAATTGGAATCTCGTTTAAGCTTAAAGGTTACTGTGACTATCACATCTATCACCCATCGGAAAGGGCAAGAGGCGGTGCTCCGCTTGTCGGAATCTTTTCGAACAAAGTAAATAGAACTACGAATAAAACTCAAAATTTAATAGCATCAAGCTGCTTTAAAAGATTCAAGCTTAATCACAGAATTAATGTATATATATATAACATTGCCCACGTCAAATCTAAAACACAAAAAAAAAGGTTTAGTCGTCTTGATTGACATTTCCCCCAAAATTTGACGGCCGCTTCTCGATCGCTGCGAGCCTTTAATGGCAGCATTGCATTCTTTAAGATGGCGACAACACAGCGACAATGGAAAGTTTGACAGCTTTTGGCTCGAAGATCCCTGCGGTTGTTTGCATCCGGGCTGGCCTCACTTGACCATCCTTTGGAACAACAGTGTCGACAACTATACCATAGGGTCAGCAATTTCTTGGCAGGTTTTCATTAATTATTACTACCACGTCCCCTATTTGAATCGGCTTAGTCTTGCTGAAACATTTCGACCTTCGGTTCGGATTTGGTAGACAGGCTTTTATCCACCTTCTCAAAAATTGATCGGCTATAATGTGAACATATTTTTCCTGAGGGTCACAAAGACACCGACAGGCGAAATAAATCCTTCAAAAATTTAATATAGTAAAATTTAACTCACGCCAATGCCTCCTAAAGTAATTAGTCGCTATAGCTGCAATGTGTGCACCGAGAAGGATAACGACAATATGGTGCAGTGCGACATCTGTGATCTGTGGCATCACTTTGACTTTGCGAGCAGCATGCCGAGAAACGTTGAATCCATCATAGAACACACATCATAGAGCAATATTCACATGCCTCACAACCAGAACTGCACATATAGAGCTAGCGTATTGCTTGTCAGCGGACTCATGTATTGGTTGCCTACAAAATTTCATGGCACGTCGGGAAACACCATTTGAGATTAACTGTGACAATGGCAATAAATTCAAATGGGCTGAAAAGGAATTCCGGGATGAGTTGGCAAAGGTTAACATGCAAAAAATCGAGCTTCAGTTCTTGTCCACAGAAATAGTGTGGAAGTTTAACCCACCATGGGCTCCGCATATGGGCGGTGCCTGGGAATGACTTGTGCGGTCAATCAAAGACGTCCTGTATCGGATCCTCATTGGTCACAAATTTGGAGAGGAAACTATACGGTGTACACTCATCGAGATTGAAAACATAATTAATTCCCGACCATTAACCCTTATTTCACTGGGGTCAAACGAAGACCAGGCACTTACATCTAACCATTTCCTTCTCTGCTAGTCAAATATTTCGAAGCCACCTTGTACTTCGCAGGCGCCGTATTTCCAGGGCCGACCTTCTATAGTAGAATCGACACCTACGAAATCAAAGTGGTGCCACAGATCACAGACGTCGCCCTGCACCATAGTGTCGTTATCCTTCTCGGTCTTCACATAGCAGCTATAGCGACTAATTACTTTAGGAGGCATTGGCGTGAGTTAAATTTTGCTTTATTAAATTTTTCAAAGATTTCTTCCGATTGTCAGAATCTTTTCGAACAAAGTAACTACAACTACGAATTAAACTCAAAGTCTAATAGCTTCAAGCTGCCTTAAAAAATTTAAGTACATTCACGGAATTAAAATATACGTTGCCCACGTCAGTGCTAAACTACAAAAAAGAAAGGTTAAGTTATTTTCTTTGTCGTTTTCCGCCAAAAGATAACGGCCGCTTTTCGAGATCTGCTAGCCTTTAATGCCCAGCTAGTAGTGGCAGCACTGCTTTCTTTAAGGTGGCGACAACAGGCGGATCATCATCGTTTATGCGAGGTAACATCGAACACTTAGTAGGATTGAAATAGAATCCCATGCAGTGCAATTATGTACAGTTTGCGTACATAACAAACACCACTCAGATAACTTATCGTCCATTTACTGCCTACCGCGCAGAATAACAATACGAGTAGAAAAACACATTTCTTAATCTCGGTCCAAACCTTATAATCGGTTTCAACGCGAAAGCATTCCTTTTAGGGATCAAGAGGCATCTCTCAAAAAGGCAGAACACAGCACAAAACCGGTATGAAACTTGGCTGCGATTTTTACTCGACAGGGAAACTTACCTACTGGCCAACGGATGTCACGAAAATACCAGACGTCGTACACTTCTTCGTTATGAAGAGTATTTCGCGAATTATCTAAAACTGGAAGAAGGTTTTGATCTTCGTTCAGATCATTCTCCAATTATATTGACTATAAGCGATACTCTCGTGAAAAGGGATGCGCCGCCTACATTAAGTAATTATCGTACAAATTGGCAAGCATTTAGGCACTACCTACTTGCAAAATCGTGTTGAACTTATGATACCGCTGAGAACCTCCTACGCAATAGAAATTGAACTTGACAAATTTATTGAAAATATAGAGTGTGCCGCATGGAGCAGTAGACCATGCGGAAGAAAAGGGGCAATTAAACAAGTCTTTCGATATCCACCAGGAATAAATAAAATTATAAGGGAGAAACGGAAAGCACGCAAGAAATGGCAAGCTCGCCACAACATAAAACTCGTCTTAACCACTTGTGTAATCTGTTGAAGGCGAAAATCAAAGCATTCAAAAACAATAATTTAAATACTTATCTGCAAAAAAGAAAGTAACTACTCACTCTGGAAGGCGGTGAAGGGATTAAAAAAGCCCTAATCACATAACGCGCCAATCCGAGTGAATGGAGACAAGTGGGCGAAAGAAGATAAAAACAAATCTAATCTCTTCGCAGACTACTTTAAGGAAACATTTAAGCCATTCGACGGTCAAACTCTTCCTGTCACTTACAATGAATTTGATGTATTTTTTTTTTAATTCATTTTTATTTCTCGATTTTCATATCGTATATTTCATTACGTATATGCTTACATACTAGACAAAAATACTTAAACTAGTTGGATGCACAAAGATTCTATTTTAACTTACTGGCCTTCCGCGGGCTCTCTAAGCTAAACTTAATATTTAACCGTGTCTTTCGACTTAACCTAACTGCCTGTTTAACGAAATGAAAATCAATTTGAATGTACAACTTTATAATAAGAAAAAATGGCAAAAAACTTAGTAAATTAAAAAATGTATTTACTAACTTACATACTTCCTTAAAAATAACTTACACTGACTTAAGCTAAACTACATATATATACATATGTATATATATGAAGATATATACAAATGCATACCCATATACTAAAATATATACATTATATACAAATAGGTACACACTGGTGTACGCATGTGTATACTTTTCTTTCTTAAAATCTACCTTACACTACACTAGACTATGTAGGTCGGCCCTAGGTTGCTGCTACTAGATTTGCATCTAATTCGCTGCAAGGCAGTGCCCGACTGCTCCCACACGGAGATCCGCACTACCCATTGTACCCAGGGTCTAAAGGGTCGACGATGGAGTTCCTTCGCTCCCCAGCTCGATGCTGCGTTGCAACATCCCGTATATCCCGTCTTGAGACTGCCTGGAGGTGTGTGACGGAGCGTTCGTGGTTGAGTCGCCCATCCACAGTTGAACGGGCGGTATGAAAGAGGAGCGGTACCGCATTTATATATTGTATCAGAAAGTTCATGTCGAAATAGAGGAATGCTTCTGGGGGGACAAAGTCGTTGTGACGTACCCTTTTATGGTATTGGGGATTGGGGTAGTAAGCCCCAGAGATCAGATTATTGACCGAGTTCATCGCTCTAGCTGTATGACCTCGAGTCATCTTCACCAGGAAATTGTCCAGTCTTATCAGGCTTGCCCTGTTGTATAAAACCTCATTGGAATAGAATTATACGTACTGGGACTCTGAAGTTCGATAAAGACGAAGGCAAGCCCTAAGACAAGCCCTTTCAAACAACCGAATATTTTCCATCAAGCTTGCACTCACGTTGAACCACACGGGACAGCCATAGGTGAGCATTGGCCGGATGAAAGCCATGTAGCAGATAACCTTCACCCTCGCATCGAGTTGGCTGTTGTAAAACAGTCTTTTTGTAAGGGCAAAAGCGCATTCTTCTTCGTATCCGCCGAGGCCTTACACAACGGCGTCCTGAACAGAATGGTTTCCGACTTCCGGAAGTTGATACTCAACTTCCAGTCATCGCAACTTCTCATGAATGAATCGAAGTCACCCTGCGTGAGAGTAGTGATTTCCTCGATCTTTTTGCCTGATCTGTACACGATCAAGTCATCGGCATACGCAATTGCATGAGGAAGAGATCTTAACAGATCGCTCAAGTACATGCTGAACAGGATCGGGGAATTAACGGCGCCCTCTTGGAGACCATTTTTAACTTGGAATGTACCTGTCGAGGTCACGTTCCCTCTTCTACGAACCGTCTACCGGTTAGCATGTTACACAGTAGGTACAGCAGCGGTTTACCAATGCCTAGCCGATTGAGCTTGTAGGAAAGACCTTCTGACCATACGGTGTCGAAGGCCTTCTCCAGGTCAATCAAGCAGGCACCATTGGATATCCGACACTAGTTTCGACACGGCGTGAATAGTGTCATGCCCCGCTTTGAAACCAAATTGGTTATCCAGAATTATATTTTTGTCCTTAGTCCAGTTGATCAGAGTTGTATTGATCACCGTCTCGAATACATTACTGATGTTCGGAAGGAGACTTATTGACCGGAGGTTGCAAGGGTTCGAAGAATCTTTTCCTCTCTTGGATATGGATTGCACGATCGCAGATTTCCAATACTCCGGATAATGTGCATTATTCAGGCATTATTAAACATGCGATAAGACAGGAGGAAAATATTAAATCTATTAAGGAATTAAAATTTCATAAGCTAGTTAATTACAGTATAGGAGGTTCCTCTAATATTATTGAATTAGTAATTATAATGTTTTTCCTGATTAAATTCTAATATTATCGCTATTTGGAATTGCTACAGTTATTTTTTTTCGGTCTGAATAATAGCTGGCGGTATTTTAGTTGCAAAACTTAAGATACTATTATAAAATTTAGCTACACCTAGTTCTATACATAAAAGTTTCTTAAAGTGTATCTTATATTTTAATATTTCTTCTACCATAAATATGTTAGAGTGTAAAATATTACTTTTTGCTGAGGCAATATTGTCTAGAATATGTTCTACATTATTCCTTGATATATGAATCATAGGCATTCGGTCTAGGAAAAGTGTTTTCATTTGAAAATATTTGTTTGTTTCATCTATATTCTATTCATTTTTCATTTTGTCTCTATCCGACATAACTGTATTCGTTAATAACAAACATGTTCCGTTAAAGCTAGTATTTATTGTTATTTGATTATTCACGTTTTTAATGATTTCATGATTATTTGATCAAGAAAAACGCGATGAAACTCCACTTGCGGATAAGTCCTAAATATGTCGCGTTCAAAATTCCACGCTCCAAAATAGTCTGTGTCGTCTTTCCTTATCCTCAATCCCCGAGCGATGTAAAGGGGAAACTCGAACACCTCACCAAATAGCGTTAACCCTTGTTGGAAAAGTCTGCGCGGGAGCTTATGCGACGATACGGTTCGCGGAACCCAAAGGAGTACCTATCCGAAAAAAACGAACAAAATATGCGAGAAAGGCAAACATTGATTTGCAGCATACCCCTGGGGTCTCGGAATTCTCTGGAGTCGCCGTCGACAACGCCTAAAAATATGGCACGAGTAAGGCATGTTAGCTAAGAATGACTCGGAGGAAAGAAAAAGATTAATACATGCATAAATTAATACAAAATAAGAAATCCATCACACAATAATATTGAACACAAATAACTAAGAAACAATCACACATCAAAACGAAATAAAACACAAGCAAACCAATAATATGAAAACGAATAACATTAAAACTTAAACACTAATAAACCAATAATACGAAACGCATAACATGAACATCATAAACACGACGTATGTATATGTATGTACCAGTGTCCAAAGTCATCGACAATTGTGTATGCATGCAGACCGAGAGAGTGAGGCACCGAGGGAGGCCGCCAGTGCTCTGGATGTGATTCCCTTTGTACTGGTAGCCAAGCAGCGGAACATCTGATCGACGGAGTCGGCACACACAACAGACACAGTCGCACCACGAAAGACAGGTCAGCGGGTAGGTGTTGTCGCGATCGCGGAGTGTTGATGAATGTATGCGGGTGGCGAAGAATGAAAAGAGCCAATCCCCGTACATGTAATAACGACGATACTGAAATGCTGGACGTGTGCCGCTGCTGGGTCGGCCGATCACATGAGTGAGAGTGAGACGGACGATCCCGGTGATCGGAGCGCGTGGTATGCGTGAGTGGGTAATGTCGGTGGACTGTCTGATGCCGGGAAATGTCATTGTGTGTGTAAATGGCTGGGAAGGTTGCGAATGGGTGGTAAGTGTGTGTGGACTACTGAAATGTTGCGAATGTGTTGTATGTGTGCGTGAATTGCAGGAATGTTACGAATGTGTGGAGTGTTTGTGAGTGCTCAAGAATGGTGAGTCGAGCATTCTTAGCTTACCCGCCCAAGGGACACCACGTCCTACTAGTTTGCTGCGCGAGTTCTTAAAAAAAAGATAATTAATTTGAAGGAAAAAACCGGCAAGTAGGCCGAAGAACAAACAAACAAAAAGGAAATAAACCCCAGAAAAAAAAGCAAAAGGAAAGAAGACAAAGACGAGGGCGACGGAGGACGAGACACCAGGGTAGAAAGCGAAACGGTGGATATCGTGAACAAAGGCAGCAAACGGATCATTCATTTCATTTTAATTCATTTTTATTTTTTACTTCATGACAACTTATATACTAGACAAATATGCTTAAAACTAGTTGGTCGAACAGTGTTAGTTACTTATTCTAACTTACTGACCCTGAGCGGGTACTCCAAGCTAAACTTAAACTTATTCTATGTCTTTCGACTTAATCAAACATTATTTTGTAAAAAGAAAATTTTAACATGACTAATAAATAATAAGAAAAAAAATTAAAAACTTAATGACCGAACATATTTTTTTTTTTAAAAGAAACTACAAGCTAACTTACATTCTACCTTTAAATAAAACTTACAAACTATCTTAAGCTAATCTACGTATATATACATATACACATTTGTATAGCTATATACACATGCGTATACGCATATATCCTTATATACATAATGCATATATATATCGTTATGCATATATATATGCATTCTTCCTTTTTTTTAATTTTTTTTTTTTGGCAGCAAACGGATAAGTACGCCTTTGTGGGATTTTGATTTTTTTGTAATTCCGAAAAACGAATATATGTGTGTATGTGTGATTCCTGGGTACAGGCATATATTAAAATTTTTTTTTTTTTTGATATTTTATTGTAGCAAGAAGTTACATTTTTGGATACAATTTTAGGGGTACAGAGATTTGGTTTGGTACCTTACTACTAAAATATTTGTACAATTTTTATTAAAGATAATATCACAGATTAATATGCAATTCGAAGGAAAAGCCACTAAAAAACTTCATTAAAACAAAACAAATCCGCAGGGGGAAGAGAGAAGTGGTTTCAACACTTGATTTCAGTGTACAATGATAATGTGAGACTAAAATAATTAACAGGGGAAGTACAAAGAAAACAAAAACAAATAAATAAATAAATCAATAAATAAATAAATAAATAAATAAATAATTAAATAAATAAATAAATAAATAAATAAATTAATAAATATACAAATAAATAAATAAATATGTATATATATATATTTAAATAAATGAATAAATAATTATATAAATAAATAAACGAATAAATATACAAACAATTTTTATATTGCACTCATCGCGAGACTAAGTAATTCATAGCCAATCTAAGACAGTTGTTGAATAGATCCAGCAACTTCATAAGGGCGAAAACAGGGAGGTTTTTGAGGCACTGATTCTTAATCCCATCAAAGCCAGACGATTTTCTTGGCTTCAAACTCCGTATAGTATCCTTTAATTCGGTAATGTGAATAAACTTAATATCACTAAACAATGACTGCGAATTAAGGATGTTTAGTGATTGTTCGACGGAAGATTCGATATGCGTGACTGGAGCTACGTTATTACCAATCGAATGACTTTTAAAAAATGAGTTTGCCAGAGCATTAGCTTTTTCGGAACAAGAAACCAGCGAAGAATTGCCAACCTTAAGTGGAGGAATAAAAGTGTGCTGTTTCTTCACTACCTTGACAATGTTCCAGAATGGCGTGCTGCCCTTATCAAGACCTTGTAGTCTATCGTTCCAGGACTGATTCCTAAAGTTTGTGATTGCATATTTTACCAAAGCATTCATTTTGTTGTATGCTTCTAGGTAAAAGACATTTCTTGAACGTCTCCACCTGGATCTACAAGTGTTTCTGAGTTTTATCATCTCGAGAATGTAATGTGGGAGAATATTGGATACACATCTTCTTACCGTTTCTTTGGCACTGAATAGTCTACGCTTTCTAAAATCGCTGAGGTAAAAGTTTTTACATTTTTATCGATTTCAGTTGTGTTGTTGTTCTGAACCAGAGAATTTTCAAGTTTAGTTCGTACTATGCTTCTAAATAAGTTCCAGTTGGCATTTTTGAAGTCATAGACTTGATTTACGCAGTGCACTGGAGAAGCTTTCACACAACACTTAACAGGTAGATGGTCCGAGCTTAGCTCGTTAAGGGTTATGGGCGGGGTAAATAGATCAGGCACATTAGTTAGATATAAGTCTAACGTAGAAGGGTTTTTGTTCCTAATAGATGGTATGTAAGTAGGACTATCTGGAAAGAGGATTTCCCTAAGAATGTTACCCCAAGCATTTGCCCTCAAACAACCCCAGTGCCTATGCCTGCAGTTGAAATCACCGCCAATTAGGAAAAGGTCGTGAGCGTTGACTAGCCTTAGGAAGTCACTGCGGAGATCAAATCTTTTTTGAGGTGTGATTTTTCCACCCGGAAAATAAGCACTATACATTTTCAATGTGTGTCCATTAGCAAAAGGAACTTCAATACCAATGGCTTCAACTAGTTTCAGATAAGTAGTAGGAAGTTCTTTGTGTTTTATGGAGCGTTTTATTACGACGGCAACACCACCACCACTTCTCTCTTCCCTATCCAAACGATAACATTTATAATCAGAGTTAGACAAACGATCATTTGAATTTAACCAAGTTTCACAGATTAAAGCTACGTCAATATTAAACCTACTAAGAAAAGAGTAAAATTCTAATAGTTTCCCTCGAATGCTTCTAGCATTCCAACATATAATGTTTAAGCTACAGGTCATTACTTAGAATTATATAAATACAAATTGGGTTATAGAGTTGAATTGTTCCGCCTTCGTAGTACAATTGCCAAGCATGATCATCATCTCTGCAGTGAGTGCATTTATTTCTTCCAAAGAAAAAAGGCCTTCTTTGTTCTGCACACTGTTGTTGTTGGTAGACTTGGCCCACGCATTCGATGTATTGCAGATGTTTGTAGCTTTCGGTGACACTCCAGCTGGTGCATTTCGATGAGGTGGGAGAGAGGGAAATTGCATGATGTCAGCTTCAAAAGTTGGTTGTGCCCTTCTGGCACGCTGCGTTTTGTTTTTAGCCGAAAGCTTTTCCCTCATTTCCAGAAAGCTTTTACGACTAACACACGATGAATCGTTTGATTTGTGCGTACCATTGCAGTGGGCACATTTAATATTTTTTGAAGCGCATTCACTAGTCTTGTGTGACTCCGAGCAAATGGCGCAATGGGTTTTTTTTTTCGCCGTGCCCATACATTTGGCAGTTAAAACACTGCGTACCTCGATTTAGTTGTCTTCGTGCAAAATCCCATTTAACTTGCGTTTTATAAATGGCTCTAAAGTTTTTTTTAAGTTCTGCAAGTCGTATGGAACCACTTTCGAGGAAAACTAAATAAAATATATCCACGAACCGGTCAAATTGCTTTTTTATGATTTTAATGTTTTGGCACTTCAGTCCAAGTGATACTAGTTCGCTTTTAAGCTCTTCGGGAGATAATTCCTCTAGCCCATACAACATCACTTTAAATGACCTTGATGCTGGTAGGTCATGGGTAAAGTACTGCACATTTTTTAATTTTAATAAATTGCACAACTTTTGATGCAGATCAACACTATCAAGATTTATTTTGAGGCCAATACTCATTTTCTTCACTGAATAGTTGTCAATTTTAGTTTCGCGGAGAAGTGTATGTATTTCACTTAAATTTTTTTGCAAAACGCATATTGATGGTATTTTCATTTTTTTTTCACGGGTGAATTCAAAATTTCGTCACAAGCAATGTCGTCGTTGTCCGAATCCGGTAGGCACTGCAGTGGCGCGAAGTAATTAGTTCTTGAGTTTATTTCACTAGAACTCATTTTAAATAGTTTTTTATTTGAAGACCTGTGGTCTTCGAGATTAGGAGAACGATCGCGTTTGGGAATTTTGGGTTATTACTGTGTGCTAGTGGCTGAGAAGAAAGACTTTCACGGTCAAAGCTCCGAACAGAACAGCCATATTCAAAAATTTAACAAGAGTTTTATTTTTGGTGAAAGTGGTGATTGGGGAGACTCCTTGGGAGCCCCAATCAGATATATATATATCAAGTGCGGTAGTGCGCAGAAAAGGGAAAATTCCGGTACCCGCTATCCCTTTGCGGCGTGTCGTTCCCTTTGTTGTGTTTATGTGGGGGAGGGGGGGGGGGGCAGGTGGCCAACGAGCCCAAGCAAGAGCTGGGTAAAAATTAATTCAAGCGAATTAACGTGTGGGTCGATGTTCCTCGAACCATGGCCGGAATCTCGGTTGTGGAACCTCTGGTTGGTTTTGGGGACGATTGTTTTAGATTTGGATATATATATATATATTTATATATTTCGCTATATTTATCACTACATATATATCGCTTTGGGTTTCGTCGTCCCCGAGAAAGACGACGTGGCGCCTACTTCCTTCGGGAAGTTTTATTCTGTTTTATTTGGAGTTGACTGGTTGGGACCCACCCCAGCTGAGTCGGTCGGGTTGGAGGTCTACTGGGACCACCAGGTGTCGCTAGTTGCGCTGCATTTTTGGCGCTCAACGTGGGGCAAGTTTTTCAAACCATAAGGTCTTATTAAAAAAAAAATACAAAATTTGCAGGACGGGAGTCCGGGATTTCCGCTATATTTGCTGGCGGTACTTTTTTATCTTGTTGGTAAATATTTCTAGTGACGGGACATAGTTTTATATATATATATTGATCCACATAAAATTTTCTTTTATATTTTTTTGTATTATACCATTTTTATATATATACACATCGCTGTTATTTCTTTTGCGGTAACTTCTTTCGTGAAGTGCCATATTTTTGTCGTTTACCCATCCATCCTGGATTCCTGGATTATTCTTACAAAACTTTACTTATTGCTTGGGTTGGTTCGACCTTTCAAAACACTTCTACATAACATTTTTATCATCTTTGTGTGGGTTGGTTCGACATTGCAAAAATAGATATATGTCATTTTTATAATTTGTTGTGCTTGGGTTGGAATTTCGGTGTGGTTTCTGCTTTTTGAAACGACATCGCCTCCATTTGGTGAAGTTTGTCGCGACTATTTCCATCATCGTGGTTGGTTGGTTTCATTCATTTTTAACCGGTGTCGGGCTTGCGATAGAAATTAGTTTCGGACCTTGCTTAAATTGGGTTGTGAATTATTCCGTGTTGGTGATTGGAGATTTTATTTCTTTCGGGTTTTTTTTCATTCTCGCTTTGCGTCGCGGGAGATTGTTGGTCGGTTTGCGACAATACATAATACTTGTTTCCTTAAGCAAACGTCTTTCTGGGTACTTGGAACCCTTTTTGATTATCTCATCGTTTGTGGTTTGTACCGGGTACTTCTCTTCGTTGTTGACTACCCCTCTGTATATTGGTGGAACTGTGGGGGAGTTGTCGTCCTGTCGGGGTTTATCTACACTTCTCGAACGACTTTTCGTTGGACGTCGGATAATTCCTCGTTGGGTGAGCCACATTTTCGGAGTAGTTTGTGAGAAAGGGTGAGGTTAATTCTACTTCCGGCAGAGCTTTGGTTTGTGGAAACTTCGTTGATTTTTCTCCCTCCCAATTACGATGATTTGTTGCTTGAGGAAATCAGTCGCCGCACACAGGGCAAGGAAGAATCCATCGGGGTATACGTGCCGATAATCAGAAGCGGAACCCCTGCCGGAGCGTAGGAAACTCGACATCCTGCAAAGGAATTTTGCCCGCGTACGTCCCACCATAGATCAAGCCCCACAAGCGGAAAAACATCCTGATGTGCATGAGCACAGGAGATCTTCAGAGACCGTCAGCGCAGATGTCAAAAGGGACATCACTGAAATTAAGGAAACGCTGAAAGAATATTTAATATCTGTAGATTTCTTGTCTAAGGGTTATGATGACGTGAAGGAGACAATACGCAAAAATAATGAGCTCTTACATGCACTGACGGGACAGATCAACGATCTGAAAACTCAATGTGAGCATAAAGACACGATCATTACAAGCATGCAAAAACAAATTAACAAAATGGAACAAGAGACAATCAAGAACAACATAGAAATTACAAACATTCCTTTCAATAAGGATGAAAACTTGATGGACGTGGTGAAGGATATTGCTGCTGCGGTAGGTTCTGAAATTAAAGAAACTGACGTTGAAAGCGTATATCGCATTAACACACGACAAACCTCAGGAGCACCGAAGTTAGTGATATCTTTTACTAATTCAATGTGCAAGCAAAAGATCTTGAAATCCGCAAAATCACGAGGTTCTTTGAAGGCGATGAATGTTGTAAAAAGTCTCAATATGCCCAAAATCAGTGAGAGTAGGAAAACCGAAACCTTACACAGCAAAATCTATACAAACAATCAACTAACGGCGACAAAGAGAAAATTTTTATGACATGCGAAAACAAAGGCCAGAACTGCCGGTTGGAAATTTATATGGGTTACTGACTGTAAAATACTGGCACGTAAAAACGAAGGAGCAACAGTACTACGAATTACTGATATTGAAGACTTAAACAAAATAATATAAAATACATTTTTCTTTTCACATGTCAAACACAGTAAACAACCTCAGAACGTCAAAATGTTTGACAACGATAAAAATGACAGCTGTGAAAATGAAAATGGGTGCGTTCAAACGATATGTGTGAATTATAGGGTATATGATATGTTTACCGACATAAATATAAATGAATTGGAAAATTTGGATTGTCTCTGCTTGTACATGAATATAAGGTCGTAAAGAAAGCACTGGAATAATTTTGTATGTAGCATAAATAATATAATTAAATGTATTAAAATTATCATACTGGTGGAAACAAACATCTATGACGAAGAAAATGTTCTCTATCAACTAGATGGGTTTAATGCTGAATTCCTAAATAGACCGTATAGACGTGGTGGTGGAATAGCTATGTTCGTAAGAAAAGACATTCGTTACGAAAGAAACGTCTACAGATCAGTGAATTACGAAAACCTACAGATACAAGCAAAATTAAACAACAAAGAATTTACTTTTCTCGCGATTTATAGACCACCAAGTTTATCTGCATATAATTTTACAGAAGAATTAGAAAATCATATAAGTTCTACTAAAAACCGAAATCTAGTATTAATGGGCGATATGAATATAAATGTCAACAACGACCACGACATTGATGCAGCACGATATCTTGAAATGATAAGTGGTAAAGGCCTGCAGAATGTTGTTGAATCAAATACCAGAGTCGACTTGGTTCCAGTACAAAAATCGATCATTGTTTGCTACGAAGTGAGCTTGAATCAATATATGCAGCTACGGTAGAATCTAATGTATCGGATCATTACACGTTAATGTTTGGTATACCCAAAGTTTCTAAGTCACAGAGCAAAGCAGCGACAAAATTTGTGCCAAGCGAGAACAAAGTACATGAACAATTGCCGAAAGTTAACTGGAGCCTTCTGAATAATGAAACTAATGTCGATGATTTGTATAACTAGTTAGTTGATATATTCAAGGGTGTTTACGAAAGTCCTACGTAAACATTAAGGAAATAAAGGAATGAGAAAAACCAAATCCATGGATAACAGCGGAAATCCTAAATCTGTGCAAGGAAAGGGATAAGCTGTACAATAAATGGAAAATAACAGACAGTGCCTAAGTTACGAAATTCAGTATAAATACTTCCGAAACTATGTAAATAAAAGGATAAAAACTATGAAATCGGAATATTACAAATTTGCAGAGTATAGAAATGATGCAAAAAAGTACATGGCGACTAATAAACAACTTACTAGGAAAAAACAACAACAGCATTGATGAAATGATCAATAGAAATCTTCCAACGGACTCAAATATGATAGACAGCTAATAAATTCGCAACACAGTTCATGGATGAAATTAAATCGATTACACATAAATGTAACATAAAAACATATAATGGTAGAGAAACTAGTACAACTCAATCAATGTTCCTTGGACACGTATCGGAAACCGAAATAAGGAACATCTTAAACAAAATGAACGTGAACAAATCTGCCGGCGTAGATAATATCAGGGCTAAGGATCTCAAAAACAACTCGAGTTTCTTAGCACCCACAGTCACGCAATTGGTGAATAAGTCTTTGGAGGAAAGTCAATTTCCGAAGAACCTTAAAATTTCCATTGTAAGACCTATTTACAAGTCCGGGAAGAAAACCGAAGTCTCGAACTACCGCCCTATCTCCATCTTACCAGCGATTGACAAAGTGTTAGAAGAAGTAATGGCGAGAAGACTACAAGATTATATTGGCAAGAACCAGTTTAAGAAACCGAAATTTAACCCAATTACTGAGAGAATATGCGAATAATATAAACAGTAGTCTGAATAACAACCTCCACTCGCTGGTGTTCTTTGTAGATTTCAAGAAAGCTTTCGACACACTATGTCACACAAAAATCATCAAAATGCTGGAAAAGATAGGCGTTCGTGGTCGAATATTGGAGTGGTTTGCGAGTTATCTTCGGAACAGAGGTTTCATGGTGCGATTATCGTCCAGTTATAGCAATCTGCAAAATATTGAGTGGGGTGTACCCAAAGGATCGATACTGGGACCACTTCTCTTCATTATATACGTGAACGATATGCTATCTGTGTTGCAAAATAGCGTTGGCTTCCAATATGCGGACGACACTGCCATAGTTGTGAGCCACAAAGACATTGAGATTGTTACTCTGACAATGCAAACAGAGTTTAACACTTTTTTGCGGTGGCGTCACGACAATGGTTTAGTTATTAACTCGAAGAAGACCAAAGTAATGCATATTCGACCCTACCACCTAGTAAGAAATCGAATAAGAATACGTTTCCACAATTTTGATTGCCTGCACAAGTCGCATCAAACACCAGTGACAGATGGTTGCGCAGAGTATATTGATACAGTGGACGTCTATCGATATCTCGGCGTGGATGTTGACTGCAACTTAAAGTGGGATCACTACATAAGGTATCTGTGCAAGAGACTTCGACAGTCGACATACGCTCTTTACCATCTGAGCAACCACACGTCGTTTGAAGTACTAATGCAAGTGTTCTACACCCTGGTGGAGTCGGTACTTCAGTACGGAATAACAGCGTGGGGTAATGCAGCGCAATACAGAATTATGGAACTCCAAAGGGCTCAAAACCGAAATCTTAAGATTCTCTTACGATCTAAGTATGGTAGTCGCTATGTAGAAAATTTGTATTGTCCTAGTGAAGATCTAAATGTACTAACCGTCCAAAAACTTTTTCTTTTTAATTTCATTAACGAGACTTACAACGACCAACGCTTTAAACAAGCGATTGATCACAGCGTCAATACAAGGCAAAGGGCAAATGGACTACTGAAAATACCAAGAATACACAACTCATATGGAAGAAAGCAACTTTCATTTGCGGTGCCAAGAATATACAACCAACTTCCACGCTCCCTATTGAGTATACAGCCGGCGCACACCAGGAAAAAAGAAATAAAGAAACATGTATTATTGAATCATATTCACTTATAAACTGTACAATAATCTAAGTTCCCAAAATAATGAGAATTACTCTGCTTTAAATGTAAAATCACTTATTTTAAATAATCTTCTGCAGAAAAGCCTCTAGGCTTCGCAGATTCTCTATTGTCTTTTATGTAACCATAGAGTTAATTTTTATAAATATTGTAATAAGGCCAACTGACGTCCCACATGGACTCACCTCTACAGCTTCAAGGTTTTATCCAGCATTGAAGAGATAACTTAATGGTGACGTTGGAAGGCAATATTATATTGTATTGCAAATTGAATGTTGTAAATTAATTTAGACAATAAACATAACTCACTCACTCAGAAATCGAACAGTCCGTGGGGTGCTCCGATCGTAATGATCAAGAAGAAGGACGGCTCGTTTCGTTTCTGTGTAAAATATTAGGGTGTAAAATATTACTTTTTGCTGAGGCAATATTGTCTAGAATATGTTCTACCTTATTCCTTGATATATGAATCTTAGGCATTCGGTCTAGGAAAATTGATTTCATTTGAAAGTATTTGTTTTTTTCATCTATGTTCTATTCATTTTTAATTTTGTTTTTATCCGACATAATTGTATTCGTTAATAACAAACATGTTCCGTTAAAGCTAGTATTTATTGTTATTTGATTATTCACGTTTTTAATGATTTCGTGATTATTTGAATCTATTAGTGATAGGTGGTTTTCGATACCTAGTCTATCTCCATCGTTTATAGTTCCAAATAGCCCTTTGAATCCATTGCATACAATATTCATTAAACCGCGACGACTTCTGTGTATCATAATACTATTTTTCATATGCTTAATTGCATTGATTTCGTTGAACTATACATCTTTGCCATTATCGAGTTTTATACCGGTATACCGTGCCGTGTGTCTCCGGAAAGAGAAGTCCGTAGGAGGAGCAACCGCAAGACAAACAGGACTCAGTGAAACTGGAACAAATGGCGATCTGGAAAAGAACTCCGTCCAAACCTAAATTAAATTAACCTTCTTTATCAGGAACTTAAGAAAGAAGTCGAAGTATTAAAAAAAGAACACGAGGTTCTAAAGAATCCAAAACCTCAAGAAAAACGCGATGAAACTCCACTTGCGGATAAGTCCTAAATATGTCGCATGCAAAATTGCACGCTACAAAATAGTCTGTGTGGTCTTTCCTTATCCTCAAGCGACGTAAGGGGGAAACTCGAGTTTATTTTTGGTGAAAGTGGTGATTGGGGAGACTCTTTAGGAGCCCCAATCAGATATATATATATATCAAGTGCGGTAGTGAACAGAAAAGGGAAAATTCCAATTAACGTTTAGGTCGAGGTTCCTAGAACCAAGGCCGGAATCTCGGTTGTTCCCCTCGGTTTTGGGGACGTTTCTTTTAGATTTGGATATATATATATATATTTCGATATATATATCAATACATATATATCGCTTTGGGTTTCGTCGTCCCCGAGAAAGACGGCGTGGCGCCCACTTCCTTCGGGAAGTTTTATTCGGTTTTATTCGGTTTTATTTGGAGTTGACTGGTTGGGACCCACCCCAGCTGATTCGGTCGGGTTGGAGGTCTACTGGGACCACCAGGTGTCGCTAGTTACGCGACATTTTTGGCGCCCAACGTGGGGCAAGTCTTTCAAACCATAAGGTCTTATTAAAAAAAAAAAAAAAAAAATTTTGCGAGACGGAACTCCGGGATTTCCGCTATATTTGCTGGCGGTACTTTTTTATTTTTTTGGCTAATATTTCTGTTGGCAGGACATAGTTTTATAAATATATATTGATCCACATATAATTTTCTTTTATATTTTTTTTTAGTATACCATTTATATATATATATATATACATCGTTGTTATTTCTTTTGCGGTAACTTCTTTCGTGAAGTGCCATATTTTTGTCATTTACTTATCTTTCCTGGATTCCTGGATTATTCTAACAAAACTTTACTTTTTGCGTGGGTTGGTTCGACCTTACAAAACTAACTAACTTCTATGTACCATTTTTATCATCTTTGCGCGGGTTGGTTCGAAATTGCAAATATATATATATATATATATATATATATATATATATATATATATATATATATAATTTGTTGTGCTTGGGTTGGAATTTCGGTGTGGTTTCTCCTTTTTGAAACGACATCGCCTCCATTTGGTGAAGTTTGTCGCGACTATTTCCATCATCGTGGTTGGTTGGTTTTATTCATTTTCAATCGGTGTCGGGTTTGCGATAGAAATTAGTTTCGGACCTTGCTTAAATTGGGTTGTGAATTATTCCGTCAATCACCAATTGAAGATTTTATTACTTTCGGGTTTTGGAGTAGGTCGCAATAATTCTTTAAGACTTTTTTCATTCTCGCTTTGCGTCGCGGGAGATTGGTGGTCGGTTTGCGACAATACGTATTACTTGTTTCCTTAAGCAAACGTCTTTCTGGGGTTCTTGGAACCCTTCTTGATTATCTCATCGTTTGTGGTTTGTACCGGGTACTTCTCTTCGTTGTTGACTACCCCTCTGTATGTTGGTGGAACTGTGGAGGAGTTGTACCTCCTGTCGGGGTTTATCTACACTTCTCGAACGACTTTTCGTTGGACGTCGGATAGTTTCTCGTTGGGTGAGCCACTTTTTCGGAGTAGTTTGTGAGAAAGGGTGGGGTTAATTCTACTTCTGGGAGTAGTTTGTGAGAAAGGGTGAGATTAATTCTACTTCCGGTAGAGCTTTGGCTTGTGAAAACTTCGTTGATTTTTCTCCCTCCCAATTACGATGATTTGTTGCATGAGGAAATCAGTCTCTGCACACAGGGCAAGGAAGAATCCATCGGGGTGTACGTGCCGATTATCAGCAGTATATTCCATTGTCTCGCGGAACCCCTGATGGAGCGTAGGAAAGTCGGCATCCTGCAAAAGGAATTTAGCCCCATTCTATCAGACCCAGCTGGGTCTGGCGGAGGCAAAAACTATCTCGGATCTGGTCGCACTGGAAAGAAAGCTGGAAATGGTGCGGGCAAACGTTGATGCGTTCGCACCACCACCCACATCAAGAGCGAAGAATCTGCTGGAGCCAGATCTCGCATACGTAGCGGCAGAGGAGCCGAAACTTGCTGCAGTCCAGAAGGAGCCACCACATACCGTCCGGAAGGAGTCACAGCAGAGCGTTCCTCGAGAGTCAGCGTCCACTCAATATCGGGAGCCGTCGTCTACCAGACAGCAAGAGCCGTCGTCCATCAGGCACCAGCAGCCACCCTCTGTCGTACACAGGGCACCACCAACATCCAGATACAGGATATCCACCGCGCGAAGGGATTCGCCAGTAGTGGTTCGGAGGGACCAGCCACCAACGAGGCACATTCGTTGCTTTAACTGCAACAAAAAGGAGGGGCATATGTCGAACGTATGTTCGGCACCGAGGCGGTGTTATGGGTGTGGAAAGGTTGGCGTGATCCGGCGGGATTGTCGCCAGTGTTCGGGAAATGGGAATCGACCTCCTGCAGCATGGCGGGAGCGTCGGCAATAGTGGGGAGGTTGCCTGATGGCAATCAGTCGGGGGCGTGTGTTCATGTAGGTTTCACATTTGAAGTTCAGGATAACGATGTACGTCCGTATTTAGGAGTTAGCTTGTATGGGGTTAGGATGGTAGGGCTTGTAGATTCTGGGTCATCGCGTACTACCGTTGGCAGGCAAGGTTTGGAGAATTTTGATAGATTTAGGGCGTGGATTAGCACAGGGAAAAATCAGTAGGGTAGGCTTAGCAAACGGCGCAGGAGTAGGGATAGATGGGACAGTGTGTGTACCAATTGAGGTGCGTGGAAAAACCCAGATGTTTGGTCATCGCCTCTCTACCCCAAACCTTAATTTACATGACCGGGAGTGGTGTTGGACATGGGCTCGGGTGGATCGAGCTTCCATCGTCAACCAACCGTCAGCATGGCCCCCTGTTCAAGATTGAATAATATTCCATCCAATTATATTATTATTGTTCAGTTGCATGCATTAAATTAATTTATTATTATCTACATTATCGGCTCACTGCCTTACCAACAATTAAGTACTAAATTAAACTTAATTAAACTAAAGTTAACCAATTATTATAAATGTCAAATGTCAATTAAAGAAGACACTTCTTCACAAGATCTCGATGTGATCAGTGCAATAAAGCATACGCAATTATAACGTTTATAGCTGCGCGTTTTATTACATATATACCCTTTTCGGTAAGAACAAAGGTTTCTTCTTTTTTTCTTATTTCATGGCCCTTCGAGGCTTTTTGGATTAAGTAAATAATCCGTGTGTGCGTGTTAAATAAACAATTCTAAATTTAACAAGTGTATGTTAAAACAACTTTATTGACAAAAAAAAGTACATTTGCTGAGTTTTGCTAGTGTAAATCGGATTTCCCACGCCGCGTAAAAAAAAAAAAAAAAAATTATTCAAGCAACAGGTGAACATTTGCACATTTCAAGTGCAGTAAAATCAAGCAGATTTCGTTCATCAGTGGAATTTCACTGCCTTTAACCATCGTTGGATACTCCAGTAAATCACCGTTCATCGTTTCAGTACGGTTAAAAACAGTAAGTGCAGCTGAACAAAGGGATCAACGGCAACAGTTAACTGCTGAAAAAATTAAAATATTTAAAAGAGCAAATTGAACGCAAACGTAAGTTGAAATACATACCCACCTTTTTTTTCTCTTACGCGTTTCATTTTTTTGTCTTCATAATGTCGGCGATTCTGAAAATTCAAACGAGCTTGCTGCTACAACTCACTAAGGATAGCGACAATTTTGCGAAACGTTCTGACAAGGAAAGAACGAAGAATTTTGTCAGCAACAGAATAGCTATATTGGAGGAACATTTTTAAAACCAGCACTCAACAACACTACAAGGGAATTACAGCTGCAGAGCCGGAAATGGTTAAGGAGCTGGAAGAAAGTTACGAGAAGGTGCGTGAGAAATATTTAGACCATAAAACATCATTGCTTGATAGCTTGGACAGGATACAAGCAACGGTACAAGAACCGGTAAGTGCTACATTAAGTACTAGTGATAAGAACCGTTAAACTTTACCGAAAATAAATGTACCCACTTTCACGGGAGATTATCAGAATTGGAAATCCTTTCATGACTTGTTCGATGCTCTGATCAACAAAAACGCGTCGTTAACTGATGTCGAAAAGCTTAATTATTTAAAATCAAATGTAGGATGCGAAGCAGAAAGATTGATTCAACATCTGACAATTGCCAGTAGTAACTACAAACCTGCGTGGGATATTCTCACCTCACGCTATGACCACAAGCGTTTTATTGTCAATGCGCAATTGCAGACATTTTTCGGTCAGGAATCACTGACTACGGAGACGTCTGTTGGTTAGAAAGGCTATTGGACACTTCGGTAGAATGTCGTCATGCTTAAAAGAATCTCGGCATTCAAGTGGATGATTGGGATACCATCATCATTTTGATACTCACCAAGAAATTACTTAATTACCTATTCTTACCCAACAACAACTTATGGGAAGAGAAACAAGGTTCTACAAAGGAACTGCCGAAATTCGAATCTTTTAAATAATTTCTAGAAAGCAGGTTCAGGACGTTGGAAGCCGTTGGGTTTCAACAAGCTGCAGATAGCAGCAAGCTTGGTCGAGTACCCCCATTGAAAGCGAAAGCTCTTCACATAAAACCAACAACGAAAACTCAGCTCAGTTGTAAGATTTGCCAAAAAGGCGTACATCCTATACGAACGTGCAATCGATTCCGTAAAATGGAGATTAACTCCCGCAGGAATGCAATTCAAAAATTAGGAGTGTGCGAAAATTGTTTGGCGTACAGCCACAGCACTCAGCAATGCACCAGTAGAGTACGATGCTACATTTGTCAGTAACCGAATTCGCAACACAAATTCAATCAATACAATTTACACGCACCAAACACACTACATCACACAATACACCCAGCGCAAAGTACACTTAACACCCATCCACATTCAAACAACCCTTCACAATCACAATTGTCTACTACTGCTAAACCTTATCAGCCGACGGGTCAAGTGAATAATAATCTTGCAACACAAAAAACGCAGCCTGATGTTTTGTTAGCAACTACTTTAGTTCGAGTCAAGACATCTTCCAATACCGACATCGTGCTACGAGGCTTAGTAGATCCGGGGTCTGAGGCATCTTTTATTTCTAAAAAGGCAGCGAAACGTTTGGTCTTCAAGTCCAAGGCAATTTCGATCGAGGTTTCAGGGTTAGGGAAAGTCAGCAGTGGCGCCTGTCATGGCTACGTCGAGCTGACACTTGGAGCTTTGCATTCGGGCTACAAGACAAGTACCCGTGCTTTAATTTTTGAGTCGCTGACTGCTCTCCTTCCGGCCCACAAATTAAGACCGGAAACATGGAGCCACATTCAAGGTTTACGTCGATCTTCGGTTGGGCGCTGAGGCTTATGCGGCAATCATTCTCCCAGAACTGTCACGCGGCGCAGAACCAATGTCCCCTCTTGCGCAGAACACGATGCTGGGATGGCTTTTGATGGGCAAGGTCTATCAACCGAAGCAATCTATTCAAAACTTTCACCAAATAGTAGATGTCGACCGGCAGCTCCAACGATTTTGGGAAATCGAAGAAGTACCTCAAATTACGCAACGCACAGACGAAGACGTAGAATGCGAGAATTTCTTCCATGCAACAACGAAGAGGCTGCAAGATGGACGATACGAAGTGTCGTTACCATTTAAGGGAGGGAACAGGCCTGCGCTTGGATCCTCGAAGCAAGGCGCCTTGCGTAGGCTTGTTCAACTAGAACGACGGTTCACACTGAACACCACACTCCGGAACGAGTACACAAGATGCATCAACGAGTATCTGGAGCTCGGACACATGGAAGAAGTTGACGTCAACACGGACAAAGTTCTTAGGACACAGCAGCATTTCTTCTTACCGCACCACGCGGTGTTCCAGGAGTCGAGTTCTACAACGAAGCTCAGAGTGGTATTTGATGCTGCAGCCAAAGCGTCAAATGGAACTTCCCTAAACCAGCATCTGATGAAGGGTCCAAAGAAGCAGATAGACATGATGGATATTGTCCTGCGGTGGAGGAGACATCAATACACATTCACCGCGGACATTGAGAAGATGTACCGACAAATTCGGTTCTGCTCTGAAGACTCTTACTACCAGATGATCTTATAGCGGAACTGTGACACCGAACCCATTAAGGTATACCGCCTTAAGACGATCACATTCGGCACAACATGTGCCCCTTATCTGGCGATTCAAGCACTCAACCAGCTGGCGGAGGATGACCAGCTGAAATTTCCTCTGGGAGCACGTCTTATAAAGGAAGAAATGTATGTGGATACATTTCAGCAGGAGCTGACAGCATACAAGATGCACTAGAGCGACTTCAGCAAGTCAACAGTTTACTGCGGGCGGGAGGCTTCACTTTGCGGAAATGGGCGAGTAATTCGGAGGAGATTTTAAGCAAAATCCCAATGGAACACAGGGAAGTAAGCTTTTCCATACCTGTTAATTCGGATTCATCGGTCAGCAACATAAAGGCCTTAGGCATCAGATGGTTTTCAAGCGAAGATACGCTTTCGTTTGAACACATTCCTTCAGATTCTGCGACACCAACGAAAAGGAACGTGCTTTCCGCTATTGCCAAGCTGTTCGACCCACTCGGATGGATTTCGCCTGTCATCATTAAGGGAAAAATATTAATGCAGCAGCTTTGGCAGCGCGGTTTGGATTGGGACGATCCGCTTCCCCTCGACCTGAACAAGGAATGGATGGCCTTCCGGGAAGATCTGTCACAACTCCAAAGGATTCACATTCCGAGGTGGATTCACACAAGCCAGAAGAACAAGGAACTTGAGCTGCACGGTTTTAGTGACGCGTCCGAGAAAGCGTATGGTGCAGCAGTATACCTCAGGGTTCTCGATGCTCAAAACACAATTTATTTCCATTTACTCCTATCCAAGACCCGAGTAGCGCCAGTGAAAACGCGGACACTGCCACGACTTGAACTCTGTGGAGCCGTAATGTTGGCCAAACTGTTGGATTACACAGCAAGTTTCTTGAAGCTACGAAACATAAAACAATACGCTTGGACTGACTCCAAAATAACCCTCGCATGGATTGCCGCTCCCCCAACGAGATGGGCCACATTCGTTAGCCACAGGGTGGCAGAAATACAGCGTTTGGTCAAGCCGGAAAGTTGGAAGCATATCCCAGGTCACTTGAATCCAGCTGACTTAGCGTCAAGGGGAGTAATGACTTCGGGGTTAATAGCAAACACCATTTGGTGGTATGGTCCTGAATACCTTCGTCAATCTTGGGAATTCCAGTACCCAGAACAGCCGACGACTCTAGAGACGGAGGAGGAGAAACGTCATGTGAAAACCCACACAGCTACATACACAAAAAACCATATAGTTACCTTAATGTCTCAGCACTCAGCACTGATTAAAATAGTAGCGTATTGTAGAAGGTTTATTCTTAATGCGCAGTCTTTACCCAATTACAGGAACTATAACCCACTTTCTCCATCCGAATTGCAGTCCACTACACTGGTGTTGGTCAAATTGGTACAAACGGACATGTTCACATCGGAGAAAAAAGCCAAACTTCCGAAGTCGCTCTGCCTCTTTTACGATTCAGACGGCATCCTACGAGTCGGAGGAAGGTTACAGCAGGCTGAACTATCCTATGACCAACGTCATCCCATCCTTGTGAAAGGTGATCATCACTTCACGAAGCTACTAATAGCCGATGCCCATTGGAGGACACTGCATGGAGGCCTACACGAAACCACAGCGTTCCTACGGAATAAATACTGGATCATAAGGTTCAAAAATTCAGTAAAGAGCATTCTTCATAGGTGTACTATCTGTTTCAGATACCGAGCTAAACCCAAAGGGCAATTCATGGGTAATTTGCCAGCACCAAGGATCCGTATCTCACAGCCATTTACACATGCCAGAGTGGATAACGCGGGACCAATTGAGATAAGGTCCTGGAAAGGTCGAGGAGCCAAAACACTCAAGGCATATTTCGCTGTGTTCGTTTGTCTGGCTACCAAACCCATTCACATCGAGTTGGTCACCGACTCAACGACACAAGCCTTCATCGCGGCATTACGTCGATTCATCGCACGAAGAGGAGTATGTTTGCACCTTTACACTGACAACGGCACGAATTTCGTGGGAGCCAACAAGGACCTGAAAAGGTTATTTGCTGAAGCAGACGTCGGGTGGACGACCCTGGCCGGCATGGCCGCCAACGAAGGGATAGAGTGGCTCTTCATCCCACCTGCTTCCCCTCATTTCGGTGGACTATGGGAAGCCGGGGTGAAGTCGGTGAAGTATCATCTGAAAAGAGTTGTGGGAGAAGAAAAATATACGTACGAGGAACTCAGCACATGTTTACAACAAATTGAAGCTTGCCTGAACTCCAGACCTCTGTGCCCTATGACGGACAGCCCGCATGATTTCAGCGCACTAACCCCGGGACACTTCCTCATCGGGTGAGCTCTGACCACAGTTCCTGAAGCAAACATCACCGACACCCGAATTGGACCTCTACAGCGGTGGCAGCAGATGCAAAAACTGCAACAAATATTTTGGAAGCGATGGACGTCGGAGTACCTCACCCGACTACAGCAGCGACCAAAATGGCTACGCGTGGAAAACCAACCTCGAATCGGTGACTTAGTTCTCATCAAGGAAGATACTCTGCCTCCAGCCAAGTGGAACTTGGCGCGCATCGTCGACTTGCATCCAGGAAAAGACGATTTGGTACGAGTCGTCACATTACGAACGGCAAATGGTCAGATATGACGAATAACAAAAATCTGTGTGCTCCCGTCCAACGACACATACGATAATGAAGCATTATACAATACCAGTCGTTCACTGACCTCCGAGTAGTGCAGTTCGCGAGTGATTCGATTTCATATAAATAAAAAGAAAAACAATTCACGCATACTAAGTACTGAAGCTGCCACAAGTTTTTTAAACAGGCAAGCAGCCGAGTTAGTAGAATCAGTGCTCCTGGCAGAAGCAAAACGTGAATTGAAAACAAAAAGTGAATTGTGACAGAAGCAAAACTATTTTTTTTTCCCTGGATGCACATCTCATCAGTAAAGTGAGTGCAGAGAGATGGAAACAAACGAGCGGTCCGCGCTCTTTAAGGCGGACAATGACCTAGAACAACCGGTGGCAGCATCAGGCCATCAGCAAACAGTGCCCAAAGAAGGCTCTGGCAAGAGGAGGAGGAAGAAGGCGTCTCCAAAAAGTGGAAAACGCCGCAATACAAACGTGTCAACCGAAGAGCGGCAGGGGGAAGAGCCTAGTGAAGCGGCATCGGCGTGCCCAACGGCAGCCGAGTCGGAGGAGGAAGATGTAGTGCAGTACGTGTCAGATGGAGGAGAAGGCTTGTTCGCTGTAAGCAGCAACAGCTTCGATTCGCTGGACACGGACACCGAAGATGAAGTGGAGCGTGTGCTTCGTCTCAAAGAAACGCAGATTGACGACATGCAGGAGAAAATTCAGCGTCTCCTGCATGAAATGAGAGAGCTGAAAGCTTGTACTCTTGAGAAGAGAAGGTTGGACCAACAGTCAAAGGTCCAACAACAACAGTTACAACAACAACAAATGCCCAAGAAGCAGCACCAGAAACAAAAGCTGCAGTTAAGCGAGCAGCAACAATTGCAATCTGCAGCAGAGCAACAACTACCATCAACAGCTGCTCAACCACAGCAGCAACAGCAGCGATCAGCTAAAAAACACCAACAACAGCCAGTAATCCAGAAAATGCCAACAACACAGGCAAAACAACAGCCAGCAACAAAGCATTAGCAGCGACCAGCAACACTACAGCGGCCAGCAACTCAACAGCGTCCAGCAACACAACTGCAGCAGCAGACAGCAAACCAACAGCAGAAGCAGAAGAACGAAAAGGTGCCACCAATCAACGTGTTCACGGCACACATTGAACGAGCCGCTAATGTGTGTAAGGAGGCCATAGGTGCAGGTAATTACTATATTAGTAAAAATAAAGGTGCTGATAGGTATGCAATCCACTGCAAGACAGTGGATGACTATAGTGAATTGATAGAGTATCTAAAGATCTCGAAGTTGGAGTTCTTCTCTTTCACCCCAAAAGGCGAAAAGCGCCAGTCCCGCCTGTTGAGGACTGCCATTCCGCTCAAAGCGGAGAAGATCCTTCAAATGCTCAAGGAGAAAGTGTGCGACGGAATTGAGATCGTCGGGGTCAAGCCCTTCTCCACAGTAAAGACAAGGAGAGAGGGGCGGAAATTACCCCTGTACATCGTTCAATTCTCGGAAAACAATTCTTTTAGATGGCTGGCAATGCAAATGGGACAGCATACGAAGGCACGATGGTATTGCAGAATGCTTTCGCTGCCAAAGGTTCGGGCACGCCGCGTCGAACTGCCACATGCAGCCTCGATGCGTTAAGTGCGGTGAGGACCACAGCGCGGAAAATTGTTCTTTGGGGCAAGAGGGAGCAGCTGACAAGAGTCAGCTCAAGTGCGTACTCTGTGGGAACGCGGGGCACACCGCAAACTATCGGGGTTACCCTAAGTTCCAGGAACGCAAAGCAAAAGCGGCTCTGCAGAAGCAGCCCCCAGTGAAAAATCCACTCGGGGCAGCCATACCCGTAACTCCTCAAATGACGTTCGACCAAATGGTGTCCTGTCAGGGAAATACGGAAAAGCAGCAACTACCGATGGTAGTGCCGCAACCTTTAGTGCCAAGAGCACACGATCCAACGCCGGATTGGAAATCTTCCATTGAAAGGCGTATGGATCGGTTAGAGGAGCGGGTGGACCAAATCTTGGCGCTCCTGCAGAGCCAACCACGACAACCATTTTAATGGCTGCGCAGACGAACGAGTCTACTTACAAGATCCTTGCAGTGAATGCAAATTCATTGATAGGGATTCCTCGAAAAAACGAGCTCTATAAACTTTTGGATGACCAAAACCCAGAGCTGATGCTGATTAGCGAAACCAAGCTAACTCGGAGAGGCATACTGGAGCACAGCAATTATAATGTTATTAGAAGAGACCGACCCAATTCCAGTGGTGGAGGCGGTGTTGCGATCTTCATTAAAAATAGCATAAAACATAAAGTACAGATAGTGGTGAAGTACGAAGGTTTCAGGAGTTGGAGGCCTGCATCGTGTGCATTTCGCTCCGCAGTGGAAAGAGGTTGTATGCGGTGTCGGTCTACTCATCTGGCAACCCTAGTTCCAGTACAACTAAATCAGAGCACGATTCACTCTTTCGGTGTCTGAGACTGGACTCGGAGGAGAACTATTTTATTTTGGCCGGGGACTTAAATGCCCGACATGGATATTGGGGGAACATGGTTTCCAATCACAAGGGGGGACCAGCTATATAGCTGGTTTTGCTTGCACAATGTCGAGTATAGACTCGATTTGAAAGCAACAGAGATCTCGTCGTTCCCCAGAACCGGGTCGAATCTGGATCTACTGCTGTTAGACGCAAGACTGCAGCTGACAGACACAAACGCACAAACGGTAAACTGTTTGAACACTTTCGTGTATCTCAGTGACCATTGCGGACTCAGTGCCGAAATTAGGATCCCCAACGATATTGCGGAATTAGGAGAGTATGTTCAAACGTACCCCTACAACTACAGTAGAGCACGATGGACACGCTTCTCCAGACAAATGACGAGAGCACTCTCTTCCAACGCGCTCCACATACCGTCCAATAGAAACTTGTCAAACGAAGAGATTGACATGTATCTCATTCAATTGGACGAGACAATTAAACGAACTATGGACATTACTATACCTCGGTATACACGGACAAACAACGAAAACTTGTACCGCAATGCGACAATCGACGCACTCCACCAACGAAAAAGTAGACTCCTGTCAAGATTAAAAACCTTGTACAGGCGGTACACTGACAGACGAGACGAGGAGGTTTGGACCCTGAAATCGCTCATCAAAAATATTCAAACCTTAATTGTCCAGAATTACAGACTTTCTGTTAATTCGTACCGGAATGATAAGATTCGGGCTGTAAGATCTAACAATCCAAGCATGTTCCCGCAAATTAATAAATTCTTCCGTAGTAAATATAGCGATCTTCCGTGTCTTAAGCTTCCCAGAACGACGGACAATGAACGCATACTGACGACAGCAGGTATTGACCCAGACAACGCAGTACACGACGATAACTTCTTTGTGGTCGAAGATCCGCAAGAAAAAATGGAGGTACTAGGCGCGGTCTTCCAAGAAGTGTACAAAGTGAATGAAAGCGTTCGCCCGAACCACGATTTGGATAACCGCGTACTGGCTAGCAACTCTCAACTTCGACAAGACATGCAACAATGGCGATCTGAGAACACTGGCTTTGTCGTGTTCAATGATGACAACATGGCAGACAATGCCATCGCCGTCGAAGGGGTTCATCCCCCGTTCATATCGAAGACAGAACTCCAAGCGGTCTTCGAATCATTAAAGAAGAAAAAGTCTGTGGGAATCGACGGGATCTCAAACATTGTGCTAAGACACCTCCCTCTAGAAGTGGTTAATATTTACACAATCCTGTTTAACAATGCTCTGAATAATGCACATTATCCGGAGCATTGGAAAACTGCGATTGTGCAACCCATATCCAAGAGAGGAAAAGATTCTTCGAATCCTTGCAACCTCCGGTCAATAAGTCTCCTTCCGAATATCAGCAAGGTATTCGAGAAGGTGATCAATAGAACTCTGATCAACTGGACTAAGGACAAAAATATAATTCCGGATAACCAATTCGGTTTCAAAGCGGGGCATGACACTATTCATGCTGCGTCGAAACTGGTGTCGGATATCCAATGGAACAAGAGCCAGAAGCAATGTACGGGTGCCTGCTTGATTGATTTGGAAAAGGCCTTTGACACCGTATGGTTAGAAGGACTTTTCTACAAGCTCAATCGGCTAGGCATTAGCAAACCACTGCTGTACCTACTGTGTAACATGCTTACCGGTAGACGGTTTTTTTTTTTTTTTTTTTTTTTTAATTCATTTTTATTTTTTTTAATTCATTAAATACTTATATACTAGACAAAAATGCTTAAAACTAGATAGACGAACATGATGCTAAATATAACTTAATGGCCCTCGGCGGGCACTCTAAGCTAAGCTTAAACTTATATGCTGTCTCTTTCGACCTAAAGTGACAACCTGTCTACTTACGCTAAACATAGATATTGACAATATGAAATTAAGAAAATTTATGCAAAAACTTAATAACAGAACAGTTTTCCTTAAAACTTATATACTAACTTACATGCTACCTTAAAATAACTTAAACTACCTTATGCTAAAATTGCATATATATCTATATGTGTATATGATGACATATACAGGTATATACATATATGCACTTAATATATGTACATATGCATACACATAGATACATGCAAGTGTACACATGTGTATACCAAACATTTTTTTTTATATTTTTTTTTTTTTTTTTTTTTATTTTTTTTTTTTTATTTTTATTATTTTTTTTTTTTTTTTTTATTTTTTTTTTTATTTTTTTTTTTTTTTTTTTGTTTTTTTTTATTTTTATGTACAACTTACGACTACCTTAAAACTACCCTACTATGTACAAGTCAGCCATAGGATGCAGTAGATAGACCTTAGACCTACTTCCAATCCACTGCACGACAGAGACCGACTATTCTCCCATTCGGAGAAACGTACTACCCTTTTTACCCCGGGTCTAAAGGGTTCGACGCTGGAGTTCCCTCTCTCACCAGCCACCAGAACTTTCGATGTTGCATAGCAACATCCTTAACATCTCGTCTTGAGACCGCCGTACTGAACCGGAGGAGACCCTCCTCAGCTCGTTGTGCGACGGAACGGTCGTGGTTGAGTCGCCCATCCACAGTTGATCTGGCGATGTGGTAGATGAGCGGTACCGCATTTATATCTTGTAGCAATCCGTTTTTGTCTAGGTGCAGGAAAGCTTCTGGGGGGACGAAGCCACTGTGACGTACCCTTTCATGGTATTGAGAATTGGGGTAGTAAGCCCCTGAGATCAAGTTATTGACCGAGTTCATCGCTCTAACAGTGTGACCTCGAATCAACTTCAACAGGAAATTGTCCACTCTTATCAGGTTTGCCCTGTTGTATAAGACCTCATTGGAATAGTATTTTATGTACTGGGACTCTGGAGTTCGATAAAGACGAAGGCAAGCCCTAAGACAAGCCCTCTCGAACAACCGAATCTTTTCCATTAAGCTTGCACTCACGTTGAACCACACGGGACAGCCATAGGTGAGCATTGGCCGGATGAGGGCCATGTAGCAGATAACCTTCACCCTCGCATCGAGTTGGCTGTTGTAAAACAGTCTCTTTGTAAGGGCAAAAGCGCCTCGGGCCCTGGCCAGAGCCGCATCTACATGTTTGTTAAAATATAGATACTGATCTAGCCAGATCCCCAGGTATCTGACTACAGTCTTTTGCGCCAGTGGCTCCCCGTGTCTTCCAACGATTGAGAATTTTCGCCAATTCTTTTTCGTATCCGCCGAGGCCTTATACAACGGCGTCCTGAACAGAATGGTTTCCGACTTCCGGAAGTTGATACTCAACTTCCAGTCATCGCAACTTCTCATGAATGAATCGAAGTCACCCTGCGTGAGGGTAGTGATTTCCTCGATCTTTTTGCCTGATCTGTACACGATCAAGTCATCGGCGTACGCAATTGCATGAGGAAGAGAACTTAACAGATCGCTCAAGTAAATGTTGAACAGGATCGGCGAAATAACGGCACCCTGTTGGAGACCATTTTTTACCTCAAATATACCTGTGGAGGTCACGTTGCCATTCTTGACTACGAACCGTCTACCGGTAAGCATGTTACACAGTAGGTACAGTAGTGGTTTGCTAATGCCTAGCCGATTGAGCTTGTAGAAAAGACCTTCTAACCATACGGTGTCGAAGGCCTTCTCCAGGTCAATCAAGCAGGCACCCGTACATTGTTTCTGGCTCTTGTTCCATTGGATATCCCACACCAGTTTCGACGCGGCATGAATAGTGTCATGCCCCGCTTTGAAACCAAATTGGTTATCCGGAATTATATTTTTGTCCTTAGTCCAGTTGATCAGAACTCTATTTATCACTTTCTCGAATACCTTGCTGATATTCGGAAGGAGACTTATTGACCGGAGGTTGCAAGGATTCGAAGAATCTTTTCCTCTCTTGGATATGGGTTGCACAATCGCAGTTTTCCAATGCTCTGGATAATGTGCATTATTCAAAGCATTGTTAAACAGGATTGTGTACATGTTAACCACTTCCAGGGGGAGGTGTCTTAGCACAATGTTGGAGATCCCGTCGATTCCAACAGACTTTTTCTTCTTTAATGATTCGAAGACCGCTTGGAGTTCTGTCTTCGATATGAACGGGGGTTGAACCCCTTCGTCGGCGATGGCATTATCTGCCATGTTATCATCATTGAACACGACAAAGCCAGTGTTCTCAGATCGCCATTGTTGCATGTCTTCTCGAAGTTGAGAGTTGCTAGCCAGTACGCGGTTATCCAAGTCGTGGTTCGGGCGAACGCTCTCATTCACCTTGTACACTTCTTGGAAGACCGCGCCTAGTACCTCCATTTTTTCTTGCGGATCTTCGACCACAAAGAAGTTATCATCGAGTACGGCATTATCTGGATTGATACCTGCTGTAGTCAGTATTTGTTCGTTGTCCGTCGTTCTGGGAAACTTAAGACACGGAAGGTCGCTATTTTTACTTCGAAAGAATTTATTAATTTGCGGGAACATGCTCGGATTGTTGGATCTGACAGTCCGAATCTTATCGTTCCAGTAAGAATTAACAGAAAGTCTGTAATTCTGCACAATTAATGTTTGAATATTTTTGATGAGCGATTTCAGTGTCCTAACTTCCTCGTCTCGTCTGTCAGTATACCGCCTGTACAAGGTTTTTAATCTTGACAGGAGTCTACTTTTTCGTTGGTGGAGTGCGTCGATTGTCGCATTGCGGTACAAGTTTTCATTGTTTGTGCGTGTATACCGAGGTATAGTAACGTCCATCGTTCGTTTAATTGTCTCGTCCAATTGAATTAGATACATGTCAATCTCTTCGTTTGACAAGTTTCTATTGGACGGTATGAGGAGCTCGTTCGAAGAGAGTGCTCGCGTCATTTGTCTGGAGAAGCGTGTCCATCGAGCCCTACTGTAATTGTAGGGGTACGTTTGAACATACTCTCCTAATTCCGCAATATCGTTAGGGATCTTGATTTCGGCACTGAGTCCGCAATGGTCACTGAGATACACGAATGTGTTCAAACAGTTTACCGTTTGTGCGTCTGTTTCTGTCAGCTGCAGTCTTGCGTCTAACAGCAGGAGATCCAGATAAGAGCCGCTCCTTGGGAACGACGAGATCTCTGTTGCCTTCAAATCGAGTCTATACTCGACACTGTGCAAGCAAAACCAGCTGTAAAGCTGGTCCCCTCTGGTATTGGAAACCATGTTCCCCCAATATCCATGTCGGGCATTTAAGTCACCGGCCAAAATAAAATAGTTCTCCTCCGATTCCAGCCTCAAACATCGAAAGAGTGAATCGAGCTCTGATATAGTCGTTCTGGAACTAGGGTCGCCAGAGGAGTAGACCGACACCGCGTACAACCTCCTTCCACTGCGGAGCGAAATGCACACGATGCAGGCCTCCAACTCCTGAAACCTTCGTACTTCACCACTATACACTACCTTATGTTTTATGTTATTTTTAATGAAGATCGCAACACCGCCTCCACCACTGGAATTGGGTCGGTCTCTTCTAATAACATTATAATTGCTGTGCTCCAGTATGCCACTCCGAGTTAGCTTGGTTTCGCTAATCATCATCAGCTCTGGGCTTTGATCGTCCAACAATCTATAGAGCTCGTTTTTTCGTGGGATCCCTATCAATGAATTTGCATTCACTGCAAGGATCTTGTAAGTTAACTCGTTCGTCTGCGCAGCCATTAAAACGGTTGACGTGGCTGGCTCTGCAGGAGCGCCAAGATTTGGTCTACCCGCTCCTCTAACCGATCCATACGCCTTTCAATGGAGGATTTCCAATCAGGCGTTGGATCGTGTGCTCTTGGCACTGAAGATTGCGGCACTACCTTCGGTAGTTGCTGCTTTTCCGTGCTCCTCTGGACAGACGCCATTTGGGCGTAGGTCACTTGAGGGGTGACGGGTATGGCTGCCCCGAGTGGATTTTTCACTGGGGGCTGCTTCTGCAGAGCCGCTTTTGCTTTGCGTTCCTGGAACTTAGGGCAACCCCGATAGTTAGCGGTGTGCCCCGCGTTCCCGCAGAGTACGCACTTGAGCTGACTCTTGTCAGCTGCTCCTTTTTGCCCCAGAGAACAATTCTCCGCATTGTGGTCCTCACCGCACTTAACGCATCGATGCTGCATTTGGCAGTTTGACGCGGCGTGCCCGAACCTTTGGCAGCGAAAGCATTGTGCAATACCATCGCGCCTTCGAATGCTGTCCCATTTGCATTTCCAGCCATCTAAGAGAATTGTTTTCTTTAGATTAACTGGTTTGCTGTTGGGTGTGAATTGCACGATATAAAGGGGTAGTTTCCGCCCCTCTCTCCTTGCCTTTACTGTGGAGAAGGGCTTGACCCCGACGATCTCAATTCCGTCCCACACTTGCTCATTGAGCATTTGGAAGACCTTCTCCGCTTCAAGCGGGAAGGTGGTCCTCAGCAGACGGGTCTGGCGTTTTTCCCCTTTTGGGGTGAACGAGAAGAACTCCAACTTCGAGATCTTTAGATACTCTATCAATATATTATAGTCATCCACTGTCTTGCAGTGGATTGCATACCTATCAGCACCTTTATTTTTACTAATATAGTAATTACCTGCCCCTATGGCCTCCTTACACACATTAGCGGCTCGTTCAATGTGTGCCGTGTACACATTGATTGGTGGCACCTTTTCGTTCTTCTGCTTCTGCTGTTGGTTTGCTGTCTGCTGCTGCAGTTGTGTTGCTGGACGCTGTTGAGTTGCTGGCCGCTGTAGTGTTGCTGGTCGCTGCTGATGCTTTGTTGCTGGCTGTTGTTTTGCCTGTGTTGTTGGCATTTTCTGGATTACTGGCTGTTGTTGGTGTTTTTTAGCTGCTCGCTGCTGTTGCTGCTGTGGTTGAGCAGCTGTTGATGGCAGTTGTTGCTCCGCTGCAGATTGCAATTGTTGCTGCTCGCTTGACTGAAGCTTTTGTTTCTGGTGCTGCTTCTTTGGCACTTGTTGTTGTTGTAACTGTTGTTGTTGGACCTTTGACTCTTGGTCCAACCTTCTCTTCTCAAGAGTACAAGCCTTCAGCTCTCTAATTTCATGCAGGAGACGCTGAATTTTCTCCTGCATGTCGTCAATCTGCGTTTCTTTGAGACGAAGCACACGCTCCACTTCGTCTTCGGTGTCCGTGTCCAGCGAATCGAAGCTGTTGCTGCTGACAGCGAACAAGCCTTCTCCTCCATCTGACACGTACTGCACTACCTCTTCCTCCTCCGACTCGGTCGCCGTTGTGCACGCCGATGCCGCTTCACTAGGCTCTTCCCCCTGCCGCTCTTCGGTTGCCACGTTTGTATTGCGGCGTTTTCCACTTTTTGGAGACGCCTTCTTCCTCCTCCTCTTGCCAGTGCCTTCTTTGGGCACTGTTTGCTGATGGCCTGATGCTGTCACCGGTTGTTGTAGGTCATTGTCCGCCTTCAAGAGCGCGGACCGCTCTTTTGTTTCCATCTCTCTGCACTCACTTTACTGATGAGATGTGCATCCAGGGAAAAAAAAAAAAAAGTTTTGCTTCTGTCTCAATTCGGGCTCGAACCGGGCACCTGCAGAGCCGGGAGCACTGATTCTACTAACTCGGCTGCTTGCCTGTTTAAAAAACTTGTGGCAACTTCAGTACTTAATATGCGTGAATTGTTTTTCTTTTTATTTATAAGAACTCGAATCACTCGCGAACTGCACTACTCGGAGGTCAGTGAACGACTGACCGGTAGACGGTTCGTCGTCAAAAATGGCAACGTGACGTCCACAGGTATATTTGAGGTAAAAAATAGTCTCCAACAGGGTGCCGTTAATTCGCCGATCCTGTTCAACATTTACTTGAGCGATCTGTTAAGTTCTCTTCCTCATGCAATTGCGTATGCCGATGACTTGATCGTGTACAGATCAGGCAAAAAGATCGAGGAAATCACTACTCTCACACAGGGTGACTTCGATTCATTTATGAGAAGTTTGAATTGAGTATCAAATTCCAGAAGTCGGAAACCATTCTGTTCAGGACGCCGTTGTATAAGGCCTCTGCGGACACGAAAAAGAATTGGCGACAGTTCGCAATCGTTGGACGACACGGGGAACCACTGGCGCAAAGGACCGTGGTCAGATACCTGGGGATCTGGCTAGATCAGTATCTATATTTTAACAAACATGTAGATGCTGCTCTGTCCAGAGCCCGAGGCGCTTTTGCTCTTACAAAGAGACTGTTTTACAACAGCCAACTCGATGCGAGGGTGAAGGTTATCTGCTACATGGCCCTCATTCAGCCAATGCTTACCTATGGCTGTCCCGTGTGGTTCAACGTGAGTGCAAGCTTAATGGAAAAGATTCGGTTGCTCGAGAGGGCCTGTCTTATGGCTTGCCTTCGCCTGTATCGAACTCCAGAGTCCTAGAACTTAAAATACTATTCCAATGAGGTCTTATACAACAGGGCAAACCTGATAAGAGTGGACAATTTCCTGTTGAAGTTGATTCGAGGTCACACTGTTAGAGTGATGAACTCGGTCAATAACTTGATCTCGGGGGCTTACTACCCCAATTCACAATACCACGAAAGGGTACGTCACAATGGCTTCGTCCCCCCAGAAGCTTTCCTGCACCTAGACAAAAGTGGATTGATACAAGATATAAATGCGGTACCGCTCATCTACCACATCGCCAGATCAACTGTGGATGGGCGACTCAACCACAACCGTTTCGGTGCACAACGAGCTGAGGAGGGTCTCCTCCGGTTCAGTACGGCGGTCTCAAGACGGGATGTTCGGGATGTTGCTAGGCAGCACCAAAATTTCTGGTGGCTGGGGAGCGAGGGAACTCCAGCGTCGAACCCTTTAGATCCGGGTTAAAAAGGGTATTGCGTATTCCCGAATGGGGGAGTAGTCGGTCTCTGTCTTGCAGCGTATTGTGGATTGGATGTAGGTATATCTGCTGCATCCTATGGCCGACTTAAACATATTAGGGTAGCTTTAAGATAGTCGTAAGTTGAAAAGAAAATAAAAAAAAAAATAATAAATAAGCAAAAAAAAAATATAAATATAAGAAAAAAAAAAGGTATACACTCGTTTGTACTTTTGTGTATACATTTGTAAATACATTTTCAGTTTATATATATATGTATATAAGCATATATACACATATATATATGTAAGCTTAGTTTAAGGTAGTGTAAGTTATTTTTAAGATAGTGTGTAAGTTAGTATATAAGTTTTAAATAAAAAAGTTCTGTTATTAAGTTTTTTGATACATTTTCTTAATTTTAAATTGTCATTTAATATCTAATTTTTAGCGTAAATAGATAGTTTCTTAGTTTAGGTCGAAAGACATAGAATAAGTTTAAGCTTAGCTTAGAGTGCCCGCCGAGGGCCAGTAAGTTACATTTAGCATTATTGTTCGTCTAACTAGTTTTAAGCATTTTTGGCTAGTATTTAAGTATATCATGAATTCGCAAATAAAAATGAATTAAAAAAACAAAAACATTATACAATAAACAACAGTCACGCAGTTCAACTCACAAATAAACACGTATAATACATTATTTCTTGGAAGGAATATGTACTAAACAACATTCACGAATTCCACCTAACCCCACAAATAATTTCATTTCATCCATCACATGTAATATTACAATGAAAACAAACTACACAAAAGGATAATTTCTGCACAACAAATTATTAACAACACATTTCACATTATATTTAATTTTCATCATAACAATTTATTCAATAATCTAATCAAAAGAATCACACCACACTACATTATCCCAATCATAAGTCATCATGTCGGTCAATCCCACGGCATAGTTTTGTAAAAAAAAAAAAACCCGCACGGATCAGATGGTGCAGTTCATTGTGCTTTGTATATACCTCCATCCCAATTTGTTCCATAGAATGTAGGTGATATGCTGTCGATCAGCGAGTACATAGCACAAACACACAAAAACATAACCAACTCGGCGCGACGCTACACTATACGCACACACCCAGATGAATCCGCCGTCGTCTTTTTTTTTTACATGCACTTTCGTTTCTTACCACAAATCAAAAACAAAAAACACTTAATTAATTACCATTTTAAGTTTCTTTTCGCCAGGTACTGCACAGCGAACTTGGAACCACATTATGTTCTGCTGCATGTCTCTCATATACACACTGCAGACAAACCCATGAACATAATCATTTGGATACCCAGCCCAGCTCTTCAATGGATTTGCGTTCCGTTAAGGCTCGGCGTCACAAATATCCCGATCGTCGAGCGCACGATAAACCGATAGCAGATAAACAAATATAATATTATAATAACTAGAAATTATCAAACGCAATTACCTATGACAAATTCATCTCCTTATTAATGAATTCTTTTTCCGAACACAGTAAGCGACACATAGCGAATAAAACCACCACACAACTTCACACTGCAGCCGGCACGGTACGCACGCAAAATCAACACGAAATAGAAGAACACATCAAAGCAAAATGAAAAATAGCGCCGCCATTACTGATGAGTGCTGATGAGAGCTGAATGAGTGAATTCGAGTTAATGTACGATGGTTGAGGTCTTCGATCAACAAAGGAGCTGTTCAAAGATGATTGCGAACTTCATTCTCGGCCGGGGAAGATGTTCAAGATTGAATACTATTCCATCGAATTATATTATTATTGTTCAGTTGCATGCATTAAATTAATTTATTATTATCTACATTATCGGCTCACTGCCTTACCAACAATTATGTACTAAAATAAACTTAACTAAACTAAAGCTAACCAATTATTATAAATGTCAAATGTCAATTAAAGAAGACACTTCTTCACAAGATCTCGGTGTGATCAGTGCAATAAAGCATACGCAATTATAACGTTTATAGCTGCGCGTTTTATTACATATATACCCTTTTCGCTAAGAACAAAGATTTCTTTTGTTCCACCCCCAAATTAACTTATTTAACCGCCATTATGGAGAGAGCGGAGTTGGATGCGAACCAAGAAGGCAGTTGGTTCCCTTGTGGAAGGGGCATTTGCGGATATGCCAGAAGGCTTAGGTTGCACTCAATTGGTCGAACACAAATTTAGGACGTCGTCTGAACCAATTAAGCAGATATACTATCCAGTGTCTCCTGCGGTTCAGCGGCATATAGATAGTGAGTTGGAGGACATGCTGAAGAACGGGGTAATCGAGAAATCGAACAGTCCGTTGGCTTCTCCGATCGTAATGATCCAGAAGAAGGACGGCTCGTTTCGTTTCTGGGTAAAATATTAAGGTGTAAAATATTACTTTTTGCTGAGGCAATATTGTCTAGAATACGTTCTACCTTATTCCTTGATATATGAATCTTAGGCATTCGGTCTAGGAAAAGTGTTTCCATTTGAAAATATTTGTTTGTTTCATCTATATTCGTTAATAACAAACATGTTCCGTTAAAGCTAGTATTTATTGTTATTTGATTATTCACGTTTTTAATGATTTCGTGATTACTTGAATCTATTAGTGATAGGTGGTTTTCGATACCTAGTCTATCTTCATCGTTTATAGTTCCAAATAGCCATTTGAATCCATTGCATACAATATTCATTAAACCGCGACGACTTCTGTGTATCATAATACTATTTTTCATATGCTTAATTGCATTGATTTCGTTGAGCTATACATCTTTGCCATTATCGAGTTTTAGGGTATACAGTGCCGTGCGTCTCCGGAAAGAGAAGTCCGTAAAAGGAGCAACCGCAAGACAAACAGGACTCAGTGAAACTGGAAACAATGGCGGAAGAAAACAAAGAACTCCGTCTAAACCTAAATAAAATGTACCTTCTTTATCAGGAACTTGAGAAAGAAGTCGAATTATTAAAAAAGGAATCCAAAACCTCAAGAAAAACGCGATGAAACTCCACTTGCGGATAAGTCCTAAATATGTCGCGTGCAAAATTGCACGCTACAAAATAGTCTGTGTCGTCATTCCTTATCCTCAATCCCCGAGCGACGTAAAGGGGAAACTCGAGTTTTATTTTTGGTGAAAGTGGTGATTGGGGAGACTCCTTGGGAGCCCCAATCAGATATATATATATATATATATATATATATATATATATATATCAAGTGCGGTAGTGCCCAGAAAAGGGAAAATTCCAATTAACGTGTAGGTCGAGGTTCCTAGAACCAAGGCCGGAATCTCGGTTGTTCCCCTCGGTTTTGGGGATATTTCGATATATATATCAATACATATATATCGCTTTGGGTTTCGTCGTCCCCGAGAAAGACGGCGTGGCGCCCACTTCCTTCGGGAAGTTTTATTCGGTTTTATTTGGAGTTGACTGGTTGGGACCCATCCCAGCTGAATCGGTCGGGTTGGAGGTCTACTGGGACCACCAGGTGTCACTAGTTACGCGACATTTTTGGCGCCCAACGTGGGGTAAGACCTTCAAACCATAAGGTCTTATTAAAAAAAAAAATTAAAATTTTGTGAGACGGAACTCCGGGATTTCCGTTATATTAACTGGCGGCACTTTTTTATTTTTTTGGCTAATATTTCTGTTGACGGGACATAGTTTTATAAATATATATTGATCCAAATATAATTTTCTTTTATATTTTTTCGTAACTTCTTTCCTGAAGTGCCATATTTTTGTCGTTTACCCACCTTTCCTGGATTCCTGGATTATTCTTACAAAACTATACTTTTTGCTTGGGTTGGTTCGACCTTTCAAAACACTTCTATATATATATGATATATATTTTTATCATCTTTGCGCGGTTTGGTTCGAAATTGCAAAAATATATACTTATATATATATATCATTTTTATAATTTGTTGTGCTTGGGTTGGAATTTCGGTGTGGTTTCTCCTTTTTGAAACGACATCGCCTCCATTTGGTGAAGTTTGTCGCGACTATTACCATCATCGTGGTTGGTGGGTTTTATTCATTTTAACCGGTGTCGGGCATGAGATAGAAATTAGTTTCGGACCTTGCTTAAATTGGGTAGTGAATTATTCCGTGTTGGTGATTGAAGATTTTATTACTTTCGGGTTTTGGAGTAGGTCGCAATAATTCCTTAAGACTTTTTTCATTCTCGCTTTGCGTCGCGGGAGATTGGTGGTCGGTTTGCGACAACACGTAATACTTGTTTCCTTAAGCAAACGTCTTTCTGGGGTTCTTGGAACCCTTTTTGATTATCTCATCGTTTGTGGTTTGTACCGGGTACTTCTCTTCGTTCTTGACTACCCCTCTGTATATTGGTGGAACTGTGGGGGAGTTGTACCTCCTGTGGGGGTTTATCTACACTTCTCGAACGACTTTTTGTTGGACGTCGGATAATTTCTCGTTGGGTGAGCCACATTTTCGGAGTATTTTGTGAGAAAGGGTGAGGTTAATTCTACTTCTGGTAGAGCTTTGGTTTGTGGAAACTTCGTTGATTTTACTCTATCCAGTAGTTGATCCGGTTACATTGTTGTCGAGTAGGTGCGATGGAGATCAATAGGTTGTCTCAGGAGGAGATGACCTACGAGGTCGTGTGTCGGGGCCTGAAGGCCGGCGTGGTGGAAGCGATGAGGAAGTCGGTCAGGGCCGCGAGGTTACTGGAGCGGAGAGTGTCAATCGAGGCGATTGAGTACCCTTTTAAGTTTTAAGTGAGGCCGTGGAGGCAAAAATTCGAGATCGAGGATCTACTGGGGAGTCCTATAGTACAAGGCTCCTCAGAACTTAAGAAGGTGGCCACGAAAATCGAGTGGGTGATGTCGCGACTCGCGCGGTCACAGCTCGTGTCGGAGGAGGATGAGGAATAGAAGAAACAACTCAAAACGGAGTTGGCCATTTTGTTGGTGAACCTGGAAGGGGACGAGGCTCTCGAGGAAGAAGAGGAGAAGGAAATGCGGATGAGGACCACAGGAGAAGGAAGTGGAGGACAAGCCTCTCCGCTCAAGACCGCTAGACCAGGGACATCAACAGGAAATACGGAAGGACCAGCAAGGCCAGTCCAGGCGATGGCGGAAAAAGCGGAAAATCTGTCCAAGTGGGGACTGAGCTTTACCGGAGATCGCTGCGGTGCATCCGTCAACTCGAGCGGGTGGAAGAATTACGGGAAGATGGGGGCGGGAGTGAGTCCCAGTTGTTCAGGTAGGCAGTGGATCTTTTTTGTGGGAAGGCACTCCTCTGGCTTAGGGCGGTTAGGAGGTCGGTTAGTTCCTGGGTTTAGAGTTGGTGAGGGAACTCAAAATAGAGTTTCTCCCTCCCAATTACGATGATTTGTTCCTTAAGGAAATCAGTCGCCGCACACAGGGCAAGGAAGAATCCATCGGGGTTTACGTGCCGATTATCAGCAGTATGTTCCGTCGTCTCGCGGAACCCCTGACGGAGCGTAGGAAACTCGGCATCCTGCAAAGGAATTTAGCCCCATTCTATCAGACCCAGGTGGGTCTGGCGAAGCCAAAGATCATCTCGGATCTGGTCGCAACAGCGCGAAGGGATTCGCCAGTAGTGGTTCGGAGGGACCAGCCACCAACGAGGCACATTCGTTGCTTTAACTGCAACCAGGAGGGGCATATGTCGAACGTATGTTCGGCACCGAGGCGGTGTTATGGGTGTGGAAAGGTTGGCGTGATCCGGCGGGATTGTCGCCAGTGTTCGGGAAATGGGAATCGACCTCCTGCACCAAGCATGGCGGGAGCGTCGGCAATATTTGGGGAGGTTGCCTGATGGCAATCAGTCGGGGGCGTGTGTTCATGTAGGTTTCACATTTGAAGTTCAGGATAACGATGTACGTCCGTATTTAGGAGTTAGCTTGTATGGGGTTAGGATTGTAGGGCTTGTAGATTCCGGGTCATCGCGTACTATCGTTGGTAGGCAAGGTTGGAGAATTTTGAAAGATTTAGGGCTTGGATTAGCACAGGGAAAAATCGGTAGTGTAGGCTTAGCAAACGGCGCAGGAGTAGGGATAGATGGGACAGTGTGTGTACCAATTGAGGTGCGTGGAAAAACCCAGATGTTTGGTCATCGCCTCTCTACCCCAAACCTTAATTTCGGGCGCGGATTTTCTTACACGACCGGGAGTGGTGTTGGACATGGGCTCGGGTGAATGGAGCTTCCATCGTCAACCAACCGTCGGCGTGTCCGCCATTATGGAGAGAGCGGAGTTGGATGAAAAACCAAGAAAGGCAGTTGGTTCCCTTGTGGAAGGGGCATTTGGGGATATGCCAGAAGGCTTAGGTTGCACTCAATTGGTCGAACACAAAATTAAGACGTCGTCTGAACCAATTAAGCAGAGATACTATCCAGTGTCTCCTGCGGTCCAGCGGCATATAGATAGTGAGTTGGAGGACATGTTGAAGAACGGGGTAATCGAAAAATCGAACAGTCCGTGGGCTTCTCCGATCGTAATGATCAAGAAGAAGGACGGCTCATTTCGTTTCTGTGTCGATTACCGCAAACTTAACAAGGTTGCGGAAAGGGATGCTTATCCCCTGCCGTACATAACATCCACTCTGGACAAGCTTCGGAACGCCAGATACTTATCTTCGTTTTACATTAAGCCCGCATATTGGCAAATTCCAGTGGAGGAAAAATCGCGGCAATACACGGCCTTTACGGTCCCAAATAGGTGTCTTTTCCAATTTAGGAGGATGCATTTTGGGTTGCACAACGCACCAGCAACATGGCAGAGATTCATCGACATGGTACTAGGTCCCGACCAGGAACCGCATGTGTAGGTACACCTCGATGATATCATCGTGGTTACGAACGAATTTGAGAAACACCTTTCTATTTTGAAGGAAGTGCTCAGGCGTCTTCGGGAAGCTGGTCTAAAACTTGGAAAAGATAAACGTGATTTCTGCATGTCCTGTCTTAGGTATTTAGGATACGTATTCGACCGTCAGGGGTTGCACGTTGACCCGGAAAAAGTAGCTAGTATGGTTAGGATTCCTGCGCAATTTGCTCAAGAAGAGCACCAAATTTTCCTGGACGGACGAATGCGAGGGGAGTTTCAGAAGGGCAAAGGAGTGCCTGGTTACTGGCCCGATCCTAACCTGCCCGGATTTTGAGCGTCCTTTTGTGGTGCAAACCGACGCCTCGGACTACGGTATAGGAGCAGTGCTCAGTCAAACGTTCGAAGATGGGGAAAAGGCAATATGTTATTTGAGCAGGTCTTTGAATAGGAGCGAGAGGAACTACTCGACAAGGGAGAAGGAGTGTTTGGCCGTACTATGGGCAGTGGAGAAGTTGCGACCATATATCGAAGGTGTTTGATTTACGGTCGTGACGGATCACTATTCCTTGCGGTAGATTAGCGAGGTGGGCGGTTAAGCAGTATGATTTCGAAATCATACATAGGAAGGGAAAGGAACACGTAGTTCCGGATATGCTCTCTAGGGCCGTAGAGGTGGCGGCAGGTATAGAGGAAACCCGAATTTCGGATCCGTGGATCCAAAATATGATGGATAAGGTTGCGGCTAATCCCTTCTCATATCCGAAATGGAAGGTAGATGCAGGGAAACTATTGAAATACGTTAGGGCAAATCACATAATCGTTCGTGACGAGGGCTTAGAATGGAAAGAGGTGGTGCCAAAGGCAGATAGGTTAGAGATATTAAAGAAGTGTGACGACGATCCACTAGCAGGGCACATGGGAGTTAGGAAGACTTACGCTAGAGTAGGGACCAGGTATTATTGGCCGAAAATGCGGGCCGATATTACCCGGTATGTTAGGAGCAGTAGGATTTGTCAGGCAGTGAAACCAATGAACACCAAACCGGCTTGTTTGATGGTACAGAGGAGAGGGGTAGTAAACACCTGGCAGATGATCTGCGTTGATCTGGTGGGACCGCTTCCGAGGTCTACCAGTGGATATACTTTTATTCTGATCGTTGTTAGTTATTTCACGAAATTTCCACTCCTGTTCCCGTTGAGAACAGCAACCGCAAAAACCGTCTCCAAACATCTCGAAGTCAATGTCTTCCTTTTGTTCGAAGTACCCGCCACAATCGTATGCGACAATGGACCTCAGTTCTGCGGCTCGGAATTGAATAAATTGTGTCAGACATACGGGACGCGAATAACATACACAGCGAATAACATCACCCGCAGGCTAATCCAGCCGAGCGGATTTACCAAATTTTGAAAACAACTTTACGCGCGTACGTTACGGAGAACCATAGAACCTGGGATACACACGTGGCTAAGGTCGTGTGTTGTATCCGAACCGCGCAGCACGACATATTAGGGGTTACCCCATATTACGCGAATTTCGGTATGGAAATGGAAACGGCGGGAAGAAGACCGGGAAACACAATAGGAGTTATAGGTAAGAAATTGACTGTAGCAATACAGAAAACTTCGAACCTGTACAACCTGAGGCGAAGGGACATACAATACCTGCCAAAGGAACTAGTTTGGCGGAAGAATATGATGCTGTCGGATGCAGCAAATTATTACGCGGCTAAATTAGCGCCGAAATATGTCGGGCAATTTAAAGTGCGAGAAAGCGTTTCGCCGTCGACGTATATACTCGAGGACAAAAACGGGAAAGAAAGGGAACATGGGACGTGAAAGATTTAAAGCCATATCGAGACAGAGAGTAAAACGAAAAAAAGAAACGGAACGACTCTTACTTCGAAATTTGCAAGCAAAGGGTGGGTTTGTCGCGTGCAAAATTACACGCTACAAAAGAGTCTGTGTCGTCTTTCCTCGTCCTCAATCACCGAGCGAGGTAAAGGGGATACTCGAACACCTCACCAAATGGCGTAAACCCTTGTTGGAAAAGTCTGCGCGGGAGCTTATGCGACGATAGGGTTCGCGGAACCCAAAGGAGTACCTATCCGGAAAAAAAAGGAACAAAATAAGCGAGAAAGGCAAACATTTATTTGCAGCATACCCCTGGGGTCTCGGAATTCTCCGGAGTCGCCGTCGACAACGCCTATGGCACGTGTAAGGCGTGTAAGCTAAGAATGACTCGGAGGAAAGAAAAAGATTAATACATACATAAATTAATACAAAATAAGAAATCCATCACACAATACCATTGAACACAAATAACTAAGAAACAATCACACATCAAAACGAAATAAAACACAGACAAACCAATTATATGAAAACGAATAACATTAATACTTAAACACAAATAAACCAATGCATAACACGAACATCATAAACACCACGTATGTATATGTGTGTACCCTTGTCCAAAGTCATCGACAATTGTGTATGCATGCAGACCGAGAGAGTGAGACACCGAGGGAGGCCGCCAGTGCTCTGGATGTGATTCCTTTTGCACTGGTAGCCAAGCAGCGGAACATCTGATCGACGGAGTCGGCACATACGCCAGTGGGCGCAGACACACTCGTACCACGAAAGACAGGTCAGCGGGTAGATATTGTTGCGATCGTGGAGTGTTGATGAATGTATGCGGGTGGGGAAGAATGAAAAGAGCCAATCAAACAAACAAAAAGGAAATAAACCACAGAAAAAAAGGAAAGGAAAGAAGACAAAGACGAGGACGACAGAAGACGAGACACCAGGGCAGAACGCGAGACGGTGGATATCGTGAACAAAGGAAACAAAGGGAGCAAACGGATGAGTACCCCTTTGTGGGATTTTGGTTCTTTTGTAATTCCGATAAACGAATATATGTGTGTTGTTACCGTCGAATTCCCGGAGACCGATTGAACGCCAGCCGCTCAATGGAGAATGGCCGTGCGCTAAAGATGTTAAGTTTGGGCGCCACGCAGTTGCCCTTCCGCTCAACACGCTTCTTACCTCTGGAACTGCGACTAGTGGTGGGGGGGGGGGGGGGAATCCAATCTCCACAAAAAACAACACCCGGTCCCAAAAACAAAACACCGAAAGCAAAAAAAAAGAAGGACCACAGACACTTGACTTCACAAATTACAATTTATTCAAGAAAAAAACTTAATCCTATCTTAAGTACTAACAATGCTTTATTTGCTTGATTGTTTATTTCAAAAAAAATTCAAAAACTTATTAAATTGTTTAACTAATTAATACACAGAGGAACTTTTTTTTTTGTTTTTTACGTGTACTTTAGTGTGTAACTTTCTTTTCCTTCGACCTCAATCTATCACCTTTCAGGGGTTCACTTTTCCCTCGTCTTCTACAGTCGGATCTGGTCGCGTTTCCCAATCTCTTAAGTTTTCACTTTTTTTTTTAATTTTTTTGTTTTTCACGTGTAAATTAATGTGTAATCTTCTTTTCTTTTCACCTCACTCTATCACCTTTGAGGGCTTCACTTTTCCCTTTTCCTTGTTTTCGAATCGATCACTTTTACACTGGTCTGGCAGTTTTCTTCTTTGGGCTTCCAATCACGATGCGAACTCGGGTCACTTTTCCGGCGTTGCACGGTCGAAAACGATTCACCGAAACCCAGAAAACGCTCGGAAGGCAGCCACCAATAAAAAAAACGAGTTGAGCACAATAACGACTTTCCTGCGCGAGATCCCGTCTTCCTACTATCTATCTTATTTTATATATATAGTTTTCCTTTTATTTTTTTTGGTTTAATTCCACGGCCAACCTACCGAGAACTCACGCGTCCGAACTCAACCTTCGCTTCTCACCACCTCCCCTAAAACCACGTTCAAACCCGCCTACATCCCAATGTCACCCACGCCAACCCGATCAGATGTTGACTATCACTTCCACTTGCGGGACGTACGCCTATTGGAGCCATCACCCGATCAAGGAGTCCGCTAAATACCCATCACGCAACCCTAAGAACGGCTAGTGTGTTCCTGGAAAGGGGGAAGCCGAGGGAGCACCAACAGGTTCGCACCAGAAAGGAAAGAGAAAAATAAAGAAATTAAAAAAACAAAGAAGCCCTGCGGCGGTATCGAACCGGATACCCCCGATGCTGCAATCGACCACCCTTTTTTAACTTTAAAATTCTTTTTTATTTTTTAAATTCACGATTCTTAAAACTGTACAAATGATTAATGATTAAATCTATCTTAATATCTAAATCTATATCTTACTGACCCATCGCAGGTGCTCTAAAATAATCTAAACTTACTTATATATTTGCCTTTCGGCGTCTACTACTAATATTGTTTTTTTGCAGTCCATATGGACAATCTTTATTGTTTTTGCTTACTGGCCAAGAAAACTTAGGAAAAACTTGGCGCTCTAAACATTTTTTCTTTATTGTTTTTGCTTACTGGCCAAGAAAACTTAGGAAAAACTTGGCGCTCTAAAATTTTTTTTTTGAAATTTTCTTAAAACTTAAGTAACCCTAACTCTAATTAACTTAAACTATGTCCGTGACATTGCGGACGTGTGTACAAGGGCGTGTACGTTATTTATATGCTGGACATATATAATCTACACGCCTTTCTACACCTTTTTTTTTTTTTTTGTTTTTTGTTGTTTATTTATTTATTTATTTTTTTTTTATTTTTTTCTTAGTCTAACTTAACCTAACTTAAATCTATGTAAGTGGGCTGTTGTCCCACAGACCGACTATCCGATCAGTCGTTGGCGATGGCGGAGACTGGTTCTGGTGTAACCACCAAAAAAAGAGCCGCTCCTTTGCACTTTCTCTCCTATCTCGAGCGGGGATCGCTCTACTGAACCGGAGTTCCGAACCGATTCATAGTGGAGTCGCCTGTTAAATGTTCAGCGTACAGCGTGGAAGATTATAGGACATCCACTCATGTCCTGAATCAGATTTAACGAATCTAAATAGAGGAAGGCCTCAGGTGGAATAAAGCCGGTGTAGCGCGCCCTCTCATGATACATAAAGTTCGGGTAATAAGCCCCGAAGATCAGACTGTTGGTAGACATCATACTCCTTGCAATGTGTCGTCGCGTTAGTGAAATTATAAAATTGTCTACTCTTTTCACGTTAGCCCTGTTGTACAAGACAAGAAGTTGCGATAGTACTTCTTGTACTCGGATTCAGGTGTCCGATACAACCGGAGACAGGTCCTAAGACACCGTCTCTCGAACGCTCTCATCTTTTCCATCTGGGAAGGGCTCACGTTGAACCAAAGAGGACAACGATATACCGTGACTGGGCTTATGAGGGACATGTAGCAGATTACCTTCACCCTGGTATCAAGTTGGCTACTGTAAAACAGCTTTCTTACCACAGCAAAGGCTTTTCTAGCATTGGTCAAAGCCTTCTCTATATTTTTGTTAAGATACAGAAAATGATCCAACCAAATGCCGAGATATCTGACTACACTTTTCACGATTAGCGGCAGATTAATGCAGAACTCTTTCCAGTTCGCACGCGTATCACTTGAAGCCCTGTGCACCGGGGCACGGAAAAGAACAGTTTCACATTTTAGGAAGTTGATAAGCAACTTCCAGTCATTACAAAATCCAGTTATTTTATTTGCATCCCGTTGCAACAGGGTGTTTATGACTACTACCTAGACCATAGAAGATCTGCAGTAAATATAGAAAACAATAATTGAGATCCTACAGTCCCCTGTTGTAGACCGTTTAACATACTAAATACTCTACTTGACGTTACGCCGCCACATTTCACGACGAACTTCCTACCTGTTATCATATTATGAATCATGTATAGCAATGGTTTATTTAGCCTAAGTCTGAACAACTTCAGGAAAAGGCCTTCTAACCAGACGGTATCAAATGCCTTTTCCAAATCGAACAGACAGGCACCCGTACACTGTTTTTTATCTATATTCCATTGTATGTCGGAAACCAACTTTGCAGTAGCATGCACTGTCGAATGCCCTGCCCTAAATCCAAATTCGTTGTCCGGTAGAATATTATTGCCCTCAACCCATGTCTGCAGAGCTCGAATGACAATCTTTTCAAATGCCTTGCTGATGGAAGGAAGTAGACTTATCGACCGAAGATTAGACGGAATGCTTTTGTCTTTATCCCGTTTAGGGATTGGTTGCACTAAAGCTATCTTCCAATGTGCCGGGTAATGTGCATTACTAAGTGCATTGTTAAACAGTGTAGTGTAAATTTCCACTGCAGCCGGAGGGAGATGGTTGAGCACGATGTTCGGGATACCATCTATCCCAGCCGATTTCTTGTTATTAATGGACTTAAAGACAACCTGGAGATCTTCTTGCGTGATCACTATATGATTTGCATCGTTGGCGATGGCATTATTTGCCGTATTTACGTCATCGAATCTGGTGAAACCAGGATTCTCAGATCGCCATCGACTGATCTCCTCATGTAGATGGAAGTGATTTACCAGGGCTCTGTTCTCTAGATCGCGATTTGGTCGACTGACCTCGTTGACCTTATACACTTTCTCGAAAACAGCGCCTATGGTCTTAACCTTCTCTTGGAGAACTTCGACCAGGAAGAATTCGTCATCTAGCATTGACTGATCTGGATATATATCAACTGATGTCAGTAGCTGTGCGTTGTCGTTTGTTCTCGGAAGTCGAACGATCGGAATGTCATTTTGATCTTTCCTCCTGAATTTATTTACTTGCGGGATGTTCCCACCCGGGTTGTTGGATCGTACAGCCCGGATTTTATTGCCCCAATGCAAATTTATGAAAAGATTAAAATTTATTTTTATTAGCTGTTGGAGGTTTTTGATCTCTGACTTCAGGGATCTAACTTCCGGACTTCTCGGGTCTGTAAAGTGTCTGTGCAAGAGTTTGAGTCTTGACAGCAGTCTACTTTTCTGCACGTGAAGTGCGTCGATGGTGGCATTCCGAAAGACATCGCAGTCATCGGTCGGCACTACCTTCGGTATCGTTCTGTCCATTGTACGCACTATGGCGTCGTCCATTTGTTTGAGGTACCTATCAACCTCCTTGTTCGTTAGGTTTCTGTTCGTTGGCGGATTGATCGCACTCGACCGGAGTTCCCTGGCTGAAGCCCTGGAAAAACGTGGCCAGCGAGACTTATTGTAATTATAAGGATTTCGCTGGACATATTCCCCAGATCAGCCACCTCGTTCGGGAGTTGAATAACCGCTGAAAAATCAAGATGATCACTATCGTACTCAATCTTGGTTAAGCAATTCCGTGTGCTTGTGTCTACATCCTGTATTGTCAGTCGTCTGTCAATCAATAGTAGATCCAGATAATTCCCGCTTCTGGGAAATGATGGTATTTCGGTTGTAAGCAGATCAGCCCTCAACTAATCCTGCTCAATCAACCAGTTCTTCAAGGCGATCCCCCGTGCGCAATTCCTATTGCATCCCCAGTCTTGATGCCTGGAGTTCAAATCTCCTGCAATTATATAATAAGTATCTTCTGAGCTCAGTCGAAGACATCTGAAGAGATTTTCGAGCTCTGGAATGAAATTACATCACGTGCAATTGCTTACCGCCCGAGAGCGGAATGCGTGCGATACACGTCTCTAGCAAACGAAACCTACGCGCTTCATTGCTATACATGAACTTATGATTAATAGATTTCTTAATTAAAAGAGCGACTCCGCCACCATGATGGGTGCGGTCTCTCCGAGTAATATTGCACTTATTATACCTGAGGGTGTGCTTTTGGTTGAGCTTCGTTTCGCTAACCATTATAACATCAGGATTTTGGTCTCTTAACAGTTGGCCGAAGGAAAGTTTCCTGTTGGTCCCTATTAGTGAATTTACATTTATCGCGAGGATCTTAATGTCGTCAGCTGCAGTCGATTGCCCACATCCTGCGCTACCGAGATCACACCAGTGTCCTGGAATATGACACCGTCATGATCAATGCCCCACACGCCCACCTACCATGACGAATCTGTAGCATATTTCTTGGTGAAAACCTTTTAACTGTCGGATTCCATAATAGCGTATCCGGATTCCTGGGTACACTCATATATTTAAAAATCGAGCAAGAGTTTTATTTCTGGTGAAAGTGGTGATTGGGGAGACTCCTTGGGAGCCCCAATCAGATATATATATCAAGTGCGGTAGTGTCTAGAAAAGGGAAAATTCCATCGCGTAAGGTCCCGTTTCGCTCGGTCGTAAAGTGCAGTTCGTGGTCGAGAACCACAATCGGTTGGCGACACAAAGGTCGCTTCGCGAAAATTTTGGTGGCCCGTAGTTTCGGTACCGGTACGGTACCTCGCGGTTCTTGTTGAGGTATTCGGGGTTGGCCGGTACCCGCTATCCCTTTGTGGCGTGTCGTCCCCTTTTTTGTGTGTGTAGGATGAACAGTTGGCGACCGAGCCCAAGCAATAGCTGGTCAAAAGTTAATTCAAGCGAATTAACGTGTGGGTAGAGGTTCCTAGGCCCACACCAGGTGTCGCTAGTTACGCGACATGAAGAGAAGCCGGACCTTGAAACAAATCGGGCGTCAAAGAAGCGACCCAGTAAGAAATGAAGAGCTGGGTCTTCGCCGGAAATTGAGATCCCTAAAGAGAATAGAAATGTTCTCTCTCTGTTAAAAAAACCGTCTCGTGGCGAACCACGTCCTTCGCCGGTTATAAATGTCGTCGGCATTACGGACTATAAAAATTGTATCTTTGTATAAGCGTGTTCGAGAGCCGGTGTCTAAGGACCTGTCTCCGGTTGTATCGGAAAACTGAATCCGAGTACAAGAAGTACTATTGCAACGAGGTCTTGTACAACAGAGCTAACGTGAAAGGAGTAGACAATCTTATAATTTCACTCACGCGATGACACATTGCAAGGAGTATGACGTCTACTAACAGTCTGATCTTCGGGCTTATTACCCGAACTTAATGTATCGTAAGAGGGCGCGCTACACCGGCTTTATACTACCTGAGGCTTTCCTCTATTTAGATTCGTTAAATCTGATTCAGGACATAAGAGGATGTCGTATAGTCTTCCACGCTGTATGCCGAACAGGTGACAGGCGACTCCACTATGAATCGGATATCGCTCGGGAACATGAGGATCAACTCCGGTTCAGTAGAGCGATCTCCGCTCGAGATACGAGAGAGAGTGCAAAGGAGCGGCACATTTTTGGTGGTAACACCAGAACCAGTCTCCGCCATCGCCAGCACCTGATCGGATAGTCGGTCTGTGGGACAACAGCCCACTTACATAGATTTAAGTTAGGTTAAGTTAGACCAAGAAAAAAAAAAACAAATAAAAGAAGAAAAAAAAGGTGTGCAAAGGCGTGTAGATTATATATGTGAAGCATGGAAATAAACGCACACACCCTTCTACACACGTTTTTTCTTTTTCTTTTCATATTTTATCTTAAAATCTACCTTCCACTACACTAGACTATGTAGGTCGGCCGTAGGTTGCTGCTACTAGATCTGCATCTAATTCGCTGCAAGACAGTGACCGACTGCGCCCACACCGAGATCCGCAATACCCCTTCTACTCAGGGTCTAAAGGGTTCGACGAGGGAGTTCCTTCGCTCCCCAGCAACCAGAATTTTCGATGCTGCGTTGCAACATCCCGTATATCCCGCCTTGAGACCGCCATACTGAACCGGAGGAGGCCTTCCTCAGCTCGTTGTGTGACGGAGCGGTCGTGGTTGAGTCGCCCATCCACAGTTGAACGGGCGGTATGAAAGAGGACCGGTACCGCATTTATGTCTTGTATCAGACCGTTCATGTCAAAATAGAGGATTGCTTCTGGGGGACAAAGCCATTGTGCCGTACCCTTTCGTGGTATTGGGGATTGAGGTAGTAAGCCCCAGAGATCAGATTATTGACCGAGTTCATCGCTCTAGCAGTATGAAATCGAGTCAATTTCACCAGGAAATTATCCACTCTTATCAGGTTTGCCCTGTTGTATAAGACGTCATTGGAATAGAATTTTGTGTACTGGGACTCTGGAGTTCTATAAAGGCGAAGGCAAGCCCCAAGACAAGCCCTCTCGAACAACCGAATCTTTTCCATCAAGCTTGCACTCACGTTGAACCACACGGGACAGCCATAGGTGAGCATTGGCCGGATGAGCGTCATGTAGCGGATGACCTTCACCCTCGCATCGAGTTGGTTGTTATAAAACAGTCTCTTTGTAAGAGCAAAAGCGCCTCGGGCCCTGGCCAGAGCAGCATCTACATGTTTGTTAAAATATAGATACTGATCTAGCCAGATCCGCAGGTATCTGACTACAGTCTCTTGCGCCAGTGGTTCCCCATGTTTTCCAACGATTGAGAACTTTCGCCAATTCTTTTTCGTATCCGCCGAGGCCTTATACAACGGCGTTCTGAACAGAATGGTTTCTGATCTCCGTAAGTTAATACTCAACTTCCAGTCATCGCAACTTCTCATAAATGAATCGAAGTCACCCTGCGTGAGAGTAGTGATTTCCTCGATCTTTTTGCCTGATCTGTACACGATCAAGTCATCGGCATACGCAATTGCATGAGGAAGAGAACTTAACAGATCGCTCAAGTAAATGTTGAACAGGATCGGCGAATTAACGGCACCCTGTTGGAGACTATTTTTTACCTCAAATATACCTGTGGACGTCACGTTGCCATTTTTGACGACGAACCGTCTACCGGTAAGCATGTTACACAGTAGGTACAGCAGTGGTTTGCTAATGCCTAGCCGATTGAGCTTGTAGAAAAGTCCTTCTAACCATACGGTGTCAAAGGCCTTTTCCAAATCAATCAAGCAGGCACCCGTACATTGCTTCTGGCTCTTGTTCCATTGGATATCCGACACCAGTTTCGACGCAGCATGAATAGTGTCATGCCCCGCTTTGAAACCGAATTGGTTATCCGGAATTATATTTTTGTCCTTAGTTCAGTTGATCAGAGTTCTATTGATCACCTTCTCGAATACCTTGCTGATATTCGGAAGGAGACTTATTGACCGGAGGTTGCAAGGATTCGAAGAATCTTTTCCTCTCTTGGATATGGGTTGCACAATCGCAGTTTTCCAATGCTCTGTATAATGTGCATTATTCAAAGCATTGTTAAACAGGATTGTGTACATATTAACCACTTCCAGGGGGAGGTGTCTTAGCACAATGTTGGAGATCCCGTCGATTCCAACAGACTTTTTCTTCTTTAATGATTCGAAGACCGCTTGGAGTTCTGTCTTCGATATGAACGGGGGTTGAACCCCTTCGTCGGCGATGGCATTATCTGCCATGTTATCATCATTGAACACGACAAAGCCAGTGTTCTCAGATCGCCATTGTTGCATGTCTTCTCGAAGTTGAGAGTTGCTAGCCAGTACGCGGTTATCCAAGTCGTGGTTCGGGCGAACGCTCTCATTCACCTTGTACACTTCTTGGAAGACCGCGCCTAGTACCTCCATTTTTTCTTGCGGATCTTCGACCACAAAGAAGTTATCGTCTAGTACAGCGTTATCTGGATCAATACCTGCTGAAGTCAGTATTTGTACATTGTCCGTCGTTCTGGGAAGCTTAAGACATGGAAGATCGCTTTGTTTATTACTTCTGAAGAATTTATTTATTTGAGGAAACATACTCGGGTTGTTAGATCTCACAGACCGAATCTTATCGTTCCAGAACGAATTAACAGAAAGTCTGTAGTTCTGGGCAATTAATGTCTGAATGTTCTTAATTAGCGATTTCAGTGTCCTGACTTTTTCACTACGTCTGTCAGTAAGCCGCCTGTACAATGTTCTTAGTCTTGACAGGAGTCTACTTTTTTGTTGGTGTAGTGCGTCAATTGTCGCATTGCGGTAAATGTCTTGGTTGTTTGTACGTATATACCGTGGTATCGTGCTGTCCATCGTTCGTTTAATTGTCTCATCCAATTAAATTAGATACATGTCAATCTCTTCGTTTGACAAGTTTCTATTCGACGGTATGTGGAGCGCGTTCGAAGAGAGTGCTCGTGTTATTTGTCTGGAGAAGCGTGTCCATCGTGCCCTACTGTAGTTGTAGGTGTACGTTTGAACATACTCTCCTAATTCCGCAATGTCGTTGGGGATCTTGAATTCGGCACTGAGTCCGCAATGGTCACTGAGGTACACGAATATGTTCAAACAGTTTACCGTTTGTGAGTTTGAGTCTGTCAGCTGCAGTCTTGCGTCTAACAACAGTGGATCCAGAAAAGAGCCGCTCCTGGGATAGGACGAGATCTCTGTTGCTTTCAAATCGAGTCTATACTCGACACTGTGCAAGCAAAACCAGCTGTTAAGCTGGTCCCCTCTATTGTTGGAAATTATGTTTCCCCAATATCCATGTCGGGCATTTAAGTCCCCGGCCAAAATGAAATAGTTCTCCTCCGAGTCCAGCCTCAGACATCGAATGAGTGAATCGAGCTCTGATATAGTTGTTCTGGAACTAGGGTTGCCAGAGGAGTAGACCGACGCCGCATACAACCTCCATCCACTGCGGAGCGAAATGCACACGATGCAGACTTTCAACTCCTGAAACCTTCGTACTTCAGCACTATACACTACTTTATGTTTTATGTTATTTTTAATGAAGATCGCAACACCGCCTCCACCACTGGAATTGGGTCGGTCTCTTCTAATAACATTATAGTTGCTGTGCTCCAGTATGCCTCTCCGAGTTAGCTTGGTTTCGCTAATCAGCATCAGCTCTGGGCTTTGATCGTCTAACAGTTTATAGAGCTCATTTTTTCGCGGGACCCCTATCAATGAATTTGCATTCACTGCAAGGATCTTATAAGAAGTCTCCGTCTGCGCAGCCATTAGGACTGTAGACGTGCTGGGTTCTGCAGGAGCGCCAGAATTTGGCTGACCTGCTCCTCTAACCGAGCCATACGCCTTTCAATGGACGCTTTCCATTCGGGCGCTGGTTCGTGTGCTTTTGGCACTGGGGCTTGCGGCACTACCTTTGGTGGTTGCTGCTTTTCCGTGCTCCTCTGACTAGACGCCATTTGGGCGTAGGTCACTTGAGGCGTTACGGGTATGGCTGCCCCGAGTGGATTTTTCACTGGGGGCTGCTTCTGCAAAACCATTTTTGATTTTAGCTCTTGGAATTTAGGGCAACCCCGATAGTTGTCGGTGTTCCCCGAGTTCCCGCAGAGTACGCACTTAAGCTGACTTTTGTCAGTTGTTCCCTATTTTCCCAGAGGACAGTCCTCAGCCTTGTGGTTTTCACTGCACTTCACGCATCGAGGCCGCATTTGGCAGTTCGACGCGGCGTGCCCAAACCTTTGGCAGCGAACGCATTGGAGAATGCCATCGCTCCTTTGTATGCTCTCACATATGCAATCCGAGTCCTCTAATGTTTCGATGTCTTATAGATTACCGGGCTTGCTGTCTGGTGTCATCTGAACAATATAAAAGGGAAGTTTCCGCCCCTACCTCTTTGCCTTGTGCTCTTTGAGTAGTTGGAAAACCTTTTCCGGTCCAAGTGGCACGGATAACTTCAGAAGCATTATCTGGAGTTTTTCGATTTTGGGTGTGAAGGAAAAGAACTCCGTCTTCGAAGCCTTTAGAGCCCTTTTCAGCCTGTTATGATGATTCACTGTCTTGCAGCGTATTGCATATTTGTTAACACCTTTATTTTTTCGTATACTAAAATTAACACTACCTACTGCCGTCCTACATACCTGTGCAGTTTGTAGAATGTCCTCCTCGAAAACGTTGATCGGTGGAACTTTTATCTTTTTGGATGACTGTTACTGTTGTTGCTGTACTGCTGGCTGCTGTTGTTGGACCGGTGCTGTCTTTTTCTGCTGCTTTGGCTTATCGTTTGGTACTTGTTGTTTTTGTTTTTGCTCTTGAGCTGCTGACTGCTTTCAAAGCTGGGCATCTGTTTTTTTGTTGCTGCTTCTTAAGCTTTTTTGCCGGTTGTTGTTGTTGTTGCTGCTTCTCGTTTTGCAGCTGATTGTGGTCAGGCAACTGTTGTTGTTGTTGCCCGACTCGTAGTACCCTTTGTTCTTCCTCCCTCTTTCTTCTCGCGAGAGTACTTTCCCGGAGTTTTCTGATCTCGTAGAGGAGTTTTTACGTCTCCTCCTTCAGATCAATGACCTTCCCCTCCTTTTAGCGAATTATCGCCTCCACCTCTTCTTCAGTATCTAATAATCTAAAACTGCTTACTGCGAATCGTCCCTCCCTCCCATCAGACACATATGAGTATGCTTCATCTTCGGCGTCAGCCTCGTGTGATGTCTCTTGCGATGACGTATACGATGCGCTTTCTTCCTCTCGGGGTTTATTACATGACGCCATAGTGCTGCGCCGTTTTGTACTGGAGGAGGTCTGTTTTCTCCTCCTCCTCTTCGTGGTGCCATCTTTAGGAACCGTTGGTTGGCGGCATGACTCTACTGCCAACGTTTGCTGGTTCTCGCCGTCCGTTTCTGGGCTAGCGGACTGCCCTTTCTCCTCCATTGTTTGCACTTCCTCACTTGCAATTACGTAGTTGGAGGAACTAAACGTGACGAAAGATAGATTTTAAGTCTTTAGTGACAATCTTTTATTTATTTATTCCTTTGCAAAGAAAACATATAAAAAACTTGTCTAAACTTAACTATGTCCCTAACAGTACGGACACGTGCACCAGGGCATATATGTTGTGTATATGCCTAACATATATAATTTATACGCCGTGATGCACCTTTTTTTTGGTTTTGATTCATATATTGTTTTTTTTTTTTTGGTTTTGTTGTTTTATTAATTTTTTTTGGATTTTTTTTTCTCTTAATATCTACCTTAGAAACTATGTAAGCTGGCCACTATGGTCAGCTATCTGATCCTCTTGAAAAGCTAGCGGTGGCAGAGGCTGGTTTTGGTGTAAAATTGCCGTTCTTTGGCAAACTCTTTCCTATCTCGAGCGGGGATCGCTCTACTGAACCGGAGGAGATTCCGTGGGTGCAAACGACATCCGGTTCGTATTGAAGTCGCCTATCCACTGTTCGGCGTACGACATGGAAGATGATAGGACATCCTTGTGGATCCTGTATTAGGCCAATTGTGTCTAGATAGGGGAATGCTTCGGGAGGAATAAAGCCGTTAAGGCGCACCCTTTCATGGTACATACTATTGGGGTAGTAAGCCCCAAAGATCAGACTGTTGGACGAGTTCATAGCTCGTGCAGTGTGCCTTCTGATTAGCTTAATAATAAAATTATCTACCCTATTCACGTTTGCCTCGTTGTACAAGACCTCGTTAGGGTAGTACTTCTTGTACTCAGACTCGGGTGTGCGATACAGATGGAGATAGCTCCTAAGTCACTGCCTCTCGAACACCCTCATATTTTCCATCTGGGAAAGACTCACGTTGAACCACAATGGACAACCGTACACCATAATAGGCCGTACTAGGGCCATGTAGCAGATTACCTTCAATCTGGTATCAAGTTGGCTGCTGAAAAACAACCTTCTTGCCGCAGCAAAGGCTTTTCTGGCTTTGGTCAGATCAATATCTATATTTTTGTCATAATACAGATATTGATCCAGCCAAATGCCTAGATATCTGACTACACTTTTTAAAGCTAACGGCCGACTATGCGGGTCAACTATGCCGAACTTACGCCAGTTTTGGCGCGTGTCCCGCGTTGCCCTGTCCAACGAGGTCCGGAAAAGACTAGTTTCGCATTTCTGGAAGTTGATAAGCAGCTTCCAGTCGTCGCAAAATCGCTAGATTTTCTCGAAGTCACGCTGCAACAAGATGTTTATTACCTCGACCTTCGGACCTGATCTGTACGCAACTAGGTCGTCGTCGTACGCAATTAAGTGCGGCATGGAACCTATAAGATCTGCAGTGAATATGGAAAACAGGATCGGGGAACCAATGGCCCCCTGTTGCAGACCGTTTTTAATGTTAAAGACCGTAGTGGAAGTTACGTCACCATTTTTCACAACGAAACTTCTACCTGTTATCATGTCATAGACCATGTATAGCAATGGTTTACTTATGCCAAGCCTGACCAACTTGAGGAAGAGGCCCTCTAACCAAACGGTGTCGAACGCCTTCTCCAAGTCAATCAGGCAGGCACCCGTGCACTGATTTTTGTTTTTATTCCATTGTATGTCGGACACCAGTTTTGACGCGGCATTAATAGTATCATGCCCCGCTAGGAATCCGAACTGGTTGTCCGGTATGATTTTCTTTTCATCAGCCCATTGCTTCAGAACTTGAATGACTATCTTTTCAAAAACCTTGCTTATGCAGGGAAGAAGACTGATCGACCGAAGATTTGTTGGAATGGACTTATCTTTGTCCCGTTTAGGGATCGGTTGAACAACAGCTGTTTTCCAGTGCGTGGGGTAATGTGCATTACACAGCGCATTGTTGAACAAGGTTGTGTAAATTTGGACCGCTTTCGGGGGAAGACGGCGAAGCACAATGTTCGGTATTCCATCTATATCTGCCGGGTTCAAATCCCGTGTAAGACAAAAAAAAAATAAAAATACTTTTTTTGTGTTGATAATAAAATAAAAAGACGTTAAGTGTGAGTGAAAGATATGGAACCAAGTGAGCGACCGGCGCTCCCAAAAACGGGTAACAGCAAAGAAACGGCTTCTGGCGCATGACGTGACCAGTCACCACAGCTTGAAACGCGGCAGAAGAGGAGGAGGAGACTTCAACAGCAATCGGCTGTAGTTAAACGCCGTTCCAGTGTCGCATCAGGCGATACTACATCCGTCGGAGAACCAGTAGCAGAAATTGGAGCAACAACAACAACAGCTGTAGAAGCAGCCTCGACCGCAGCACCAGTTGAACAACAACACGCTTTCGACTTCGTCGAATACGAGTCGGCAGAGGGAGAGGGGAGATTCTCCTACGGAGGTAGAGGGAAGTCCGACAGTGCTCTTATGTCATCCGAGTCGGAAGGCGAAGAGGAAGAGGACCGAGAAGTGCTCGAAAAAATACAGAGGGAGAAGGAGGAATTGGATGCCCACATCAAAGGCATCCAAGAAATGTTAAAGGCCAGGAGAGCGGCTAAAGAGCAACCGCAGCAGGAACAACAACAGCAACCAGCCGCAGTCAAAAAGGAGAGATGCCCTCCCATCAACGTCTTCGAACTGGAGACGAAGGACGAAACCCTATGTAAGTTGGTCGCCAAAAATGATTATTTTATCAAATATAAAGGGCCTTTAAGATTGTCTGTCCACTGCTTATCAGTTGCAGACTATCATGTAGTAAAAGAAAGTCTAGCGGTGTCGGGGGCCGAGTTTTTCTCGTATACCCCTAAAGGGGAAAAGGTGCAGACCATGCTCCTTAAGGGCGTGGATCCCACCGTTGAACCCGAGGAGATCCTCGATAGGCTGCGCTTGGCGCAGAGCGACGATGTCAAGGTCATTCGGGTTAAGCCCTTTATCACTTTGGTATCGAAAAGGGAGAACAGGATACTTCCGTTCTTTCTTGTTCAGGTCACCCCAGGCAGCAGAATTGAGAGCCTAACGAAAATAACCCATTTAGGCTCTTTGTCTGTCAAATGGGATATATTAATAAAACGAAGCACACACTCCAGTGTGCTCGTTTTCAGAGGATTGGGCATGCAGCGGCGAACTGCAACATGCACTCACGGCGCGTCAAATGCGCACTAACCCACACAAATGGTAGTAGCGAGGCCAGTGCCCCGTGTTTCAACTACCACTGTTACACCGGCTATCTCCTATGCCGAAATGGCATCAAGAAGACAACGGGTACAACAGACAGCGCCGAAGGTGGTCCCGGTCCCTGTGGACAGGCAGCCTGAAGCTGATATGGATGTGAAGGCGGTCTTGCTCTCTATCCAGAGGCAGATCGCCCAGCTCCAAAAGCAGTTCCAAGAGCAAGCAGCACGAGTAGACCTAATCTACTCGACGCTGTTTGACGAGCCAAACGCCACAAATTTTTAATGGCTGCGCACGCAGCTAGTAGCCTTAAGGTCCTAGCAGTGAATGTGAATTCGCTGATTAGGACCGAACGAAAAATACCGCTGGGTAACCTGTTGCAAACCCCTGATCCAGACGTGCTGTTGGCCTGCGAAACTAAGCTGCACCAGACGCATAAGCTCTGGTACAAGAATTACCACGTAGAGACCGACCACAATGTTTGCAAGGGGGAGGGGTCGCTCTCCTAATCAAAAAAGGCCTCTGTCATAAGGTCATGTATAACAGTGAAGTGCGAAGATTTCAAGTGCTTGAAACGTGTATCGTACGCATCCCGCTCCAGGGTGGAAAGCGGTTGTTTGTGATCGCAATCTACGCACCCGACAATAAAGACTTCAATCGTAACTCCATTTCTGAACTCGATATTCTATTCACTAGCCTGCGACTTAGCTCGGAGGAAAACTATTATATTATAGCCGGGAATCTGAACTCCAAGCATAGAGAATGGGGCAATATGGTGCACAATGACAGGGGAACCCCTCTGTATAACTGGTTAGGAGAGCACAATATTGATTTCAAGTAGATTTGCTTGCAACCGATAGGCCATCATTTCCCAGAGGCGGGTCCTGTCTGGATCTTTTGCTAATTGACAGACGATTGACGATACTAGACGTGAAAAGACGCACACAGAACTGTCTTACTGCGGTAGAGTAAGAAAGTGACCACTGTGGACTCTACGCAGCTATTCAGCTCCCGAACGAGGTGGAAGGACTGGAGGAGTATGCCCAGAGGGACCCTTATAATTATAATAAGGCCCGCTGGCCACGCTTCTCCATGACTTTATCCACAGAACAACGTTCGAGTGGGATCAATCCGCCGACAAACAAAATCCTGACGAACGAAGAGGGTGACAGGTACCTCATACAAATGGACAACGTAATAAAACGAACCATGGAGAAAACCATCCCGAAAGTAATAGAAATCGATGACAGCGATGTTTATCGAAATTCTACCATAGATGCACTTCACGTGCACAAAAGTAGACTGCTGTCAAGAATCCAGACAGGGCACTGAATTCGGAGATCAAGAACCTCCAACAATTAATACGCATAAATTACAGCATAGCTATAAGCTTGCACTGTGGCAATAAAATCCGGGCTGAACGATTCACCAACGCAATTAAATAAAATATTTCGAAGGAAAGATCAAAATGACATTCATGCCGTTAGACTTCCCAGGACGACAAATAACGAACACTTACTGACTTCAATTGGCATCGATCCAGCTAGGGTAGTGCTAGACAACGACTTCTTCGTAGTTGAAGATCCGCAGGAGGTGGAGGTGGAAAGCTATTGGTGCTGTATTCCAGCGAGTGTACACGGTCAACGAAGTAAGTAGGCCGAACCACGACCTAAATAATGAAGCCCTTCTGAACCACTTCTATCTCCGCAAAGAGATAAGTCAATGGCGATCAAAGAATCCCAGTTTCACCAGATTCAAAAAACGACGAGGAGATGGCACATAGTGCCGTCGCCTATGATGGGAATCACATCTTGATTTCTCAAGATGATCTCCGGGTATCTTCCACTCGCTGAAAAAGAAAAAGTCAGTGGGAATCGATGGAATACCGAACATTGTGCTTCGCCATCTTCCCCCCGAAGCAGTCCAAATTTTCACAACCTTGTTCACAAATGCGCTGAGTAATGCACATTACCCGATGCACCGGAAAACAGCTGTAGTGCTACCGATCCCTAAACAAAGACAAATCCATACCGACAAACCTCCGGTCGATCAGTCTTCTTCCTTGCATGAGAAAAGTTTTTGAAAAGGTAGTCATTCGAGTCCTGAAACAATGGGTTGAGAAAAATAAAATCATATCGGAAAACCAGTTCAGATTCAGGGCGGGGCATGAAACCATACATGTCGCGTCCAAACTGGTATCCGACATTCAATGGAATAAGGGCAAAAAACAATGCACGGTTGCCTGCCTGATTGACTTGGACAAAGCGTTCGACACCGTTTGGTTGGAGGGCCTCTTCATCAAGCTGTTCAGGCTAGACATAAGAAAATCTTCTATGACATGATTACAGGTAGAAAGTTCGTCGTGAAAAGTGGTGATGTAACTTCTACCACGGTCTTTGGCATCAAAAATGGTCTGCAACAGGGGGCGGTTGGTTCGCCGATATTGTTTTTAATATTCACTGCAGATCTTGTAGGTTCCATGCCGCTCTTAATTGCGTATGCCGACGATCTGGTAGCGTACAGATCAGGCCCGAAGGTCGAAGTGATAAATAACTTGTTGCAATGTGACTTCGAACAAATCCAGCGATTTTGCGATGACTGGAAGTTGGTCATCAACTTCCAGAAGTGTGAAACAATCCTTTTCAGGACCCCGTTGTACATGGCATCTTGAGATACACGCATAAGCTGGCATAAGTTCGGCATAGTTGACCCGTAGGGACGGGCTTTGGATGTGAAAAGTGTAGTAAGGTGTCTTGGCATGTGGTTGGATCAATATCTGTATTTTGACAAACATATACATATTGCTCTGACAAAAGCTAAAAAGGCCCTTGCTTTGGCAAGAGGGTTGTTTTACAGTGGCCAACTTGATACCAGGGTGAAGGTAATTTGCTACATGGCCCTCATCCGGCCAATTATGGCATACGGCTGTCCCTTGTGGTTCAACGTGAGTCCTTCCCAGATGGAAAAGTAGATGTTGTTCGAGAGACAATGTCTTCGAACCTGTCTCCGGTTATATCGCACACCCGAGTCGGAGTACAAGAAGTTCTATCCTAACGAGGTCCTGTACAAACGCACATTGCACGAGCTATGACTTCTACCAACAGTGTGATCATTGGGGCTTATTTCCCCAATAGTATGTATCATGAAAGAGTGCGCTTCAATGGCTTTGTTCCACCTGAAGCATTTCTATATTTGGACACAATTGGCTTCATACAGGATATTCAACGATGTCCTGTCATCTTCCATGTCAAACGCCGATCAGTGATTAGGCGTCTCCAATATGGAACCGGATATCGCTCGCACCCAAGAGGATCTTCTTCAGTTCAGTATGATGACGATGCCCACTCGAGATAGGAAAGAGTCTGCCAAAGAACGGCAATTTTACTGGTGGTTACACCAAAACCAGTCTCTGTCACCGCTAGCTTTTCTTAATGATCAGGTAGTTGACCATAGTAGCCAGCTTACATAGGTTTTAAGGTAGATTTTAAGAAAAAAAATCAAATCCCAAAAAAAAATATAAAACAAAAAATCCAAAAAAAATATAAATAATTAAAACAAAAAAAAAGGTGCACCACGACATATAAATTATATATGTTAGGCATATACATAATATATACGCCCTGGTGCACGTGTCCGTACTGTTACGGACATAGTTAAGATAGTATTAAGTTTTAAGTTTAGTATAAGGTAGTAGGTTAAGAAGTTCAGTCTGGCCAAGTTTTTCATAATAACGAAAAAATAATAAGATTTGTCTTCAAAGACTAAAAAAAAAAAACCGAAGATTAAGCCGAAAGGCACATTTATACAAGCATTTGAGTATGTTAGAGTACCCGCTTAGGGTCAGTAAGTTAGTATTAAGAGAAATTGTTAACTTTTAAGTTAGTTAAGCTAGTTTTTAGTATTTGTGTCTAGCAAATGAGAAAAATAGATATGAATAAAACAAAAGTACATGAAAAAAAACCAACGTTCCTGCCACAACAGCCACAGGCTAAGGTATATATAATAAACAAATATATGAAATAAACAAATGTATGAAATAAACAAATTAAGAAATAATGAATAAAGAATAAGGTTCAGGTTAAGAATTCAGGAGATTCAGGTTAAGAATTCAGGAGAATCCATTATCCAACGGTCTTTGACAATGTGTCGGTCAATACTGCCAATGTAAACAAATATATAAATCAGCAAACTGCGTTTGATAGAACTTCGTTGTGCTGATGGAACAACGATTGCATTACCGGAGTATATGAGGAGTGTATATTGTTGTGAGGATCTGACAACGAAGGCATATAACCGGTTAAGCTGACTTGGTAGGTAATTATGTTAAAGTAAGCCAGTCATAGAAGTATTGTATGATATGTTAAGAATATTAATATAATTATTGTATAATTATTATTATATATTATATTATACCCGAAGGGGGTTATTATATAAGTCCCCTTCGAGTATGGGTTAGAATATACCTGAGGTAAGGCATACCTGTCGTAAGAGGCGACTAAAAGCCACAGTTTGTTCTAAGTAAACAAAAAGGTAATAATGATGCAATGAACCAAAACAAAGGAACTATAACCCCAGGTCGAAAGTCTCGAAAAGGAAAATGTGGAATTAAAGACTAGAATCGGTGATAAGTAGTAAGAAAAGTAAAGAACCAAGAAATGAACTTAGTCAATTAAGGAGAAACAAAATTGGAAATCAAGAAAAAAAAGCCCAGCTCGGACAAAAGTTGAGTATTGTACGGAGGAGCAAGAACTCGTTTGCAGAACGAACTGGATGACAGAAAGGCGACCGGGCAAAAAACGACAGGTCGGTCGCAGGAAGTACTAAAGAAGTCAGAAAATGTACGCCTTTCCAGTAACAACGAACCTAGGTTACCAAAAGAACGAGCACCCCCGCCAATTAATGTACGCGGAATACCAGTGTACAAATAGTTACACTCTATTTTGAAGTCAACAATCCAATCTGAGTATAAAGTAACAGTGCTCAACAACAATGCGTGGAAGATAAATGTCAAGGACTCTGACAGCTATAGGTTACTCTCGCAAAAGCTAAATGCGCAAAAAATCCAGTGGTACAAGTTGAGAATGATATTAATTTCCTCGTTTTTAAATTGTAACAACCCTGGCGGCAATGTGTGTGAAAACGTCAAATAGAACAAACCCAAATAATCTGTCAAATACGCCATATTTAAATTCGTGCCTTCCGAATTCGCGCTCTTTCGGAAATTCTGAGCCCACGGTGCCGCCACGAGTCTGCCAAAAATAGTAAGTATTACTTGTATAAAATACCATGTATTGTATGTGAATGAATTCAGTTTCTAGAGAATAAACGTCACCAAACGAAAGTAAGGTACGTTCTTTTCATTGGACTCGGGCTCAGAAGGTCCAGTCAGGACACATTTCTTGCGCAGCCGTGCACATCTTTATTCTTATTTTTGTTCGTTGACAACGAGATCCCAACGAATAGCCGCCTGCGACGAAGGATTGCTATCGTGCACTCGTAGTCAACGGAGACGAAAAGGATACCTGCCGTATGCGATCACACCTGCCGCCTGGCACCAGTTACCGCTCAGCATCAGTCGTCGCCTGCGACGGAACCGCATTGAACGGTTCACTGTTACAAACCGTTACTGCCCAAACAACGCAACAGTTATTGGTCGAACAAGAAAACGAAATTTTCATTTCGGTTGTCGTCTGCGACAAAGCCGTGGATTATACCACAAGCCCATTTGAGTCGCCGCCAAAGTCAGATCACAAACGCAATCTTGCATGCCTCACACTCCAGAAGCCTGTGAAGAGGACAGTAACGGGGGGAAGTTACTCAGACGCGAACGACACAATTTTAGAAAGTGAGACGACGGCAATGGAGGAATTAAACAAGCAATTGAGGGAGTTGCGCAAGCAGCTCGAGGTTTCCGAATCCATTGCGGCACAATAAAAAGCAGAACGCCAACGACTGCAGGAGCTGTTAGTCCAAAGCCAAGCTGACAACTCTACCAACGTCAATATAACATTCCCGTTGTTCACCACCACACGCTCGAGAGAAAATGCTTACTCTGCCGAGACTGTTTCAAGGTCACTCTCCGACACGAGCATAAGTACAACTGCAACGTGAACAGTCATGTGCACCGGAGCTGAAACAACACAGCGCATGCTAGCATCCAGACCAACGTTCCTGCCACAACAGCTACGGCTGCAGCCAGCATAGACCAGTCAATACCAGCAGTATCTAGAGTTCCAACGTTTATGTCGCCTATAAACGCAATGTCCTCCACACAACCAGGCGAATGTCCTCCATCCATCTCAGACGTCAACGCTTACGCCACCGCCACAACAAGCAAACCAATACAGCACTATAGGCAGTCGAAAGATCATCGATCTACCCAAGTATGCTGGACGTCCTGAAGGATGGCCGATGTTTGCTACCGCATTTTTGGAGTCCACGGCGATGATGAACTATTCGAATGCAGACAATATGTTTCGCTTACAAAATCCAGTCGATTCCAGAATCCAAATTGGAGCTGCTCATACCATTCGCGACAAAGGTCCAAAATCTTCAGGCTTTACTGGAAGCCAGCGGGATGTATCATCGAATCCTACACTGTTGGATGAATTAATCAGCCAGCTTCCGAAGGGCAAAAGGATGGAATGGGTGCAACATAGCATCACGATTCAACCCTACCCGACGATCACACATTTCGACGAGTGGTTAAGTGGAGCAGCGAGGTTGGTCAGTCTCATCGCATCAAGTGCTCTACTACCGCCTGCTAGTGCCGAGCATAAATCGAGACCGAAGAACGTCTTAAACGCCACAGAACAATGCATTCCAGCCAACAAGTGCCGATACTGTGGAAAGGATCCACACCTGGTTGCCGACTGTCACACCTTCAAAAACCTGGATGTCCCGGACAAGTGGAGGTTCCTGAAGAAGAAGGTTCGCTCAAAGAGGTAGGCCCGAGGTTAGAGGTCTTACAGAGCGCCCTCATCAAAGCAGAGAACATCGTCAACAGCCGTAAAGTTACCCAAAGTTACCTGTTGGTATCACCTGAGGAAGAAGAACCCTTGACGCCTAACCGCTTTCTGGTGGGCGGTGTAAATTCAACTCAAGCGCGTGTAATAAAGGACCGATTCTGGAGGCGATGGATGCGAGAGTACCTGCCGGTACTCACTAGACGATGCTAGTGGTTCGAGCGAGTCCGCCCCTCAAAGAAGGAGACTTGGTGCCCGCATGTGACGTCAACGTGCCGAGGAGTTGGCAAGAGGGAAAATCACAAGGGTATTCGTAGGTGGCGACAACCAGATACGATCAGCTGAGGTGAAAACATCTGCCGCAGTTCTAGGCAGGCCAGCTGTCATGTTGGCAGTTTTGGATGTTGGTGAGGCTTCAGTCGAGGACTTTGACGACACACGGGGGGCGGGATGTTGAGAATTATATTAATTTCCTCATTGTAACAGCCCTTGCGGCAACGTGTGGCTCATGAAAACGTCAAATAAAACAAACCCAAAGAATATGTCAAATACGCCATATTTCAATGCGTGCTTTCCGAATTCGCGCTCTTTCGGAAATCCTGAGCCCACGGTGCCGCCGTCACCAAACGAAGGTAAGGTACATTCTTTTCATTGGACTCGGGCTCAGAAAGTCCAGTCAGGACACATTTCTTGCGCAGCCGCGCACAGTGCACGTATGAAAATAAATCCTCTTCATCAAGCTGTTCAGGCTAGACATAAGAAAATCTTCTATGACATGATTTCAGGTAGAAAGTTCGTCGTGAAAAGTGGTGATGTTACTTCTACCACGGTCTTTGGCATCAAAAATGGTCTGCAACAGGGGGCGGTTGGTTCGCCGATATTGTTTTTAATATTCACTGCAGATCCTGTAGGTTCCATGCCGCTCTTAATTGCGTATGCCGACGATCTGGTAGCGTACAGATCAGGTCCGAAGGTCGAAGTGATAAATAACTTGTTGCAATGTGACTTCGAACAAATCCAGCGATTTTGCGATGACTGGAAGTTGGTCATCAACTTCCAGAAGTGTGAAACAATCCTTTTCAGGACCCCGTTGTACATGGCATCTTGGGATACACGCATAAGCTGGCATAAGTTCGGCATAGTTGACCCGTAGGGAGTGAAGTGGAACCGTTCACGCTTTCGATACTGTATACTTCAAATAAATAGATCACACAAATAATGTAGGTACTTTTGTTTTATTTTCCTCTAGAACAAATAATAACTTTACAGAGAATACGACAATAGAACTAGGCTGGTGGTTTAAGACTGACTGCGGTCGGTTGGTGTCATCGCGAACGAACGTCCAGTGGAAAAACGGAGGTACGTGCAGGAATGTGCTTACGGAGCACATGCTTATCTGCTTCCTGAGCGTCATCAAATACTCCCAGTATTTGGAACAGTGAGACTGTACGGGGTATTATATGTCACTCGCCCCTCCTCAAGATTGATGCTCTCCTGAGTATCTTCAGCTTTATTCTTAATTGCTATAATTGTCCTATTTGGTTTAAGTTTCAGAATTACAACCACAGCTGAAGTTATTAAGATGATTATGATGAAGATGTACGACACTCCATGTTTAACATTGTTTTCGTATTTAAGCTCCTCTATTATTTTACGATTCTGGATCTGTTTTAGGTTCATATCTTCGAGCTTCATTTCATTGTTTACAATTTCTAGTTTATCATAATTTGGTATTATTACATTTTGGTTGATGGTGATTTGTTCATTTACATATATAGTTTCGTTTATTTTAACTCTACAATCGCTAAAATGAATTAAGTTATTCCTTGACAACTGGTAGTTCAAATTATTACACGTGTTCGTTAAATTTGTCTTATATAAATTCTTTGTAAGTATTAAACCATCGCTTAGTTCTATGATTTCTGGATCTTTACTTATTGTAAATTTACAAGTTTCATATGAGCTTTTAAATAAATTTTGGATGGTTTTTCTATTTCGTTATTTAGTAGTAAAATATCTGTGTTAATTTGAATTGATTGCAAATTTTTTGCTAAATTCATTTGTTCTTTGTTTGTATGATTAATAAAATTATCCATAATACTTTGATGTTTATTAATTCTATTAGCTAAAACATTTAAATTATTTTGTAGATCGGTATTTATCCCGATTGGTTTGTTCAGTTCAGAAATCGAATTGTGATTGTTTCCCTCTATAATTCTCAAATGATCTTGCAACTCTAATCGCTCGTCATCATCCATCACGCCAAATAAAAAATTTAGTCCTTTTCCTACCATGTCAATCAAACCTCTTTTTTGTCTTGGATGTGGTATGACTGTATTGAGTTAGGAACGTGCATTACTAAGGGTGTTAGTCAGTAGCATTTTTAATGTTAAGTCCCAAAAGTTTTTAAAATTATCCTCGATTGCTACTTCTACTTGGCTTATTACCTTGTGGTAGCTTCCTAAATCTACTACATGAAGAACCTTATCGTATCCTTCTATTAGATGTATCGACTCTTGTTTTATCATCGTGTATCCTGCCTGGGTGTTTATTTCCTCTAGTCTGAAATCAGCCTGGCTTAGTTTAACTGTCGTCAGAAGAATTATTGATAGTAGATAAATTCCATATTTATTCTGTAAAAATAAAAATTGTATCTAGATATGTTGATACTTTTATAGTTGTCTTAATTTTCAATATTATTCTGGTATTTATTTCGTCGCCTAACTTGGTTTTTGTAATACCTGTTTTTAGGATTGTCTTTATCTACTATATGATTTTGCTGAACGCTATAATTTTGAATTTTTTTGTACCTGGGATCTGACTTTCCCCTTCGGTTTTTATTGACATAGCTGTTCCTAAAATCGTCTATACCTATTCTATTTTTGTTCATAAGATTATTTCTGTTCACCTTGTTCAAATGTAAACGGTTGGAAATTTGCTGAATAACGTCGTCTGAAATACAGTTATTAATAAAGTCGATGGGTTTTATTTTTGTTGTAGAATGTATTGAGTTATTATAATTTATTATAGCTTTAAAAACTTTATCATTTAGTTCATCCTTATTGTTTTTATCGGCTTGGAACAGTCTCATATGTTCATTTAACGTGGAATGCAGTCTCTCTACATCTGAATTACCTGTTTTCAAATAGGGAGTTGTTAAATGTAAACTTATATTGTTTTCTACGAAAAATTGTTTAATTATACTAGTGCCTAATTCGTTATCAGTTATTATTAAATTTGGCTTTCCTAAGTATTGAAATCTGAACTTAAGTGCTTCTAAAATTGATATCCATGATCTGTCTTTTAGCGGATGCGCGGTTGCGTATTTTGTAAGTAAGTGGTTATCAGATACATAACATTCCTCTGTGGAAACCATATATCTACATGAATTACTTCGTTATGTTTCTTAGGGGTTTCGGTAATATTAAACTTGTATTTAATAGGATGCCTATCAAACTTGGCCATATTGCAGATCTCACAATTGTTTATTAATTTATTTACTTCCTTTTGAAGATTGGGAAAATAGTACTTATCTTTTAATTCTGAGAATACTTTATTTATTCCCCTATGGTTATTATTAAGGTGCTCTTTCTCTATGATTGACAGCAATTTTCCCTTGTCAGCAACATCTTTTAAAAGTGTGTTAGTTTTTAAGATTTTCAAATTTTTATTTTTTGCAAGAAACTGTCTATAGTTTTCCTGTAATTTTAAAAATAATTGCATGTCTGGACAATATAGAGCCATTAAACCTTTTTCCAGCAAAATATTTTCCATAATGTTCACTAAGTTACTCTCCGGACTTATTTTTACAATATTTCTAACTTTTTTAAATAATATTTTCATAGTAATGGATTGCTTGTCAGCTACTTCTAATATAATCTGATTCTTAAATAGATTTAATGCTTTTTCTGTAATAGGAATAAAATCTGCACTGTCAGTATCTGCACTGTGTACGGTGTTGGAATCAAAAAGCTCATTTAGGTTTATCAATAATTCGTTGTCACTATTAGTTGCCTGATAATTTATTCTACTTAGTCCGTCGGCTACTACATTTTCCTTGCCTTTGATATATTCCACATTAAAATCAAATTCTGTTAATTTAATCTTAAAGGCCTGTGATCTGTTTTAATCGTAAATCTTCTTCCGAATAAATACGGCCTAAAATACTTTGTGGCCCAGACTATGGCCAAAAGTTCTTTCTCAATGGTACTATATCGCTGTTCGTGACCATTAAGAGAACGACTTGCATAGCTAATTGCTAAATGTTAGGACTGCTCCTAACGCATAGTTGCTCGCGTCGGTTATTAATGTAATTTTTTTACTAAAATCTGGGTGGACTAATATCGGGTCATTCTTTATCAATTCCTTAAGCTTGTTGAAAGCTTCTATATAATCTCTATCTTTTGTATTAACCTTTGCATTCTTTTTGAGATACTTCGTAAGGTGATGAGCAATTTTGGAATAGTCTTTGATAAATCGTCTGTAATAACCTGTGATGCCTAAAAACGATGTAATCTCTTTCTGATTTTTCGGAATATCGATTTTATCTATGGCTTCTACTTTCTGTGGGTTAGTTTTAATACCTTCTGGGGTAATAACGTGCCCTAAAAAATTAGTTTCTTTTTTAAGAAAGCTAAGTTTTTCTAACTGTATTTTAAGGTTGAATTGAGCAAGGCGTTTAAGAATTAAATTTAGTGATTCAATGTGTTCTTCGACACTGGTTGAAAAAATTAGGATGTCATCCAGATAGACAAGACATATTTTTTCCAATATATTCCTTCAATATATTGTTAATGAGTCGTTGAAAAGTGGTGGGAGCGTTGCGTAAGCCAAAGGGCATACGAATAAATTCGTAATGTCCATTAGCAGTGGAAAACACAGTTTTATGCCTGTCGCCAGGGTGCATTTCAATTTGGTGAAAGCCCTTAGCGAGGTCCAATGTACTAAAGTACTGGCATCTTCCTAATTTATCAAATATCTCTTCGATATTTGGAATAGGAAATCGATCTTCCATCGTAATCTCGTTGAGCTTACGATAGTCGATAACGATTCGCCAGTTCTGCCTTCCCGATGCGTCTATCTTTTTAGGAACAACCCAAATTGGGCTATTGTATGGACTGTTTGATTCTTTTATTATACCCTGATTAAGCATTTCCTCGATCTGTCTATTAACTTCGTCTCTATGAATTTGAGGGTATCTATATAGTTACGAATACACCGGAAATTCATGTTTTGTTATAATACGATGCTTAACTTCGTTAGTGAATGTTAAATCATCACCTTGTTGGTAGAAAGCACTTTTGTTTTGCCTTATAACCTTATGCAGTAATCCTTTCTCATGACTTCGTTTTAATAAAGTCGACCACATTGTTTCCGCTAATATTGGTTTGAAAAATTTCTATTACATTGTCTTTATAAGCCTGATTTTCATACTCCTCATCTTCTTTATTAAAATATATTCTAAGAACCGCTTCAGTTGTTACTAGCTGCTTGTTAGCGTAATCAATGACTGCGTTAAGTCTCCTTAAAACATTATTACCTATGATGCCATCAAAATTGTTTTGCAAATCGTGTTCTAAGAACTCACCGAAAACTTCTTCGTTTACGTTAAATTCCTTAAAGATTGGAAACTTGCATAATGTTTCGATAAAGAATTGACTTCCCATTGCTCTTACTGGTATCTTTACTTTGGTTTTCCATTTAGGGTGACATATGTTTGGACTGACGATACTGATTTCCGCTCCAGTATCGACAATAAAGTATAAAGATCTTACATGATTTTTGATTTTTATATAGGGAAGCTGTTTAAGGCTCCTTCCGAAAAATTTCCTATTTCCATGGGATCCATGCTATTTGGGCTACCAATTTGGTTATTCGTAGAATTCCTGTTGCTGCGATTAACGGAAGCAGTATTGTTCTGACTGTTCCTACTCCTGTAAGTGTTACCTTATCTTTGATATTGGTTTTGATGCCGATTTCGGATCTCGGGCTGGAATTGGCTATGGCATTGGTTTCTATTTGAATACTGATTATTTTGATCTGCTTGACCCCTGCTTGTAAATTGATTACCTCGATTTTCTTGATTTCTTGAATATTTAATAGTCGGGTTTGTTTGGTTCCTACTTAAAATTTGATTACTCTGATTCCCTTGATATCGAGTTAAATTTTGACTACGATTTTAATTTTGATTTCTCCTACTGCTAAAATTTGAATTCCAACGATCACCATTCCTATTAAATCTGTAGTAATTTTGATTATTATCTTGCTCAATATAACTTTTTGTAGTTGGACCATATAAAGTATAATTCTGGTGTCGCGCCCTTAAAATAATGTTAAAAGCATCTTCTAGCTTGTCTGGGTTTCTACTGAAGATCATGGTTTTAGTGGGCTCTGGCAAATTTTCCCTAAAAATCTGTAAAGCAATTCTATTTATTTCTTCACTACTAAAGGTTTGGTCTTGATGCGTTAATATCCTATTGTGTAACCTGTTTGTAAGTTTATTTATTTCGTTGTAGTAGTGCTATATAGTTGAAGAGATTCTACACATCTTAAGCCTATCCACTAAATCTGCGCTACATTCTTTTTCTCCGTAATGTTTTTTTAGAATTCCTTTGAGCTGAGTCCAGTCGGTTATCATCCCATGGTTGTGTATAGCTACTCTAGTCTGCCCTACGCATTTGTTTTTGATATAGTCGAAAAGTATTATTTTGCAATTTTCATCAAAACTTCCCAGTTGGGGTATAATATTGTCTACCTGACGGATGAAATCCGGCAAATGATTTTTATCTCCTTCAAAGGGTACTATATTTTTTATACAATTAAGCATGAAATTAAAAGCCTCAATTGTTGTGGCATTCATTTTGGACAATAAAAACAATCTAATTAACTTTGTCACAAATTTAATTAACTTAACTAACACCTTAGCAAAACTTTTAATACATAAGCCAATTGTAAGGCTTGTAAAAGTAGCTTAATTTAACATAAATTTTCACTTCACTATTATTTTCTTTTACTACTTATTGAATTATTTAACTCGTACCAGTTATTTTCCCACGATGTTTTTCTGTTTCTGCTCCCTAGCCTTTTACTTTTTGTTGCTTTTGCTCGTTCGTTGCTTTTTTGGTTTTTTTTTCGTCCGTTGCTTTTTTCGTTTTTTTTCCTCGTCGCCAGAGAAGTGGAATTGTTACTTTATTAAGTCAATAATATCTGTATGTACATATAGTGAAGTGGAACCGTTCACGCTGGTGGTTTAAGACTGACTGCCGTCGGTTGGTGTCATCGCGAACGAACGTCCAGTGGAAAAACGTAGGTACGTGCAGGAATGTGCCTACGGAGCACATGCTTATCTGCTTCCTGAGCGTCATGAGAGATCTTGTTGTTGATGTCTCAGCAAATACTCCCAGTATTTGGAACAGTGAGACTGTACGGGGTATTGTATGTCACTAGGGACGGGCTTTGGATGTGAAAAGTGTAGTAAGGTGTCTTGGCATGTGGTCGGATCAATATCTGTATTTTGACAAACATATACATATTGCTCTGACAAAAGCTAAAAAGGCCCTTGCTTTGGCAAGAGGGTTGTTTTACAGTGGCCAACTTGATACCAGGGTGAAGGTTATTTGCTACATGGCCCTCATCCGGGCAATTTTGGCATACGGCTGTCCCTTGTGGTTCAACGTGAGTCCTTCCCAGATGGAAAAGTAGATGTTGTTCGAGAGACAATGTCTTCGAACCTGTCTCCGGTTATATCGCACACCCGAGTCGGAGTACAAGAAGTTCTATCCTAACGAGGTCCTGTACAAACGCACATTGCACGAGCTATGACTTCTACCAACAGTCTGATCAATGGGGCTTATTACCCCAATAGTATGTATCATGAAAGAGTGCGCTTCAATGGCTTTGTTCCACCTGAATCATTTCTATACTTGGACACAATTGGCTTCATACAGGATATTCAACGATGTCCTGTCATCTTCCATGTCAAACGCCGATCAGTGATTAGGCGTCTCCAATATGAACCGGATATCGTTCGCACCCAAGAGGATCTTCTTCAGTTCAGTAGAGCGATGCCCGCTCGAGATAGGAAAGAGTCTGCCAAAGAACGGCAATTTTACTAATGGTTACACCAAAACCAGTCTCTGTCACCACTAGCTTTTCTTAATGATCAGGTAGTTGACCATAGTAGCCAGCTTACATAGGTTTTAAGGTAGATTTTAAGAAAAAAAAATCAAATCCCAAAAAAAAAAATATAAAACAAAAAATCCAAAAAAAAAAATATAAATAATTAAAACAAAAAAAAAGGTGCACCACGACATATAAATTATATATGTTAGGCATATACATAATATATACGCCCTGGTGCACGTGTCCGTACTGTTACGGACATAGTTAAGATAGTATTAAGTTTTATATAACGGTAAGTTAGTATAAGGTAGTAGGGTAAGAAGTTCAGTCTGGCCAAGTTTTTCATAAGTTTTCTTGGTAAACGAAAAAATAATAAGATTTGTCTTCAAGGACTAAAAAAAAAAACCGAAGATTAAGCCGAAAGGCACATTTATACAAGCATTTGAGTATGTTAGAGTACCCACTTAGGGTCAGTAAGTTAGTATTAAGAGAAATTGTTAACTTTTAAGTTAGTTAAGCTAGTTTTTAGTATTTGTGTCTAGCATATGAGAAACATAGATATGAATAAAACAAAAGTACATGAAAAAAAACCAACGTTCCTGTCACAACAGCCACAGTCTAAGGTATATATAATAAACAAATATATGAAATAAACAAATGTATGAAATAAACAAATTAAGAAATAATGAATAAAGAATAAGGTTCAGGTTAAGAATTCAGGAGAATCCATTATCCAACGGTCTTTTACAATGTGTCGGTCAATACTGCCAATGTAAACAAATATATAAATCAGCAAACTGCGTTTGATAGAACTTCGTTGTGCTGATGGAACAACGATTGCATTACCGGAGTATATGAGGAGTGTATATTGTTGTGAGGATCTGACAACGAAGGCATATAACCGGTTAAGCTGACTTGGTAGGTAATTATGTTAAAGTAAGCCAGTCATAGATAGATGATATGTTAAGAATATTAATATAATTATTGTATAATTATTATTATATATTATATTATACCCGAAGGGGGTTATTATATAAGTCCCCTTCGAGTATGGGTTAGAATATACCTGAGGTAAGGCATACCTGTCGTAAGAGGCGACTAAAAGCCACAGTTTGTTCTAAGTAAACAAAAAGGTAATAATGATGCAATGAACCAAAACAAAGGAACTATAACCCCAGGTCGAAAGTCTCGAAAAGGAAAATGTGGAATTAAAGACTAGAATCGGTGATAAGTAGTAAGAAAAGTAAAGAACCAAGAAATGAACTTAGTCAATTAAGGAGAAACAAAATTGGAAATCAAGAAAAAAAAGCCCAGCTCGGACAAAAGTTGAGTATTGTACGGAGGAGCAAGAACTCGTTTGCAGAACGAACTGGATGACAGAAAGGCGACCGGGCAAAAAACGACAGGTCGGTTCTTCGCAGGAAGTACTAAAGAAGTCAGAAAATGTACGCCTTTCTAGTAACAACGAACCTAGGTTACCAAAAGAACGAGCACCCCCGCCAATTAATGTACGCGGAATACCAGTGTACAAATAGTTACACTCTATTTTGAAGTCAACAATCCAATCTGAGTATAAAGTAACAGTGCTCAACAACAAAGCGTGGAAGATAAATGTCAAGGACTCTGACAGCTATAGGTTACTCTCGCAAAAGCTAAATGCGCAAAAAATCCAGTGGTACAAGTTGAGAATGATATTAATTTCCTCGTTTTTAAATTGTAACAACCCTGGCGGCAATGTGTGTGAAAACGTCAAATAGAACAAACCCAAATAATCTGTCAAATACGCCATATTTAAATTCGTGCCTTCCGAATTCGCGCTCTTTCGGAAATTCTGAGCCCACGGTGCCGCCACGAGTCTGCCAAAAATAGTAAGTATTACTTGTATAAAATACCATGTATTGTATGTGAATGAATTCAGTTTCTAGAGAATAAACGTCACCAAACGAAAGTAAGGTACGTTCTTTTCATTGGACTCGGGCTCAGAAGGTCCAGTCAGGACACATTTCTTGCGCAGCCGTGCACATCTTTATTCTTATTTTTGTTCGTTGACAACGAGATCCCAACGAATAGCCGCCTGCGACGAAGGATTGCTATCGTGCACTCGTAGTCAACGGAGACGAAAAGGATACCTGCCGTATGCGATCACACCTGCCGCCTGGCACCAGTTACCGCTCAGCATCAGTCGTCGCCTGCGACGGAACCGCATTGAACGGTTCACTGTTACAAACCGTTACTGCCCAAACAACGCAACAGTTATTGGTCGAACAAGAAAACGAAATTTTCATTTCGGTTGTCGTCTGCGACAAAGCCGTGGATTATACCACAAGCCCATTTGAGTCGCCGCCAAAGTCACATCACAAACGCAATCTTGCATGCCTCACACTCCAGAAGCCTGTGAAGAGGACAGTAACGGGGGGAAGTTACTCAGACGCGAACGACACAATTTTAGAAAGTGAGACGACGGCAATGGAGGAATTAAACAAGCAATTGAGGGAGTTGCGCAAGCAGCTCGAGGTTTCCGAATCCATTGCGGCACAATAAAAAGCAGAACGCCAACGACTGCAGGAGCTGTTAGTCCAAAGCCAAGCTGACAACTCTACCAACGTCAATATAACATTCCCGTTGTTCACCACCACACGCTCGAGAGAAAATGCTTACTCTGCCGAGACTGTTTCAAGGTCACTCTCCGACACGAGCATAAGTACAACTGCAACGTGAACAGTCATGTGCACCGGAGCTGAAACAACACAGCGCATGCTAGCATCCAGACCAACGTTCCTGCCACAACAGCTACGGCTGCAGCCAGCATAGACCAGTCAGCAATACCAGCAGTATCTAGAGTTCCAACGTTTATGTCGCCTATAAACGCAATGTCCTCCACACAACCAGGCGAATGTCCTCCATCCATCTCAGACGTCAACGCTTACGCCACCGCCACAACAAGCAAACCAATACAGCACTATAGGCAGTCGAAAGATCATCGATCTACCCAAGTATGCTGGACGTCCTGAAGGATGGCCGATGTTTGCTACCGCATTTTTGGAGTCCACGGCGATGATGAACTATTCGAATGCAGACAATATGTTTCGCTTACAAAATCCAGTCGATTCCAGAATCCAAATTGGAGCTGCTCATACCATTCGCGACAAAGGTCCAAAATCTTCAGGCTTTACTGGAAGCCAGCGGGATGTATCATCGAATCCTACACTGTTGGATGAATTAATCAGCCAGCTTCCGAAGGGCAAAAGGATGGAATGGGTGCAACATAGCATCACGATTCAACCCTACCCGACGATCACACATTTCGACGAGTGGTTAAGTGGAGCAGCGAGGTTGGTCAGTCTCATCGCATCAAGTGCTCTACTACCGCCTGCTAGTGCCGAGCATAAATCGAGACCGAAGAACGTCTTAAACGCCACAGAACAATGCATTCCAGCCAACAAGTGCCGATACTGTGGAAAGGATCCACACCTGGTTGCCGACTGTCACACCTTCAAAAACCTGGATGTCCCGGACAAGTGGAGGTTCCTGAAGAAGAAGGTTCGCTCAAAGAGGTAGGCCCGAGGTTAGAGGTCTTACAGAGCGCCCTCATCAAAGCAGAGAACATCGTCAACAGCCGTAAAGTTACCCAAAGTTACCTGTTGGTATCACCTGAGGAAGAAGAACCCTTGACGCCTAACCGCTTTCTGGTGGGCGGTGTAAATTCAACTCAAGCGCGTGTAATAAAGGACCGATTCTGGAGGCGATGGATGCGAGAGTACCTGCCGGTACTCACTAGACGATGCTAGTGGTTCGAGCGAGTCCGCCCATCAAAGAAGGAGACTTGGTGCCCGCATGTGACGTCAACGTGCCGAGGAGTTGGCAAGAGGGAAAATCACAAAGGTATTCGTAGGCGGCGACAACCAGATACGATCAGCTGAGGTGAAAACATCTGCCGGAGTTCTAGGCAGGCCAGCTTCAGGCTTCAGTCGAGGACTTTGACGACACACGGGGGGCGGGATGTTGAGAATTATATTAATTTCCTCATTGTAACAGCCCTTGCGGCAACGTGTGGCTTATGAAAACGTCAAATAAAACAAACCCAAAGAATATGTCAAATACGCCATATTTAAATTCGTGCTTTCCGAATTCGCGCTCTTTCGGAAATTCTGAGCCCACGGTGCCGCCGTCACCAAACGAAGGTAAGGTACATTCTTTTCATTGGACTCGGGCTCAGAAAGTCCAGTCAGGACACATTTCTTGCGCAGCCGCGCACAGTACACGTATGAAAATGATTCCGACCGACCTATTCGTGTCATAGCTAGCATCTTGTCCAAAAGAAGATATTATCGAGGACTTGAAACTTAAAGGGATAAAAAATAGTAGACGCTGCTAATTTTTTATCCAGAAGGAAACAACTGACAGATGTATCCGAAACTGTTAGACGTGTCGGATTATCCCTTTTCATGCTTAGCTTCGACAAATGTGAAAGCATAGACAAAATTTATTTGTTAAAAATAATTCGAGATGTGACTGTTAAAATAGAAGCCTTGCGCAGAAACTCGAACTCAATACTGCAATGCAAACGTTGCCAGGAATTCAACCACGCTCAGAAACCGAAACAGTGACTTGATCGAAATCTGCAGAAATAAAAGTGCAGGCTCAACCTGCGTTCAAAAAAGTAAATTAACTAATGTGAAATCATCGCACGTCGGAGCAAAACCTTCGCCCAAACAGTAGCATCTACAAATGGAAATAGCTGCGAAGAGCAATCAACTTCCGTTTCAAACATATTTAATATCATCGTAGAGAAACTTGACGAACAATCTTATTTTCGAAAGGCTACTCGACCTCGAAAATAAGATTAACAGCAGGCGTATTTTAACATGAATATGTCAATTAAGTTTTAAATTGGAATGCGAATGGCCTGCTAAAAAAAATTTACGAACTAGAATTATATATTAGAGAAAGTGATATCGATATTTGTCTGATCTCTGAAACACACTTGACGAAGCAATCCTGTGTAAACCTAAAAGGGTACTGTGGAAACCACGCCTGCCATCCGTCTGAACGGGCAAGAGGCAGTTCATTCCTGTTTATATGCGATAATATAGATCATTTTGTAGGAATAGGTATAGAATCTGATTATATACAGCTAAATACGGTTCGTATAAAAAATAAACATCACACATTTAACGTCATGTCCATTTACCGGCCTCCGCGCAGTATAATTGATCAAAGCGAGCTCGAACGAACTTTCCACACTCTAGGCCCAAATTTCGTAATTGATGAAGATTTTAATGCGAAACACATTTTTTGGGGGACAAAATTAATCTCACAGAAAGACAGAAATTTATACAGAGCTGGTATGAAACTAAACTGAGATTTTTACTCGACAGGAAAACCAACCTACTGGCCGGCGGATATTACAAAAATACCTGTCGTTGTTAATTTCTTTGTCATAGACACACAGGTGTTTCTTGAAACTACATACTAATTAAAGAATGTTTTGATCTTAGTTCAGATCATTCTCCCTCAGAAGTGTTGCCAGAAAGTTCCGCGATGGGTCAAATGCGCCGACGAACATCGGTCGGCAGAATGTATTGAAAGTAAGACTACACCAGCTACTTGTACTAACTGTAAAGGAAAGCATCCGGATAACTATCGAGGCTGCGAGGTAGCAAAAGAGCTTCAGAAAAGACAAGATCATTTCAAGTCGAAACTCCGACAACAACCAAAATCGGCAACAGAGGGCGTAGAACTGCATCGAAAACCGTGCCGAAACAGTGACTCGATCGAAATCTGCAGAAATAAAAGTGCAGGCTCAACCTGCGTTCAAAAAAGTAAATTACCTAATGTGAAATCATCGCACGTCCGAGCAAAAACCTTCGCCCAAACAGTAGCATCTACAAATGGAAAAAGCTGCGAAGAGCAATCAACTTCCATTTCAAACATATTTAATATCATTTTAAAGAAACTTGACGAACAGTCTTATTTTCGAAAGGCTACTCGACCTCGAAAATAAGATTAACAGCAGGCGTATTTTAACATGAATATGTCAATTAAGTTTTAAATTGGAATGCGAATGATCTGCTAAAAAAAATTTACGAACTAGAATTATATATTAGAGAAAGTGATATCGATATTTGTCTGATCTCTGAGACACACTTGACGAGGCAATCCTGTGTAAACCTAAAAGAATACTGTGGAAACCACGCCTGCCATCCGTCTGAACGGGCAAGAGGCAGCTCATCCCTGTTTATAAGCGATAATATAGATCATTTTGTAGGAATAGGTTTAGAATCTGATTATATACAGCTAAATACGGTTCGTGTAAAAAATAAACATCACACATTTAACGTCATGTCCATTTACTGCCCTCCGCGCAGTATAATTGATCAAAGCGAGCTCGAACGAACTTTCCACACTCTAGGCCCAACTTTTCTTTCTTACTAGTTCTATAAATCTTTGCTGAGGTAAACAATCTGACCCAGCTAGTAAATGAGCCCACACGAATACCTGACATTGCAGATCATTCCGCCAACACCCTGGACCTGTTTCTCACCTCTCATCCTGATAAATATTCTGTTGACATACTGTCGCCTCTAGGCTCGTCGGACCATTGTGTCGTATCAGCAAAATTCTCGTTATCACCACACATAGTTAGAGAACAAATTCCTAAGAGAACAGTTTGGCTGTACGAGAAAGCCGATTGGAACAAACTTAACAACTTCTTTAGGAATTTTAACTGGTCACTTTGCTTCCTCGATAGTGACGTGGATGCCGCTGCTGATATGATCACAAATATTCTTCTGCTGGGCATGAGAACCTTTATTCCTCACAGAGTGAAGAGTATCAACCCCAAAGCAAACGCATGGTATGACTCGAGCTGTAAAGAGGCTATTAGGATGAGAGAGTTGAATTTCCGGACATACAAAGCCAACCCTACTGAGGAAAACCGGAAGAAGTTTAAACGGGCCAGAAATGACTGCAATGCAACTATCAGACGTGTGAAATTCTCTTATGAGCAAAAGTTGAGGCAAAAAGTGCTACAATGTCCCAAGGGTAGCAAAAACTTTTGGTCATTTATAAAAAACGTAAAGAATTCCGCCTCGTCTTCAATTCCCACGCTCATTTACAATGTCATTCCAGCTGTCAGCTCCTTAGACAAAGCTAATCTGCTTGCGGCTCATTTTGCAGCTAGCTCAACACTGCCAGATTCCAATTTGTCTCCACCTGTACTTGAGAGCGTTGATTTCACCATGGGACAAATCCACTTCCGCACTCGTACAGTTGCAAGAGTATTGAAAGATCTCGACGTGCACAAATCCGCTGGCCCGGATGGTATTCCCCCTATACTTCTGAAGAGGTGTTCCTCTGTGCTGGCAAAACCACTGCCTAAGCTTTTTCATCTATCCTACTCTTTAGGTCTCTTTCCGAGCAGATGGAAAACAGCATTTGTCCAGCCAGTCCCTAAAAAGGGCGAATCTTCGTCACCCACCTCGTACCGACCCATAGCACTTACGTCCCTTCTTTCTAAGGTCATGAAAACGCTGATAAATCGTCATCTTATGAAATATCTTGAATCGCGGAAGCTTCTTAATGACCGACAATATGGTTTCCGCAGCGACAGGTTCACTGGTGATCTGATAGCTTATCTCAAAGCAAGATCGTTGCGCTTGATATTTCTAAAGCATTTGACAGAGTTTAGCATCAAGCTCTCTTGTCGAAAATGCGTGCCTATGGTATCGATGAATCTCTTCTTCTATGGATTAGAAATTACCTTTCGAACCGTTCAATTCAAGTTGTTTTGGATGGGTTCAAGTCTGATATCCACCAAATTAATGCTGGTGTCTCCGATAATATAGATCATTTTGTAGGAATAGGTATAGAATCTGATTATATACAGCTAAATACGGTTCGTATAAAAAATAAACATCACACATTTAACGTCATGTCCATTTACCGGCCTCCGCGCAGTATAATTGATCAAAGCGAGCTCGAACGAACTTTCCACACTCTAGGCCCAAATTTCGTAATTGATGAAGATTTTAATGCGAAACACATTTTTTGGGGGACAAAATTAATCTCACAGAAAGACAGAAATTTATACAGAGCTGGTATGAAACTAAACTGAGATTTTTACTCGACAGGAAAACCAACCTACTGGCCGGCGGATATTACAAAAATACCTGTCGTTGTTAATTTCTTTGTCATAGACACACAGGTGTTTCTTGAAACTACATACTAATTAAAGAATGTTTTGATCTTAGTTCAGATCATTCTCCCTCAGAAGTGTTGCCAGAAAGTTCCGCGATGTGTCAAATGCGCCGACGAACATCGGTCGGCAGAATGTATTGAAAGTAAGACTATACCAGCTACTTGTACTAACTGTAAAGGAAAGCATCCGGATAACTATCGAGGCTGCGAGGTAGCAAAAGAGCTTCAGAAAAGACGTGATCATTTCAAGTCGAAACTCCGACAACAACCAAAATCGGCAACAGAGGACGTAGAACTGCATCGAAAACCGTGCCGAAACAGTGACTCGATCGAAATCTGCAGAAATAAAAGTGCAGGCTCAACCTGCGTTCAAAAAAGTAAATTACCTAATGTGAAATCATCGCACGTCCGAGCAAAAACCTTCGCCCAAACAGTAGCATCTACAAATGGAAAAAGCTGCGAAGAGCAATCAACTTCCATTTCAAACATATTTAATATCATTTTAAAGAAACTTGACGAACAGTCTTATTTTCGAAAGGCTACTCGACCTCGAAAATAAGATTAACAGCAGGCGTATTTTAACATGAATATGTCAATTAAGTTTTAAATTGGAATGCGAATGATCTGCTAAAAAAAATTTACGAACTAGAATTATATATTAGAGAAAGTGATATCGATATTTGTCTGATCTCTGAGACACACTTGACGAAGCAATCCTGTGTAAACCTAAAAGAATACTGTGGAAACCACGCCTGCCATCCGTCTGAACGGGCAAGAGGCAGCTCATCCCTGTTTATAAGCGATAATATAGATCATTTTGTAGGAATAGGTTTAGAATCTGATTATATACAGCTAATTACGGTTCGTGTAAAAAATAAACATCACACATTTAACGTCATGTCCATTTACTGCCCTCCGCGCAGTATAATTGATCAAAGCGAGCTCGAACGAACTTTCCACACTCTAGGCCCAACTTTCGTAATTGATGAAGATTTTAATGCGAAACACATTTTTTGGGGGACAAAATTAATCTCACAGAAAGACGGAAATTTATAAAGAGCTGGTATAAAACTAAACTGAGATTTTTACTCGACCGGAAAACCAACCTACTGGCCGTCGGATGATACAAAAATACCTGTCGTTGTTAATTTCTTTGTCATAGACACACAGGTGTTTCTTGAAACTACATACTAATTGAAGAATGTTTTGAGTTCAGATCATTCTCCCATTGTACTATGTATAAATGATACCCTTGTAAACCACCTACGTTAACTAATAAACGTACGAATTGGCAAGCATAAATCACTAACAAGAGTACCGCTGATTACCCCATACGATTTAGAAATAGAATTCGATAAATTTGCAGAAGTAATACAGTGCGATGCGTGGAGCAATACACCTCTCGCTAGAAAACCGTCGATAAAACATGTATTGCGATACCCACTGGAAATACAAGAATTAGTAAGAGAGAAAAGTAAAGCTCGTAAGAAATGTCAGCAGACTCTTGCGCCGCAGCATAAAACACGCCTCAACAAACAGGCTGACCATCTGGGAGCAACAATGGAGTCGTTTAAAAAAAAAGTCTAAATGCCTATTTAACAGGCTTGTCAGCGAAAAGAGATACCGACTACTCACTCTGGAAAGCAGCCAACGGTTTAAAAAACCCCAACCACATGCAGCCCCAATTCGGAAAAACCAACACGATTCCAAAGGCTATAGAGAGAAAGCAGATCTCCAGGCAGATCATTTGGAAGCAACGTTTAAAAATGCGAAGGACAAACAACTCCTGTATACTCCTACGGTTCAGATGCTTAGTGAGAAGTCAGCTAAACAAAGTTAGGGAAATCCAGCCGATTCCAGAATTCAAATTGGAGCTACTCATACCATTCTCTCTCTCTTCTTCTTTTTACACCGCGGTCTCGCCATTTACGTGCGTAGTGATGTAGCTTACCAAATTCAACCACAATACGGCCTCTGTTCCAATCCGGAATTTAATTTTCTGTGGTTAAAACTCCATGTCCGTAAGCATTTAATCCACTACTGCTTTATTTATAGAAGTCCAAGCTTGGATAGCAATTCAACTTTTAACGAATTCGATGCGCTATCCGATTCCATCTCAAGAATTGTATCCCTGTATCCTCGCACTGAAATTGCCATTGCGGACGATTTCAATGTACACAATTCTAATTGGCTTCGGCATTCAGGCCAGACAACACCCGAAGGAAGGTATGTCGAAATCTTTGCTGAGGTAAACAATCTGACCCAGCTAGTAAATGAGCCCACACGAATACCTGACATTGCAGATCATTCCGCCAACACCCTGGACCTGTTTCTCACCTCTCATCCTGATAAATATTCTGTTGACATACTGTCGCCTCTAGGCTCGTCGGACCATTGTGTCGTATCAGCAAAATTCTCGTTATCACCACACATAGTTAGAGAACAAATTCCTAAGAGAACAGTTTGGCTGTACGAGAAAGCCGATTGGAACAAACTTAACAACTTCTTTAGGAATTTTAACTGGTCACTTTGCTTCCTCGATAGTGACGTGGATGCCGCTGCTGATATGATCACAAATATTCTTCTGCTGGGCATGAGAACCTTCATTCCTCACAGAGTGAAGAGTATCAAGCCCAAAGCAAACGCATGGTATGACTCGAGCTGTAAAGAGGCTATTAGGATGAGAGAGTTGAATTTCCGGACATACAAAGCGAACCCTAGTGAGGAAAACCGGAAGAAGTTTAAACGGGCCAGAAATGACTGCAATGCAACTATCAGACGTGTGAAATTCTCTTATGAGCAAAAGTTGAGGCAAAAAGTGCTACAATGTCCCAAGGGTTGCAAAAACTTTTGGTCATTTGTAAAAAACGTAAAGAATTCCGCCTCGTCTTCAATTCCCACGCTCATTTACAATGACATTCCAGCTGTCAGCTCCTTAGACAAAGCTAATCTGCTTGCGGCTCATTTTGCAGCTAGCTCAACACTGCCAGATTCCAATTTGTCTCCACCTGTACTTGAGAGCGTTGATTTCACCATGGGACAAATCCACTTCCGCACTCGTACAGTTGCAAGAGTATTGAAAGATCTCGACGTGCACAAATCCGCTGGCCCGGATGGTATTCCCCCTATACTTCTGAAGAGGTGTTCCTCTGTGCTGGCAAAACCACTGCCTAAGCTTTTTCATCTATCCTACTCTTTAGGTCTCTTTCCGAGCAGATGGAAAACAGCATTTGTCCAGCCAGTCCCTAAAAAGGGCGAATCTTCGTCACCCACCTCGTACCGACCCATAGCACTTACGTCCCTTCTTTCTAAGGTCATGAAAACGCTGATAAATCGTCATCTTATGAAATATCTAGAATCGCGGAAGCTTCTTAATGACCGACAATATGGTTTCCGCAGCGACAGGTTCACTGGTGATCTGATAGCTTATCTCACCGAAAAGTGGAACCAATCTTTGCACAATTCAGGCGAAAGCAAGATCGTTGCGCTTGATATTTCTAAAGCATTTGACAGAGTTTAGCATCAAGCTCTCTTGTCGAAAATGCGTGCCTATGGTATCGATGAATCTCTTCTTCTATGGATTAGAAATTACCTTTCGAACCGTTCAATTCAAGTTGTTTTGGATGGGTTCAAGTCTGATATCCACCAAATTAATACTGGTGTCTCCGACACTCTTTCTCATTTTTATAAATGATCTCTTGTCTGCTACTTCTAATCCAATCCATTCCTTCGCTGATGACAGCACCCTTAGCTTTTCATATTCGTTCCAAGACCACCGACCCCGCCCTTCGGCCGTAGAATTGGAACGGCAGCGTATGTTAAGCACATTGAATTCCGATCTTGACAGCATAATTAACTGGGGAAAAAACAATAGAGTGGAATTCAATGCTTCAAAAACTCAATGCTGTCTGCTGTCACTCAAACGAACCCTTGATAACCAGCCATTATCCATGAATGGCGCTTGTGTCGATGAAACCGGAAAACTTTCCATTCTTGGTATGTGTATCAACACAACACTTAGTTGGAGCGATCACATATTTGAGGTCGCCAAAAATGTTGCGAAATGTTTAGGTTTTCTTAATTGATGCAAGAAATATTTCACCCCTTCTGATTTGGCTTTAATTTTTAAGGCGTACATCCGCCCCAAGCTTGAGTATAACGCTCATATCTGGTCTGGTGCCCCCAAGACCACACTGCACCTACTTGATAGAATCCAAAAGCGAGCGATAAAACTTATAGGCAACAACAATATCGCAGAGTCATTAGACTCGCTCGAACATCGACGTACCGTCTCTTCTTTGTCCGTGTTTTATCGTTATTTCAACAAACGATGCTCAAGTGAGCTAGCCAACTGCATTCCTCCTCTCCATGAATTCACCCGCAATACTCGTCTCGCCAGGAATGCCCATCAGTATACCCTTAAGCCTACTTTCGGACGCACAGTTAAATTCAGAGACTCGTTCTTCAGCCGCACTGCACGAATATGGAATGCTCTTCCCAAACTAATATTTCCCACAGACTACAACCCGCAGATATTTAAGACCAATGTGCACAGGTACCTCCTCTCCCTTTCTCCCTCTATACCTTCGGCCCGTGCTGTGTCTTGACCCCGGACACATAAGGGTATTAGCAATCCCTAGAGCACGCGCAAATTATAAAAAAAAAAAAATTCGCGACAAGGGTCCAAAATCTTCAGACTTTACTGGAAGCCAGCGGGATGTATCATCACTCATCGAATCCTACACTGTTGGATGTATTAATCAGCAAGCTTCCGAAGGGCAAAAGGATGGAATGGGCGCAACATAGCATCACGATTCAACCCTACCCGACCATCACACATTTCGACGAGTGGTTAAGTGGAGCAGCGAGGTTGGACAGTCTCATCGCACCAAGTGCTCTACTACCGCCTGCTAGTGCCGAGCATAAATCGAGACCGAAGAACGTCTTAAACGCCACAGAACAATGCATTCCAGCCAACAAGTGCCGATACTGTGGAAAGGATCCACACCTGGTTGCCGACTGTCACACCTTCAAAAACCTGGATGTCCCGGACAAGTGGAGGTTCCTGAAGAAGAAGGTTCGCTCAAAGAGGTGGGCCCGAGGTTAGAGGTCTTACAGAGCGCCCTCATCAAAGCAGAGAAGCCGTAAAGTTACCCAAAGTTATCTGTTGGTATCACCTGAGGAAGAAGAACCCTTGACGCCTAACCGCTTTCTGGTGGGCGGTGTAAATTCAACTCAAGCTTCAGAAACGGTGAATGAGAAAGCATTATACCTGAGAGCGTGCAAGCCAACATATAAAGGACCGATTCTGGACTCACTAGGCGATGCTAGTGGTTCGAACGAGTTCCGCCCCTCAAAGAAGGAGACTTGGTGCGCGCATGTGACGTCAACGTGCCGAGGAGTTGGCAAGAGAGAAAATCACAAAGGTATTCGTAGGCGGCGACAACCAGATGCGATCAGCTGAGGTGAAAACATCTGCCGGAGTTCTAGGCAGGCCAGCTGTCATGTTGGCAGTTTTGGATGTTGGTGAGGCTTCAGTCGAGGACTTTGACGACGCACGGGGGGCGGGATGTTGAGAATTATATTAATTTCCTCATTGTAACAGCCCTTGCGGCAACGTGTGGCTCATGAAAACGTCAAATAAAACAAACCCAAAGAAAATGTCAAATACGCCATATTTAAATTCGTGCCTTCCGAATTCGCGCTCTTTCGGAAATTCTGAGCCCACGGTGCCGCCGTCACCAAACGAAGGTAAGGTACATTCTTTTCATTGGACTCGGGCTCAGAAAGTCCAGTCAGGACACATTTCTTGCGCAGCCGCGCACAGTACACGTATGAAAATGATTCCGACCGACCTATTCGTGTCATAGCTAGCATCTTGTCCAAAAGAAGATATTATCGAGGACTTGAAACTTAAAGGGATAAAAAATAGTAGACGCTGCTAATTTTTTATCCAGAAGGAAACAACTGACAGATGTATCCGAAACTGTTAGACGAGTCGGATTATCCCTTTTCATGCTTAGCTTCGACAATTGTGAAAGCATAGACAAAATTTATTTGTTAAAAATAATTCGAGATGTGACTGTTAAAATAGAAGCCTTGCGCAGAAACTCGAACTCAATACTGCAATGCAAAAGTTGCCAGGAATTCAACCACGCTCAGAAGTGTTGCCAGAAAGTTCCGCGATGTGTCAACTGCGCCGGACAACATCTGTCGGCAGAATGTATTGAAAGTAAGACTACAGCAGCTACTTGTACTTACTGTAAAGGAAAGCATCCGGATAACTATCGAGGCTGCGAGGTAGCAAAAGAGCTTCAGAAAAGACGAGATCATTTCAAGTCGAAACTCCGACAACAACCAAAATCGGCAACAGAGGACGTAGAACTGCGTTGAAAACCGTGCCGAAACAGTGACTCGATCGAAATCTGCAGAAATAAAAGTGCAGGCTCAACCTGCGTTCAAAAAAGTAAATTACCTAATGTGAAATCATCGCACGTCCGAGCAAAAACCTTAGCCCAAACAGTAGCATCTACAAATGGAAAAAGCTGCGAAGAGCAATCAACTTCCGTTTCAAACATATTTAATATCATTTTAGAGAAACTTGACGAACAATCTTATTTTCGAAAGGCTACTCGACCTCGAAAATAAGATTAACAGCAGGCGTATTTTAACATGAATATGTCAATTAAGTTTTAAATTGGAATGCGAATGGTCTGCTAAAAAAAATTTACGAACTAGAACTATATATTAGAGAAAGTGATATCGATATTTGTCTGATCTCTGAGACACACTTGACGAAGCAATCCTGTGTAAACCTAAAAGGGTACTGTGGAAACCACGCCTGCCATCCGTCTGAACGGGCAAGAGGTAGCTCATCCCTGTTTATAAGCGATAATATAGATCATTTTGTAGGAATAGGTTTAGAATCTGATTATATACAGCTAAATACGGTTCGTGTAAAAAATAAACATCACACATTTAACGTCATGTCCATTTACTGCCCTCCGCGCAGTATAATTGATCAAAGCGAGCTCGAACGAACTTTCCACACTCTAGGCCCAAATTTCGTAATTGATGAAGATTTTAATGCGAAACACATTTTTTGGGGGACAAAATTAATCTCACAGAAAGACGGAAATTTATAAAGAGCTGGTATAAAACTAAACTGAGATTTTTACTCGACCGGAAAACCAACCTACTGGCCGTTGGATGATACAAAAATACCTGTCGTTGTTAATTTCTTTGTCATGGACACACAGGTGTTTCTTGAAACTATATACTAATTGAAGAATGTTTTGAACTTAGTTCAGATCAATCTCCCATTGTACTATGTATAAATGATACCCTTGTAAAAAAGGAAGTTCCACCTACCTTAACTAATAAACATACGAATTGGCAAGCATAAATCACTTACAAGAGTACCGCTGATTACCCCATACGATTTAGAAATAGAATTCGATAAATTTGCAGAAGTAATACAGTGCGATGCGTGGAGCAATACACCTCTCGCTAGAAAACCGTCGATAAAACATGTATTGCGATACCCACTGGAAATACAAGAATTAGTAAGAGAGAAAAGTAAAGCTCGTAAGAAATGTCAGCAGACTCTTGCGCCGCAGCATAAAACACGCCTCAACAAACAGGCTGACCATCTGGGAGCAACAATGGAGTCGTTTAAAAAAAAAGTCTAAATGCCTATTTAACAGGCTTGTCAGCGAAAAGAGATACCGACTACTCACTCTGGAAAGCAGCCAACGGTTTAAAAAACCCCAACCACATGCAGCCCCAATTCGGAAAAACCAACACGATTCCAAAGGCTATAGAGAGAAAGCAGATCTCCAGGCAGATCATTTGGAAGCAACGTTTAAAAATGCGAAGGACAAACAACTCCTGTATACTCCTACGGTTCAGATGCTTAGTGAGAAGTCAGCTAAACAAAGTTAGGGAAATCCAGCCGATTCCAGAATTCAAATTGGAGCTACTCATACCATTCTCTCTCTCTTCTTCTTTTTACACCGCGGTCTCGCCATTTACGTGCGTAGTGATGTAGCTTACCAAATTCAACCACAATACGGCCTCTGTTCCAATCCGGAATTTAATTTTCTGTGGTTAAAACTCCATGTCCGTAAGCATTTAATCCACTACTGCTTTATTTATAGAAGTCCAAGCTTGGATAGCAATTCAACTTTTAACGAATTCGATGCGCTATCCGATTCCATCTCAAGAATTGTATCCCTGTATCCTCGCACTGAAATTGCCATTGCGGACGATTTCAATGTACACAATTCTAATTGGCTTCGGCATTCAGGCCAGACAACACCCGAAGGAAGGTATGTCGAAATCTTTGCTGAGGTAAACAATCTGACCCAGCTAGTAAATGAGCCCACACGAATACCTGACATTGCAGATCATTCCGCCAACACCCTGGACCTGTTTCTCACCTCTCATCCTGATAAATATTCTGTTGACATACTGTCGCCTCTAGGCTCGTCGGACCATTGTGTCGTATCAGCAAAATTCTCGTTATCACCACACATAGTTAGAGAACAAATTCCTAAGAGAACAGTTTGGCTGTACGAGAAAGCCGATTGGAACAAACTTAACAACTTCTTTAGGAATTTTAACTGGTCACTTTGCTTCCTCGATAGTGACGTGGATGCCGCTGCTGATATGATCACAAATATTCTTCTGCTGGGCATGAGAACCTTCATTCCTCACAGAGTGAAGAGTATCAAGCCCAAAGCAAACGCATGGTATGACTCGAGCTGTAAAGAGGCTATTAGGATGAGAGAGTTGAATTTCCGGACATACAAAGCCAACCCTACTGAGGAAAACCGGAAGAAGTTTAAACGGGCCAGAAATGACTGCAATGCAACTATCAGACGTGTGAAATTCTCTTATGAGCAAAAGTTGAGGCAAAAAGTGCTACAATGTCCCAAGGGTAGCAAAAACTTTTGGTCATTTATAAAAAACGTAAAGAATTCCGCCTCGTCTTCAATTCCCACGCTCATTTACAATGTCATTCCAGCTGTCAGCTCCTAAGACAAAGCTAATCTGCTTGCGGCTCATTTTGCAGCTAGCTCAACACTGCCAGATTCCAATTTGTCTCCACCTGTACTTGAGAGCGTTGATTTCACCATGGGACAAATCCACTTCCGCACTCGTACAGTTGCAAGAGTATTGAAAGATCTCGACGTGCACAAATCCGCTGGCCCGGATGGTATTCCCCCTATACTTCTGAAGAGGTGTTCTTCTGTGCTGGCAAAACCACTGCCTAAGCTTTTTCATCTATCCTACTCTTTAGGTCTCTTTCCGAGCAGATGGAAAACAGCATTTGTCCAGCCAGTCCCTAAAAAGGGCGAATCTTCGTCACCCACCTCGTACCGACCCATAGCACCTACGTCCCTTCTTTCTAAGGTCATGAAAACGCTGATAAATCGTCATCTTATGAAATATCTTGAATCGCGGAAGCTTCTTAATGACCGACAATATGGTTTCCGCAGCGACAGGTCCACTGGTGATCTGATAGCTTATCTCACCGAAAAGTGGAACCAATCTTTGCACAATTCAGGCGAGAGCAAGATCGTTGCGCTTGATATTTCTAAAGCATTTGACAGAGTTTAGCATCAAGCTCTCTTGTCGAAAATGCGTGCCTATGGTATCGATGAATCTCTTCTTCTATGGATTAGAAATTACCTTTCGAACCGTTCAATTCAAGTTGTTTTGGATGGGTTCAAGTCTGATATCCACCAAATTAATGCTGGTGTCTCCGACACTCTTTCTCATTTTTATAAATGATCTCTTGTCTGCTACTTCTAATCCAATCCATTCCTTCGCTGATGACAGCACCCTTAGCTTTTCATATTCGTTCCAAGACCACCGACCCCGCCCTTCGGCCGTAGAATTGGAACGGCAGCGTATGTTAAGCACATTGAATTCCGATCTTGACAGCATAATTAACTGGGGAAAAAACAATAGAGTGGAATTCAATGCTTCAAAAACTCAATGCTGTCTGCTGTCACTCAAACGAACCCTTGATAACCAGCCATTATCCATGAATGGCGCTTGTGTCGATGAAACCGGAAAACTTTCCATTCTTGGTATGTGTATCAACACAACACTTAGTTGGAGCGATCACATATTTGAGGTCGCCAAAAATGTTGCGAAATGTTTAGGTTTTCTTAATTGATGCAAGAAATATTTCACCCCTTCTGATTTGGCTTTAATTTTTAAGGCGTACATCCGCCCCAAGCTTGAGTATAACGCTCATATCTGGTCTGGTGCCCCCAAGACCACACTGCACCTACTTGATAGAATCCAAAAGCGAGCGATAAAACTTATAGGCAACAACAATATCGCAGAGTCATTAGACTCGCTCGAACATCGACGTACCGTCTCTTCTTTGTCCGTGTTTTATCGTTATTTCAACAAACGATGCTCAAGTGAGCTAGCCAACTGCATTCCTCCTCTCCATGAATTCACCCGCAATACTCGTCTCGCCAGGAATGCCCATCAGTATACCCTTAAGCCTACTTTCGGACGCACAGTTATATTCAGAGACTCGTTCTTCAGCCGCACTGCACGAATATGGAATGCTCTTCCCAAACTAATATTTCCCACAGACTACAACCCGCAGATCTTTAAGACCAATGTGCACAGGTACCTCCTCTCCCTTTCTCCCTCTATACCTTCGGCCCGTGCTGTGTCTTGACCCCGGACACATAAGGGTATTAGCAATCCCTAGAGCACGCGCAAATTATAAAAAAAAAAACTTCGCGACAAAGGTCCAAAATCTTCAGACTTTACTGGAAGCCAGCGGGATGTATCATCACTCATCGAATCCTACACTGTTGGATGTATTAATCAGCAAGCTTCCGAAGGGCAAAAGGATGGAATGGGCGCAACATAGCATCACGATTCAACCCTACCCGACCATCACACATTTCGACGAGTGGTTAAGTGGAGCAGCGAGGTTGGACAGTCTCATCGCACCAAGTGCTCTACTACCGCCTGCTAGTGCCGAGCATAAATCGAGACCGAAGAACGTCTTAAACGCCACAGAACAATGCATTCCAGCCAACAAGTGCCGATACTGTGGAAAGGATCCACACCTGGTTGCCGACTGTCACACCTTCAAAAACCTGGATGTCCCGGACAAGTGGAGGTTCCTGAAGAAGAAGGTTCGCTCAAAGAGGTGGGCCCGAGGTTAGAGGTCTTACAGAGCGCCCTCATCAAAGCAGAGAAGCCGTAAAGTTACCCAAAGTTATCTGTTGGTATCACCTGAGGAAGAAGAACCCTTGACGCCTAACCGCTTTCTGGTGGGCGGTGTAAATTCAACTCAAGCTTCAGAAACGGTGAATGAGAAAGCATTATACCTGAGAGCGTGCAAGCCAACATATAAAGGACCGATTCTGGACTCACTAGGCGATGCTAGTGGTTCGAACGAGTTCCGCCCCTCAAAGAAGGAGACTTGGTGCGCGCATGTGACGTCAACGTGCCGAGGAGTTGGCAAGAGAGAAAATCACAAAGGTATTCGTAGGCGGCGACAACCAGATGCGATCAGCTGAGGTGAAAACATCTGCCGGAGTTCTAGGCAGGCCAGCTGTCATGTTGGCAGTTTTGGATGTTGGTGAGGCTTCAGTCGAGGACTTTGACGACACACGGGGGGCGGGATGTTGAGAATTATATTAATTTCCTCATTGTAACAGCCCTTGCGGCAACGTGTGTCTCATGAAAACGTTAAATAAAACAAACCCAAAGAATATGTCAAATACGCCATATTTAAGTTCGTGCCTTCCGAATTCGGAAATTCTGAGCCCACGGTGCCGCCACGAGTTTGCAAAAATAGTAAGTATTACTTGTATAAAATACCATGTATTGTATGTGAATGAATTCAATTTCTAGAGAATAAACGTCACCAAACGAAAGTAAGGTACATTCTTTTCATTGGACTCGGGCTCAGAAAGTCCAGACAGGACACATTTCTTGCGCAGCCGCGCACAGTACACGTATGAAAATGATTCCGACCGACCTATTCGTTTCATAGCTAGAATCTTGTCCAAAAGAAGATATTTTCGAGGACTTGAAACTCAAAGGGATAAAAAATAGTAGACGCTGCCAATTTTTTATCCAGAAGGAAACAACTGACAGATGTAACCGAAACTGTTAGACATGTCGGATTACCCCTTTTCATGCTTAGCTTCGACAAATGTGAAAGCATAGACAAAATTTATGGGTTAAAAATAATTCGAGATTGTGACTGTTAAAATAGAAGCCTTGCGCAGAAACTCGAACTCAATACTTAACGAACTCAATGCAAACGTTGTCAGGAATTCAACCACACTCAGAAGTGTTGCCAGAAAGTTTCGCGATGTGTCAAATGCGCCGGCGAACATCTGTCGGCAGAATGTATTGAAAGTAAGACTACACCAGCAACTTGTACTTACTGTAAAGGAAAGCATCCGGATAACTATCGAGGCTGCGAGGTAGCAAAAGAGTTTCAGAAAAGACGAGATCATTTCAAGTCGAAACTCCGACAACAACCAAAATCGGCAACAGAGGACGTAGAACTGCGTCGAAAACCGTGCCGAAACAGTGACTCGATCGGAATCTCCAGAAATAAAAGTGCAGGCTCAACCTGCGTTCAAAAAAGTAAATTAACTAATGTGAAATCATCGCACGTCCGAGCAAAAACCTTCGCCCAAACAGTAGCATCTACAAATGGAAAAAGCTGCGAAGAGCAATCAACTTCCGTTTCAAACATATTTAATATCATTTATTATTATATTATATTATTGACGAACAATCTTATTTTCGAAAGGCTACTCGACCTCGAAAATAAGATTAACAGCAGGCGTATTTTAACATGAATATGTCAATTAAGTTTTAAATTGGAATGCGAATGGTCTGCTAAAAAAAATTTACGAACTAGAACTATATATTAGAGAAAGTGATATCGATATTTGTCTGATCTCTGAGACACACTTGACGAAGCAATCCTGTGTAAACCTAAAAGGGTACTGTGGAAACCACGCCTGCCATCCGTCTGAACGGGCAAGAGGCAGCTCATCCCTGTTTATAAGCGATAATATAGATCATTTTGTAGGAATAGGTATAGCATCTGATTATATACAGCTAAATACGGTTCGTGTAAAAAATAAACATCACACATTTAACGTCATGTCCATTTACTGCCCTCCGCGCAGTATAATTGATCAAAGCGAGCTCGAACGAACTTTCCACACTCTAGGCCCAAATTTCGTAATTGATGAAGATTTTAATGCGAAACACATTTTTTGGGGGACAAAATTAATCTCACAGAAAGACGGAAATTTATAAAGAGCTGGTATAAAACTAAACTGAGATTTTTACTCGACCGGAAAACCAACCTACTGGCCGTCGGATGATACAAAAATACCTGTCGTTGTTAATTTCTTTGTCATGGACACACAGGTGTTTCTTGAAACTATATACTAATTGAAGAATGTTTTGAACTTAGTTCAGATCAATCTCCCATTGTACTATGTATAAATGATACCCTTGTAAAAAAGGAAGTTCCACCTACCTTAACTAATAAACATACGAATTGGCAAGCATAAATCACTTACAAGAGTACCGCTGATTACCCCATACGATTTAGAAATAGAATTCGATAAATTTGTAGATGTAATACAGTGCGATGCGTGGAGCAATACACCTCTCGCTAGAAAACCGTCGATAAAACATGTATTGCGATACCCACTGGAAATACAAGAATTAGTAAGAGAGAAAAGTAAAGCTCGTAAGAAATGTCAGCAGACTCTTGCGCCGCAGCATAAAACACGCCTCAACAAACAGGCTGACCATCTGGGAGCAACAATGGAGTCGTTTAAAAAAAAAGTCTTAATGCCTATTTAACAGGCTTGTCAGCGAAAAGAGATACCGACTACTCACTCTGGAAAGCAGCCAACGGTTTAAAAAACCCCAACCACATGCAGCCCCAATTCGGAAAAAACAACACGAGTTGGCCAAAGGCTATAGAGAGAAAGCAGATCTCCAGGCAGATCATTTGGAAGCAACGTTTAAAAATGCGAAGGACAAACAACTCCTGTATACTCCTACGGTTCAGATGCTTAGTGAGAAGTCAGCTAAACAAAGTTAGGGAAATCCAGCCGATTCCAGAATTCAAATTGGAGCTACTCATACCATTCTCTCTCTCTTCTTCTTTTTACACCGCGGTCTCGCCATTTACGTGCGTAGTGATGTAGCTTACCAAATTCAACCACAATACGGCCTCTGTTCCAATCCGGAATTTAATTTTCTGTGGTTAAAACTCCATGTCCGTAAGCATTTAATCCACTACTGCTTTATTTATAGAAGTCCAAGCTTGGATAGCAATTCAACTTTTAACGAATTTGATGCGCTATCCGATTCCATCTCAAGAATTGTATCCCTGTATCCTCGCACTGAAATTGCCATTGCGGACGATTTCAATGTACACAATTTTAATTGGCTTCGGCATTCAGGCCAGACAACACCCGAAGGAAGGTATGTCGAAATCTTTGCTGAGGTAAACAATCTGACCCAGCTAGTAAATGAGCCCACACGAATACCTGACATTGCAGATCATTCCGCCAACACCCTGGACCTAATTCTCACCTCTCATCCTGATAAATATTCTGTTGACATACTGTCGCCTCTAGGCTCGTCGGACCATTGTGTCGTATCAGCAAAATTCTCGTTATCACCACACATAGTTAGAGAACAAATTCGACAAATGTGAAAGCATAGACAAAATTTATGGGTTAAAAATAATTCGAGATGTGACTGTTAAAATAGAAGCCTTGCGCAGAAACTCGAACTCAATACTTAACGAACTCAATGCAAACGTTGTCAGGAATTCAACCACACTCAGAAGTGTTGCCAGAAAGTTTCGCGATGTGTCAAATGCGCCGGCGAACATCTGTCGGCAGAATGTATTGAAAGTAAGACTACACCAGCTACTTGTACTAACTGTAAAGGAAAGCATCAGGATAACTATCGAGGCTGCGAGGTAGCAAAAGAGCTTCAGAAAAGACGAGATCATTTCAAGTCGAAACTCCGACAGCAACCAAAATCGGCAACAGAGGACGTAGAACTGCGTTGAAAACCGTGCCGAAACAGTGACTCGATCGAAATCTGCAGAAATAAAAGTACAGGCTCAACCTGCGTTCAAAAAAGTAAATTAACTAATGTGAAATCATCGCACGTCCGAGCAAAAACCTTCGCCCAAACAGTAGCATCTACAAATGGAAAAAGCTGCGAAGAGCAATCAACTTCCGTTTCAAACATATTTAATATCATTTTAGAGAAACTTGACGAACAATCTTATTTTCGAAAGGCTACTCGACCTCGAAAATAAGATTAACAGCAGGCGTATTTTAACATGAATATGTCAATTAAGTTTTAAATTGGAATGCGAATGGTCTGCTAAAAAAAATTTACGAACTAGAACTATATATTAGAGAAAGTGATATCGATATTTGTCTGATCTCTGAGACACACTTGACGAAGCAATCCTGTGTAAACCTAAAAGGGTACTGTGGAAACCACGCCTGCCATAAGTCCGAACGGGCAAGAGGCAGCTCATCCCTGTTTATAAGCGATAATATAGATCATTTTGTAGGAATAGGTATAGCATCTGATTATATACAGCTAAATACGGTTCGTATAAAAAATAAACATCACACATTTAACGTCATGTCCATTTACCGGCCTCCGCGCAGTATAATTGATCAAAGCGAGCTCGAACGAACTTTCCACACTCTAGGCCCAAATTTCGTAATTGATGAAGATTTTAATGCGAAACACATTTTTTGGGGGACAAAATTAATCTCACAGAAAGACGGAAATTTATAAAGAGCTGGTATAAAACTAAACTGAGATTTTTACTCGACCGGAAAACCAACCTACTGGCCGTCGGATGATACAAAAATACCTGTCGTTGTTAATTTCTTTGTCATGGACACACAGGTGTTTCTTGAAACTATATACTAATTGAAGAATGTTTTGAACTTAGTTCAGATCAATCTCCCATTGTACTATGTATAAATGATACCCTTGTAAAAAAGGAAGTTCCACCTACCTTAACTAATAAACATACGAATTGGCAAGCATAAATCACTTACAAGAGTACCGCTGATTACCCCATACGATTTAGAAATAGAATTCGATTAATTTGTAGATGTAATACAGTGCGATGCGTGGAGCAATACACCTCTCGCTAGAAAACCGTCGATAAAACATGTATTGCGATACCCACTGGAAATACAAGAATTAGTAAGAGAGAAAAGTAAAGCTCGTAAGAAATGTCAGCAGACTCTTGCGCCGCAGCATAAAACACGCCTCAACAAACAGGCTGACCATCTGGGAGCAACAATGGAGTCGTTTAAAAAAAAGTCTAAATGCCTATTTAACAGGCTTGTCAGCGAAAAGAGATACCGACTACTCACTCTGGAAAGCAGCCAACGGTTTAAAAAACCCCAACCACATGCAGCCCCAATTCGGACAAACCAACACGAGTTGGCCAAAGGCTATAGAGAGAAAGCAGATCTCCAGGCAGATCATTTGGAAGCAACGTTTAAAAATGCGAAGGACAAACAACTCCTGTATACTCCTACGGTTCAGATGCTTAGTGAGAAGTCAGCTAAACAAAGTTAGGGAAATCCAGCCGATTCCAGAATTCAAATTGGAGCTACTCATACCATTCTCTCTCTCTTCTTCTTTTTACACCGCGGTCTCGCCATTTACGTGCGTAGTGATGTAGCTTACCAAATTCAACCACAATACGGCCTCTGTTCCAATCCGGAATTTAATTTTCTGTGGTTAAAACTCCATGTCCGTAAGCATTTAATCCACTACTGCTTTATTTATAGAAGTCCAAGCTTGGATAGCAATTCAACTTTTAACGAATTTGATGCGCTATCCGATTCCATCTCAAGAATTGTATCCCTGTATCCTCGCACTGAAATTGCCATTGCGGACGATTTCAATGTACACAATTTTAATTGGCTTCGGCATTCAGGCCAGACAACACCCGAAGGAAGGTATGTCGAAATCTTTGCTGAGGTAAACAATCTGACCCAGCTAGTAAATGAGCCCACACGAATACCTGACATTGCAGATCATTCCGCCAACACCCTGGACCTGTTTCTCACCTCTCATCCTGATAAATATTCTGTTGACATACTGTCGCCTCTAGGCTCGTCGGACCATTGTGTCGTATCAGCAAAATTCTCGTTATCACCACACATAGTTAGAGAACAAATTCCTAAGAGAACAGTTTGGCTGTACGAGAAAGCCGATTGGAACAAACTTAACAACTTCTTTAGGAATTTTAACTGGTCACTTTGCTTCCTCGATAGTGACGTGGATGCCGCTGCTGATATGATCACAAATATTCTTCTGCTGGGCATGAGAACCTTCATTCCTCACAGAGTGAAGAGTATCAAGCCCAAAGCAAACGCATGGTATGACTCGAGCTGTAAAGAGGCTATTAGGATGAGAGAGTTGAATTTCCGGACATACAAAGCGAACCCTAGTGAGGAAAACCGGAAGAAGTTTAAACGGGCCAGAAATGACTGCAATGCAACTATCAGACGTGTGAAATTCTCTTATGAGCAAAAGTTGAGGCAAAAAGTGCTACAATGTCCCAAAGGTTGCAAAAACTTTTGGTCATTTGTAAAAAACGTAAAGAATTCCGCCTCGTCTTCAATTCCCACGCTCATTTACAATGACATTCCAGCTGTCAGCTCTTTAGACAAAGCTAATCTGCTTGCGGCTCATTTTGCAGCTAGCTCAACACTGCCAGATTCCAATTTGTCTCCACCTGTACTTGAGAGCGTTGATTTCACCATGGGACAAATCCACTTCCGCACTCGTACAGTTGCAAGAGTATTGAAAGATCTCGACGTGCACAAATCCGCTGGCCCGGATGGTATTCCCCCTATACTTCTGGCAAAAGCACTGCCTAAGCTTTTTCATCTATCCTACTCTTTAGGTCTCTTTCCGAGCAGATGGAAAACAGCATTTGTCCAGCCAGTCCCTAAAAAGGGCGAATCTTCGTCACCCACCTCGTACCGACCCTTAGCACTTACGTCCCTTCTTTCTAAGGTCATGAAAACGCTGATAAATCGTCATCTTATGAAATATCTTGAATCGCGGAAGCTTCTTAATGACCGACAATATGGTTTCCGCAGCGACAGGTCCACTGGTGATCTGATAGCTTATCTCACCGAAAAGTGGAACCAATCTTTGCACAATTCAGGCGAAAGCAAGATCGTTGCGCTTGATATTTCTAAAGCATTTGACAGAGTTTAGCATCAAGCTCTCTTGTCGAAAATGCGTGCCTATGGTATCGATGAATCTCTTCTTCTATGGATTAGAAATTACCTTTCGAACCGTTCAATTCAAGTTGTTTTGGATGGGTTCAAGTCTGATATCCACCAAATTAATGCTGGTGTTCCCCAAGGCTCAGTTCTATCTCCGACACTCTTTCTCATTTTTATAAATGATCTCTTGTCTGCTACTTCTAATCCAATCCATTCCTTCGCTGATGACAGCACCCTTAGCTTTTCATATTCGTTCCAAGACCACCGACCCCGCCCTTCGGCCGTAGAATTGGAACGGCAGCGTATGTTAAGCACATTGAATTCCGATCTTGACAGCATAATTAACTGGGGAAAAAACAATAGAGTGGAATTCAATGCTTCAAAAACTCAATGCTGTCTGCTGTCACTCAAACGAACCCTTGATAACCAGCCATTGTCCATGAATGGCGCTTGTGTCGATGAAACCGGAAAACTTTCCATTCTTGGTATGTGTATCAACACAACACTTAGTTGGAGCGATCACATATTTGAGGTCGCCAAAAATGTTGCGAAATGTTTAGGTTTTCTTAATTGATGCAAGAAATATTTCACCCCTTCTGATTTGGCTTTAATTTTTAAGGCGTACATCCGCCCCAAGCTTGAGTATAACGCTCATATCTGGTCTGGTGCCCCCAAGACCACACTGCACCTACTTGATAAAATCCAAAAGCGAGCGATAAAACTTATAGGCAACAACAATATCGCAGAGTCATTAGACTCGCTCGAACATCGACGTACCGTCTCTTCTTTGTCCGTGTTTTATCGTTATTTCAAAAAACGATGCTCAAGTGAGCTAGCCAACTGCATTCCTCCTCTCCATGAATTCACCCGCAATACTCGTCTCGCCAGGAATGCCCATCAGTATACCCTTAAGCCTACTTTCGGACGCACAGTTAAATTCAGAGACTCGTTCTTCAGCCGCACTGCACGAATATGGAATGCTCTTCCCAAACTAATATTTCCCACAGACTACAACCCGCAGATATTTAAGACCAATGTGCACAGGTACCTCCTCTCCCTTTCTCCCTCTATACCTTCGGCCCGTGCTGTGTCTTGACCCCGGACACATAAGGGTATTAGCAATCCCTTGAGCACGCGCAAATTATAAAAAAAAAAAAAATTCGCGACAAAGGTCCAAAATCTTCAGACTTTACTGGAAGCCAGCGGGATGTATCATCACTCATCGAATCCTACACTGTTGGATGTATTAATCAGCAAGCTTCCGAAGGGCAAAAGGATGGAATGGGCGCAACATAGCATCACGATTCAACCCTACCCGACCATCACACATTTCGACGAGTGGTTAAGTGGAGCAGCGAGGTTGGACAGTCTCATCGCACCAAGTGCTCTACTACCGCCTGCTAGTGCCGAGCATAAATCGAGACCGAAGAACGTCTTAAACGCCACAGAACAATGCATTCCAGCCAACAAGTGCCGATACTGTGGAAAGGATCCACACCTGGTTGCCGACTGTCACACCTTCAAAAACCTGGATGTCCCGGACAAGTGGAGGTTCCTGAAGAAGAAGGTTCGCTCAAAGAGGTGGGCCCGAGGTTAGAGGTCTTACAGAGCGCCCTCATCAAAGCAGAGAACATTGTCAACAGCCGTAAAGTTACCCAAAGTTATCTGTTGGTATCACCTGAGGAAGAAGAACCCTTGACGCCTAACCGCTTTCTGGTGGGCGGTGTAAATTCAACTCAAGCTTCAGAACCGGTGAATGAGAAAGCATTACACCTGAGAGCGTGCAAGCCAACATATAAAGGACCGATTCTGGACTCACTAGGCGATGCTTGTGGTTCGAACGAGTTCCGCCCCTCAAAGAAGGAGACTTGGTGCGCGCATGTGACGTCAACGTGCCGAGGAGTTGGCAAGAGGGAAAATCACAAAGGTATTCGTAGGCGGCGACAACCAGATGCGATCAGCTGAGGTGAAAACATCTGCCGGAGTTCTAGGCAGGCTAGCTGTCATGTTCGCAGTTTTGGATGTTGGTGAGGCTTCAGTCGAGGACTTTGACGACACACGGGGGGCGGGATGTTGAGAATTATATTAATTTCCTCATTGTAACAGCCCTTGCGGCAACGTGTGTCTCATGAAAACGTTAAATAAAACAAACCCAAAGAATATGTCAAATACGCCATATTTAAATTCGTGCCTTCCGAATTCGGAAATTCTGAGCCCACGGTGCCGCCACGAGTTTGCCAAAAATAGTAAGTATTACTTGTATAAAATACCATGTATTGTATGTGAATGAATTCAATTTCTAGAGAATAAACGTCACCAAACGAAAGTAAGGTACATTCTTTTCATTGGACTCGGGCTCAGAAAGTCCAGTCAGGACACATTTCTTGCGCAGCCAGGCACAGTACACGTATGAAAATGATTCCGACCGACCTATTCGTTTCATAGCTAGCATCTTGTCCAAAAGAAGATATTTTCGAGGACTTGAAACTCAAAGGGATAAAAAATAGTAGACGCTGCCAATTTTTTATCCAGAAGGAAACAACTGACAGATGTAACCGAAACTGTTAGACATGTCGGATTACCCCTTTTCATGCTTAGCTTCGACAAATGTGAAAGCATAGACAAAATTTATGGGTTAAAAATAATTCGAGATGTGACTGTTAAAATAGAAGCCCTGCGCAGAAACTCGAACTCAATACTTAACGAACTCAATGCAAACGTTGTCAGGAATTCAACCACACTCAGAAGTGTTGCCAGAAAGTTTCGCGATGTGTCAAATACGCCGGCGAACATCTGTCGGCAGAATGTATTGAAAGTAAGACTACACCAGCTACTTGTACTAACTGTAAAGGAAAGCATCAGGATAACTATCGAGGCTGCGAGGTAGCAAAAGAGCTTCAGAAAAGACGAGATCATTTCAAGTCGAAACTCCGACAGCAACCAAAATCGGCAACAGAGGACGTAGAACTGCGTTGAAAACCGTGCCGAAACAGTGACTCGATCGAAATCTGCAGAAATAAAAGTGCAGGCTCAACCTGCGTTCAAAAAAGTAAATTAACTAATGTGAAATCATCGCACGTTCGAGCAAAAACCTTCGCCCAAACAGTAGCATCTACAAATGGAAAAAGCTGCGAAGAGCAATCAACTTCCGTTTCAAACATATTTAATATCATTTTAGAGAAACTTGACGAACAATCTTATTTTCGAAAGGCTACTCGACCTCGAAAATAAGATTAACAGCAGGCGTATTTTAACATGAATATGTCAATTAAGTTTTAAATTGGAATGCGAATGGTCTGCTAAAAAAAATTTACGAACTAGAACTATATATTAGAGAAAGTGATATCGATATTTGTCTGATCTCTGAGACACACTTGACGAAGCAATCCTGTGTAAACCTAAAAGGGTACTGTGGAAACCACGCCTGCCATCCGTCTGAACGGGCAAGAGGCAGCTCATCCCTGTTTATAAGCGATAATATAGATCATTTTGTAGGAATAGGTATAGCATCTGATTATATACAGCTAAATACGGTTCGTGTAAAAAATAAACATCACACATTTAACGTCATGTCCATTTACTGCCCTCCGCGCAGTATAATTGATCAAAGCGAGCTCGAACGAACTTTCCACACTCTAGGCCCAAATTTCGTAATTGATGAAGATTTTAATGCGAAACACATTTTTTGGGGGACAAAATTAATCTCACAGAAAGACGGAAATTTATAAAGAGCTGGTATAAAACTAAACTGAGATTTTTACTCGACCGGAAAACCAACCTACTGGCCGTCGGATGATACAAAAATACCTGTCGTTGTTAATTTCTTTGTCATGGACACACAGGTGTTTCTTGAAACTATATACTAATTGAAGAATGTTTTGAACTTAGTTCAGATCAATCTCCCATTGTACTATGTATAAATGATACCCTTGTAAAAAAGGAAGTTCCACCTACCTTAACTAATAAACATACGAATTGGCAAGCATAAATCACTTACAAGAGTACCGCTGATTACCCCATACGATTTAGAAATAGAATTCGATTAATTTGTAGATGTAATACAGTGCGATGCGTGGAGCAATACACCTCTCGCTAGAAAACCGTCGATAAAACATGTATTGCGATACCCACTGGAAATACAAGAATTAGTAAGAGAGAAAAGTAAAGCTCGTAAGAAATGTCAGCAGACTCTTGCGCCGCAGCATAAAACACGCCTCAACAAACAGGCTGACCATCTGGGAGCAACAATGGAGTCGTTTAAAAAAAAGTCTAAATGCCTATTTAACAGGCTTGTCAGCGAAAAGAGATACCGACTACTCACTCTGGAAAGCAGCCAACGGTTTAAAAAACCCCAACCACATGCAGCCCCAATTCGGAAAAACCAACACGAGTTGGCCAAAGGCTATAGAGAGAAAGCAGATCTCCAGGCAGATCATTTGGAAGCAACGTTTAAAAATGCGAAGGACAAACAACTCCTGTATACTCCTACGGTTCAGATGCTTAGTGAGAAGTCAGCTAAACAAAGTTAGGGAAATCCAGCCGATTCCAGAATTCAAATTGGAGCTACTCATACCATTCTCTCTCTCTTCTTCTTTTTACACCGCGGTCTCGCCATTTACGTGCGTAGTGATGTAGCTTACCAAATTCAACCACAATACGGCCTCTGTTCCAATCCGGAATTTAATTTTCTGTGGTTAAAACTCCATGTCCGTAAGCATTTAATCCACTACTGCTTTATTTATAGAAGTCCAAGCTTGGATAGCAATTCAACTTTTAACGAATTTGATGCGCTATCCGATTCCATCTCAAGAATTGTATCCCTGTATCCTCGCACTGAAATTGCCATTGCGGACGATTTCAATGTACACAATTTTAATTGGCTTCGGTATTCAGGCCAGACAACACCCGAAGGAAGGTATGTCGAAATCTTTGCTGAGGTAAACAATCTGACCCAGCTAGTAAATGAGCCCACACGAATACCTGACATTGCAGATCATTCCGCCAACACCCTGGACCTGTTTCTCACCTCTCATCCTGATAAATATTCTGTTGACATACTGTCGCCTTTAAGCTCGTCGGACCATTGTGTCGTATCAGCAAAATTCTCGTTATCACCACACATAGTTAGAGAACAAATTCCTAAGAGAACAGTTTGGCTGTACGAGAAAGCCGATTGGAACAAACTTAACAACTTCTTTAGGAATTTTAACTGGTCACTTTGCTTCCTCGATAGTGACGTGGATGCCGCTGCTGATATGATCACAAATATTCTTCTGCTGGGCATGAGAACCTTCATTCCTCACAGAGTGAAGAGTATCAAGCCCAAAGCAAACGCATGGTATGACTCGAGCTGTAAAGAGGCTATTAGGATGAGAGAGTTGAATTTCCGGACATACAAAGCGAACCCTAGTGAGGAAAACCGGAAGAAGTTTAAACGGGCCAGAAATGACTGCAATGCAACTATCAGACGTGTGAAATTCTCTTATGAGCAAAAGTTGAGGCAAAAAGTGCTACAATGTCCCAAGGGTTGCAAAAACTTTTGGTCATTTGTAAAAAACGTAAAGAATTCCGCCTCGTCTTCAATTCCCACGCTCATTTACAATGACATTCCAGCTGTCAGCTCCTTAGACAAAGCTAATCTGCTTGCGGCTCATTTTGCAGCTAGCTCAACACTGCCAGATTCCAATTTGTCTCCACCTGTACTTGAGAGCGTTGATTTCACCATGGGACAAATCCACTTCCGCACTCGTACAGTTGCAAGAGTATTGAAAGATCTCGACGTGCACAAATCCGCTGGCCCGGATGGTATTCCCCCTATACTTCTGAAGAGGTGTTCTTCTGTGCTGGCAAAACCACTGCCTAAGCTTTTTCATCTATCCTACTCTTTAGGTCTCTTTCCGAGCAGATGGAAAACAGCATTTGTCCAGCCAGTCCCTAAAAAGGGCGAATCTTCGTCACCCACCTCGTACCGACCCATAGCACTTACGTCCCTTCTTTCTAAGGTCATGAAAACGCTGATAAATCGTCATCTTATGAAATATCTTGAATCGCGGAAGCTTCTTAATGACCGACAATATGGTTTCCGCAGCGACAGGTCCACTGGTGATCTGATAGCTTATCTCACCGAAAAGTGGAACCAATCTTTGCACAATTCAGGCGAGAGCAAGATCGTTGCGCTTGATATTTCTAAAGCATTTGACAGAGTTTAGCATCAAGCTCTCTTGTCGAAAATGCGTGCCCATGGTATCGATGAATCTCTTCTTCTATGGATTAGAAATTACCTTTCGAACCGTTCAATTCAAGTTGTTTTGGATGGGTTCAAGTCTGATATCCACCAAATTAATGCTGGTGTCTCCGACACTCTTTCTCATTTTTATAAATGATCTCTTGTCTGCTACTTCTAATCCAATCCATTCCTTCGCTGATAACAGCACCCTTAGCTTTTCATATTCGTTCCAAGACCACCGACCCCGCCCTTCGGCCGTAGAATTGGAACGGCAGCGTATGTTAAGCACATTGAATTCCGATCTTGACAGCATAATTAACTGGGGAAAAAACAATAGAGTGGAATTCAATGCTGTCTGCTGTCACTCAAACGAACCCTTGATAACCAGCCATTATCCATGAATGGCGCTTGTGTCGATGAAACCGGAAAACTTTCCATTCTTGGTATGTGTATCAACACAACACTTAGTTGGAGCGATCACATATTTGAGGTCGCCAAAAATGTTGCGAAATGTTTAGGTTTTCTTAATTGATGCAAGAAATATTTCACCCCTTCTGATTTGGCTTTAATTTTTAAGGCGTACATCCGCCCCAAGCTTGAGTATAACGCTCATATCTGGTCTGGTGCCCCCAAGACCACACTGCACCTACTTGATAGAATCCAAAAGCGAGCGATAAAACTTATAGGCAACAACAATATCGCAGAGTCATTAGACTCGCTCGAACATCGACGTACCGTCTCTTCTTTGTCCGTGTTTTATCGTTATTTCAACAAACGATGCTCAAGTGAGCTAGCCAACTGCATTCCTCCTCTCCATGAATTCACCCGCAATACTCGTCTCGCCAGGAATGCCCATCAGTATACCCTTAAGCCTACTTTCGGACGCACAGTTAAATTCAGAGACTCGTTCTTCAGCCGCACTGCACGAATATGGAATGCTCTTCCCAAACTAATATTTCCCACAGACTACAACCCGCAGATATTTAAGACCAATGTGCACAGGTACCTCCTCTCCCTTTCTCCCTCTATACCTTCGGCCCGTGCTGTGTCTTGACCCCGGACACATAAGGGTATTAGCAATCCCTAGATCACGCGCAAATTATAAAAAAAAATAAAATTCGCGACAAGGGTCCAAAATCTTCAGACTTTACTGGAAGCCAGCGGGATGTATCATCACTCATCGAATCCTACACTGTTGGATGTATTAATCAGCAAGCTTCCGAAGGGCAAAAGGATGGAATGGGCGCAACATAGCATCACGATTCAACCCTACCCGACCATCACACATTTCGACGAGTGGTTAAGTGGAGCAGCGAGGTTGGACAGTCTCATCGCACCAAGTGCTCTACTACCGCCTGCTAGTGCCGAGCATAAATCGAGACCGAAGAACGTCTTAAACGCCACAGAACAATGCATTCCAGCCAACAAGTGCCGATACTGTGGAAAGGATCCACACCTGGTTGCCGACTGTCACACCTTCAAAAACCTGGATGTCCCGGACAAGTGGAGGTTCCTGAAGAAGAAGGTTCGCTCAAAGAGGTGGGCCCGAGGTTAGAGGTCTTACAGAGCGCCCTCATCAAAGCAGAGAACATCGTCAACAGCCGTAAAGTTACCCAAAGTTACCTGTTGGTATCACCTGAGGAAGAAGAACCCTTGACGCCTAACCGCTTTCTGGTGGGCGGTGTAAATTCAACTCAAGCGCGTGTAATAAAGGACCGATTCTGGAGGCGATGGATGCGAGAGTACCTGCCGGTACTCACTAGACGATGCTAGTGGTTCGAGCGAGTCCGGCCCTCAAAGAAGGAGACTTGGTGCCCGCATGTGACGTCAACGTGCCGAGGAGTTGGCAAGAGGGAAAATCACAAAGGTATTTGTAGGCGGCGACAACCAGATACGATCAGCTGAGGTGAAAACATCTGCCGGAGTTCTAGGCAGGCCAGCTGTCATGTTGGCAGTTTTGGATGTTGGTGAGGCTTCAGTCGAGGACTTTGACGACACACGGGGGGCGGGATGTTGAGAATTATATTAATTTCCTCATTGTAACAGCCCTTGCGGCAACGTGTGGCTCATGAAAACGTCAAATAAAACAAACCCAAAGAAAATGTCAAATACGCCATATTTAAATTCGTGCCTTCCGAATTCGTGGTCTTTCGGAAATTCTGAGCCCACGGTGCCGCCGTCACCAAACGAAGGTAAGGTACATTCTTTTCATTGGACTCGGGCTCAGAAAGTCCAGTCAGGACACATTTCTTGCGCAGCCGCGCACAGTACACGTATGAAAATGATTCCGACCGACCTATTCGTGTCATAGCTAGCATGTTGTCCAAAAGAAGATATTATCGAGGACTTGAAACTTAAAGGGATAAAAAATAGTAGACGCTGCTAATTTTTTATCCAGAAGGAAACAACTGACAGATGTATCCGAAACTGTTAGACGAGTCGGATTATCCCTTTTCATGCTTAGCTTCGACAATTGTGAAAGCATAGACAAAATTTATTTGTTAAAAATAATTCGAGATGTGACTGTTAAAATAGAAGCCTTGCGCAGAAACTCGAACTCAATACTGCAATGCAAACGTTGCCAGGAATTCAACCACGCTCAGAAGTGTTGCCAGAAAGTTCCGCGATGTGTCAACTGCGCCGGCGAACATCTGTCGGCAGAATGTATTGAAAGTAAGACTACACCAGCAACTTGTACTTACTGTAAAGGAAAGCATCCGGATAACTATCGAGGCTGCGAGGTAGCAAAAGAGTTTCAGAAAAGACGAGATCATTTCAAGTCGAAACTCCGACAACAACCAAAATCGGCAACAGAGGACGTAGAACTGCGTCGAAAACCGTGCCGAAACAGTGACTCGATCGGAATCTCCAGAAATAAAAGTGCAGGCTCAACCTGCGTTCAAAAAAGTAAATTAACTAATGTGAAATCATCGCACGTCGGAGCAAAACCTTCGCCCAAACAGTAGCATCTACAAATGGAAAAAGCTGCGAAGAGCAATCAACCTCCGTTTCAAACATATTGAATATCATTGTAGAGAAACTTGACGAACAATCTTATTTTCGAAAGGCTACTCGACCTCGAAAATAAGATTAACAGCAGGCGTATTTTAACATGAATATGTCAATTAAGTTTTAAATTGGAATGCGAATGGTCTGCTAAAAAAAATTTACGAACTAGAATTATATATTAGAGAAAGTGATATCGATATTTGTCTGATCTCTGAGACACACTTGACGAAGCAATCCTGTGTAAACCTAAAAGGGTACTGTGGAAACCACGCCTGCCATCCGTCTGAACGGGCAAGAGGCAGCTCATCCCTGTTTATAAGCGATAATATAGATCATTTTGTAGGAATAGGTTTAGAATCTGATTATATACAGCTAAATACGGTTCGTGTAAAAAATAAACATCACACATTTAACGTCATGTCCATTTACTGCCCTCCGCGCAGTATAATTGATCAAAGCGAGCTCGAACGAACTTTCCACACTCTAGGCCCAAATTTCGTAATTGATGAAGATTTTAATGCGAAACACATTTTTTGGGGGACAAAATTAATCTCACAGAAAGACGGAAATTTATAAAGAGCTGGTATAAAACTAAACTGAGATTTTTACTCGACCGGAAAACCAACCTACTGGCCGTTGGATGATACAAAAATACCTGTCGTTGTTAATTTCTTTGTCATGGACACACAGGTGTTTCTTGAAACTATATACTAATTGAAGAATGTTTTGAACTTAGTTCAGATCAATCTCCCATTGTACTATGTATAAATGATACCCTTGTAAAAAAGGAAGTTCCACCTACCTTAACTAATAAACATACGAATTGGCAAGCATAAATCACTTACAAGAGTACCGCTGATTACCCCATACGATTTAGAAATAGAATTCGATAAATTTGCAGAAGTAATACAGTGCGATGCGTGGAGCAATACACCTCTCGCTAGAAAACCGTCGATAAAACATGTATTGCGATACCCACTGGAAATACAAGAATTAGTAAGAGAGAAAAGTAAAGCTCGTAAGAAATGTCAGCAGACTCTTGCGCCGCAGCATAAAACACGCCTCAACAAACAGGCTGACCATCTGGGAGCAACAATGGAGTCGTTTAAAAAAAAAGTCTAAATGCCTATTTAACAGGCTTGTCAGCGAAAAGAGATACCGACTACTCACTCTGGAAAGCAGCCAACGGTTTAAAAAACCCCAACCACATGCAGCCCCAATTCGGAAAAACCAACACGATTCCAAAGGCTATAGAGAGAAAGCAGATCTCCAGGCAGATCATTTGGAAGCAACGTTTAAAAATGCGAAGGACAAACAACTCCTGTATACTCCTACGGTTCAGATGCTTAGTGAGAAGTCAGCTAAACAAAGTTAGGGAAATCCAGCCGATTCCAGAATTCAAATTGGAGCTACTCATACCATTCTCTCTCTCTTCTTCTTTTTACACCGCGGTCTCGCCATTTACGTGCGTAGTGATGTAGCTTACCAAATTCAACCACAATACGGCCTCTGTTCCAATCCGGAATTTAATTTTCTGTGGTTAAAACTCCATGTCCGTAAGCATTTAATCCACTACTGCTTTATTTATAGAAGTCCAAGCTTGGATAGCAATTCAACTTTTAACGAATTTGATGCGCTATCCGATTCCATCTCAAGAATTGTATCCCTGTATCCTCGCACTGAAATTGCCATTGCGGACGATTTCAATGTACACAATTTTAATTGGCTTCGGTATTCAGGCCAGACAACACCCGAAGGAAGGTATGTCGAAATCTTTGCTGAGGTAAACAATCTGACCCAGCTAGTAAATGAGCCCACACGAATACCTGACATTGCAGATCATTCCGCCAACACCCTGGACCTGTTTCTCACCTCTCATCCTGATAAATATTCTGTTGACATACTGTCGCCTTTAGGCTCGTCGGACCATTGTGTCGTATCAGCAAAATTCTCGTTATCACCACACATAGTTAGAGAACAAATTCCTAAGAGAACAGTTTGGCTGTACGAGAAAGCCGATTGGAACAAACTTAACAACTTCTTTAGGAATTTTAACTGGTCACTTTGCTTCCTCGATAGTGACGTGGATGCCGCTGCTGATATGATCACAAATATTCTTCTGCTGGGCATGAGAACCTTCATTCCTCACAGAGTGAAGAGTATCAAGCCCAAAGCAAACGCATGGTATGACTCGAGCTGTAAAGAGGCTATTAGGATGAGAGAGTTGAATTTCCGGACATACAAAGCGAACCCTAGTGAGGAAAACCGGAAGAAGTTTAAACGGGCCAGAAATGACTGCAATGCAACTATCAGACGTGTGAAATTCTCTTATGAGCAAAAGTTGAGGCAAAAAGTGCTACAATGTCCCAAGGGTTGCAAAAACTTTTGGTCATTTGTAAAAAACGTAAAGAATTCCGCCTCGTCTTCAATTCCCACGCTCATTTAAAATGACATTCCAGCTGTCAGCTCTTTAGACAAAGCTAATCTGCTTGCGGCTCATTTTGCAGCTAGCTCAACACTGCCAGATTCCAATTTGTCTCCACCTGTACTTGAGAGCGTTGATTTCACCATGGGACAAATCCACTTCCGCACTCGTACAGTTGCAAGAGTATTGAAAGATCTCGACGTGCACAAATCCGCTGGCCCGGATGGTATTCCCCCTATACTTCTGAAGAGGTGTTCTTCTGTGCTGGCAAAACCACTGCCTAAGCTTTTTCATCTATCCTACTCTTTAGGTCTCTTTCCGAGCAGATGGAAAACAGCATTTGTCCAGCCAGTCCCTAAAAAGGGCGAATCTTCGTCACCCACCTCGTACCGACCTTAGCACTTACATCCCTTCTTTCTAAGGTCATGGAAACGCTGATAAATCGTCATCTTATGAAATATCTTGAATCGCGGAAGCTTCTTAATGACCGACAATATGGTTTCCGCAGCGACAGGTCCACTGGTGATCTGATAGCTTATCTCACCGAAAAGTGGAACCAATCTTTGCACAATTCAGGCGAAAGCAAGATCGTTGCGCTTGATATTTCTAAAGCATTTGACAGAGTTTGGCATCAAGCTCTCTTGTCGAAAATGTGCCTATGGTATCGATGAATCTCTTCTTCTATGGATTAGAAATTACCTTTCGAACCGTTCAATTCAAGTTGTTTTGGATGGGTTCAAGTCTGATATCCACCAAATTAATGCTGGTGTTCCCCAAGGCTCAGTTCTGTCTCCGACACTCTTTCTCATTTTTATAAATGATCTCTTGTCTGCTACTTCTAATCCAATCCATTCCTTCGCTGATGACAGCACCCTTAGCTTTTCATATTCGTTCCAAGACCACCGACCCCGCCCTTCGGCCGTAGAATTGGAACGGCAGCGTATGTTAAGCACATTGAATTCCGATCTTGACAGCATAATTAACTGGGGAAAAAACAATAGAGTGGAATTCAATGCTGTCTGCTGTCACTCAAACGAACCCTTGATAACCAGCCATTATCCATGAATGGCGCTTGTGTCGATGAAACCGGAAAACTTTCCATTCTTGGTATGTGTATCAACACAACACTTAGTTGGAGCGATCACATATTTGAGGTCGCCAAAAATGTTGCGAAATGTTTAGGTTTTCTTAATTGATGCAAGAAATATTTCACCCCTTCTGATTTGGCTTTAATTTTTAAGGCGTACATCCGCCCCAAGCTTGAGTATAACGCTCATATCTGGTCTGGTGCCCCCAAGACCACACTGCACCTACTTGATAGAATCCAAAAGCGAGCGATAAAACTTATAGGCAACAACAATATCGCAGAGTCATTAGACTCGCTCGAACATCGACGTACCGTCTCTTCTTTGTCCGTGTTTTATCGTTATTTCAACAAACGATGCTCAAGTGAGCTAGCCAACTGCATTCCTCCTCTCCATGAATTCACCCGCAATACTCGTCTCGCCAGGAATGCCCATCAGGATACCCTTAAGCCTACTTTCGGACGCACAGTTAAATTCAGAGACTCGTTCTTCAGCCGCACTGCACGAATATGGAATGCTCTTCCCAAACTAATATTTCCCACAGACTACAACCCGCAGATATTTAAGACCAATGTGCACAGGTACCTCCTCTCCCTTTCTCCCTCTATACCTTCGGCCCGTGCTGTGTCTTGACCCCGGACACATAAGGGTATTAGCAATCCCTAGATCACGCGCAAATTATAAAAAAAAAAAAAAATTCGCGACAAGGGTCCAAAATCTTCAGACTTTACTGGAAGCCAGCGGGATGTATCATCACTCATCGAATCCTACACTGTTGGATGTATTAATCAGCAAGCTTCCGAAGGGCAAAAGGATGGAATGGGCGCAACATAGCATCACGATTCAACCCTACCCGACCATCACACATTTCGACGAGTGGTTAAGTGGAGCAGCGAGGTTGGACAGTCTCATCGCACCAAGTGCTCTACTACCGCCTGCTAGTGCCGAGCATAAATCGAGACCGAAGAACGTCTTAAACGCCACAGAACAATGCATTCCAGCCAACAAGTGCCGATACTGTGGAAAGGATCCACACCTGGTTGCCGACTGTCACACCTTCAAAAACCTGGATGTCCCGGACAAGTGGAGGTTCCTGAAGAAGAAGGTTCGCTCAAAGAGGTGGGCCCGAGGTTAGAGGTCTTACAGAGCGCCCTCATCAAAGCAGAGAACATTGTCAACAGCCGTAAAGTTACCCAAAGTTACCTGTTGGTATCACCTGAGGAAGAAGAACCCTTGACGCCTAACCGCTTTCTGGTGGGCGGTGTAAATTCAACTCAAGCTTCAGAACCGGAGAATGAGAAAGCATTATACCTGAGAGCGTGCAAGCCAACATATAAAGGACCGATTCTGGACTCACTAGGCGATGCTAGTGGTTCGAACGAGTTCCGCCCCTCAAAGAAGGAGACTTGGTGCGCGCATGTGACGTCAACGTGCCGAGGAGTTGGCAAGAGGGAAAATCACAAAGGTATTCGTAGGCGGCGACAACCAGATACGATCAGCTGAGGTGAAAACATCTGCCGGAGTTCTAGGCAGGCCAGCTGTCATGTTGGCAGTTTTGGATGTTGGTGAGGCTTCAGTCGAGGACTTTGACGACACACGGGGGGCGGGATGTTGAGAATTATATTAATTTCCTCATTGTAACAGCCCTTGCGGCAACGTGTGGCTCATGAAAACGTCAAATAAAACAAACCCAAAGAAAATGTCAAATACGCCATATTTAAATTCGTGCCTTCCGAATTCGCGGTCTTTCGGAAATTCTGAGCCCACGGTGCCGCCGTCACCAAACGAAGGTAAGGTACATTCTTTTCATTGGACTCGGGCTCAGAAAGTCCAGTCAGGACACATTTCTTGCGCAGCCGCGCACAGTACACGTATGAAAATGATTCCGACCGACCTATTCGTGTCATAGCTAGCATGTTGTCCAAAAGAAGATATTATCGAGGACTTGAAACTTAAAGGGATAAAAAATAGTAGACGCTGCTAATTTTTTATCCAGAAGGAAACAACTGACAGATGTATCCGAAACTGTTAGACGAGTCGGATTATCCCTTTTCATGCTTAGCTTCGACAATTGTGAAAGCATAGACAAAATTTATTTGTTAAAAATAATTCGAGATGTGACTGTTAAAATAGAAGCCTTGCGCAGAAACTCGAACTCAATACTGCAATGCAAACGTTGCCAGGAATTCAACCACGCTCAGAAGTGTTGCCAGAAAGTTCCGCGATGTGTCAACTGCGCCGCCGAACATCTGTCGGCAGAATGTATTGAAAGTAAGACTACACCAGCAACTTGTACTTACTGTAAAGGAAAGCATCCGGATAACTATCGAGGCTGCGAGGTAGCAAAAGAGTTTCAGAAAAGACGAGATCATTTCAAGTCGAAACTCCGACAACAACCAAAATCGGCAACAGAGGACGTAGAACTGCGTCGAAAACCGTGCCGAAACAGTGACTCGATCGGAATCTCCAGAAATAAAAGTGCAGGCTCAACCTGCGTTCAAAAAAGTAAATTAACTAATGTGAAATCATCGCACGTCGGAGCAAAACCTTCGCCCAAACAGTAGCATCTACAAATGGAAAAAGCTGCGAAGAGCAATCAACTTCCGTTTCAATCATATTGAATATCATTGTAGAGAAACTTGACGAACAATCTTATTTTCGAAAGGCTACTCGACCTCGAAAATAAGATTAACAGCAGGCGTATTTTAACATGAATATGTCAATTAAGTTTTAAATTGGAATGCGAATGGTCTGCTAAAAAAAATTTACGAACTAGAATTATATATTAGAGAAAGTGATATCGATATTTGTCTGATCTCTGAGACACACTTGACGAAGCAATCCTGTGTAAACCTAAAAGGGTACTGTGGAAACCACGCCTGCCATCCGTCTGAACGGGCAAGAGGCAGCTCATCCCTGTTTATAAGCGATAATATAGATCATTTTGTAGGAATAGGTTTAGAATCTGATTATATACAGCTAAATACGGTTCGTGTAAAAAATAAACATCACACATTTAACGTCATGTCCATTTACTGCCCTCCGCGCAGTATAATTGATCAAAGCGAGCTCGAACGAACTTTCCACACTCTAGGCCCAAATTTCGTAATTGATGAAGATTTTAATGCGAAACACATTTTTTGGGGGACAAAATTAATCTCACAGAAAGACGGAAATTTATAAAGAACTGGTATAAAACTAAACTGAGATTTTTACTCGACCGGAAAACCAACCTACTGGCCGTTGGATGATACAAAAATACCTGTCGTTGTTAATTTCTTTGTCATGGACACACAGGTGTTTCTTGAAACTATATACTAATTGAAGAATGTTTTGAACTTAGTTCAGATCACTTTTGTACTATGTATAAATGATACCCTTGTAAAAAAGGAAGTTCCACCTACCTTAACTAATAAACATACGAATTGGCAAGCATAAATCACTTACAAGAGTACCGCTGATTACCCCATACGATTTAGAAATAGAATTCGATAAATTTGCAGAAGTAATACAGTGCGATGCGTGGAGCAATACACCTCTCGCTAGAAAACCGTCGATAAAACATGTATTGCGATACCCACTGGAAATACAAGAATTAGTAAGAGAGAAAAGTAAAGCTCGTAAGAAATGTCAGCAGACTCTTGCGCCGCAGCATAAACAGGCTGACCATCTGGGAGCAACAATGGAGTCGTTTAAAAAAAAAGTCTAAATGCCTATTTAACAGGCTTGTCAGCGAAAAGAGATACCGACTACTCACTCTGGAAAGCAGCCAACGGTTTAAAAAACCCCAACCACATGCAGCCCCAATTCGGAAAAACCAACACGATTCCAAAGGCTATAGAGAGAAAGCAGATCTCCAGGCAGATCATTTGGAAGCAACGTTTAAAAATGCGAAGGACAAACAACTCCTGTATACTCCTACGGTTCAGATGCTTAGTGAGAAGTCAGCTAAACAAAGTTAGGGAAATCCAGCCGATTCCAGAATTCAAATTGGAGCTACTCATACCATTCTCTCTCTCTTCTTCTTTTTACACCGCGGTCTCGCCATTTACGTGCGTAGTGATGTAGCTTACCAAATTCAACCACAATACGGCCTCTGTTCCAATCCGGAATTTAATTTTCTGTGGTTAAAACTCCATGTCCGTAAGCATTTAATCCACTACTGCTTTATTTATAGAAGTCCAAGCTTGGATAGCAATTCAACTTTTAACGAATTTGATGCGCTATCCGATTCCATCTCAAGAATTGTATCCCTGTATCCTCGCACTGAAATTGCCATTGCGGACGATTTCAATGTACACAATTTTAATTGGCTTCGGTATTCAGGCCAGACAACACCCGAAGGAAGGTATGTCGAAATCTTTGCTGAGGTAAACAATCTGACCCAGCTAGTAAATGAGCCCACACGAATACCTGACATTGCAGATCATTCCGCCAACACCCTGGACCTGTTTCTCACCTCTCATCCTGATAAATATTCTGTTGACATACTGTCGCCTTTAGGCTCGTCGGACCATTGTGTCGTATCAGCAAAATTCTCGTTATCACCACACATAGTTAGAGAACAAATTCCTAAGAGAACAGTTTGGCTGTACGAGAAAGCCGATTGGAACAAACTTAACAACTTCTTTAGGAATTTTAACTGGTCACTTTGCTTCCTCGATAGTGACGTGGATGCCGCTGCTGATATGATCACAAATATTCTTCTGCTGGGCATGAGAACCTTCATTCCTCACAGAGTGAAGAGTATCAAGCCCAAAGCAAACGCATGGTATGACTCGAGCTGTAAAGAGGCTATTAGGATGAGAGAGTTGAATTTCCGGACATACAAAGCGAACCCTAGTGAGGAAAACCGGAAGAAGTTTAAACGGGCCAGAAATGACTGCAATGCAACTATCAGACGTGTGAAATTCTCTTATGAGCAAAAGTTGAGGCAAAAAGTGCTACAATGTCCCAAGGGTTGCAAAAACTTTTGGTCATTTGTAAAAAACGTAAAGAATTCCGCCTCGTCTTCAATTCCCACGCTCATTTAAAATGACATTCCAGCTGTCAGCTCTTTAGACAAAGCTAATCTGCTTGCGGCTCATTTTGCAGCTAGCTCAACACTGCCAGATTCCAATTTGTCTCCACCTGTACTTGAGAGCGTTGATTTCACCATGGGACAAATCCACTTCCGCACTCGTACAGTTGCAAGAGTATTGAAAGATCTCGACGTGCACAAATCCGCTGGCCCGGATGGTATTCCCCCTATACTTCTGAAGAGGTGTTCTTCTGTGCTGGCAAAACCACTGCCTAAGCTTTTTCATCTATCCTACTCTTTAGGTCTCTTTCCGAGCAGATGGAAAACAGCATTTGTCCAGCCAGTCCCTAAAAAGGGCGAATCTTCGTCACCCACCTCGTACCGACCCATAGCACTTACGTCCCTTCTTTCTAAGGTCATGAAAACGCTGATAAATCGTCATCTTATGAAATATCTTGAATCGCGGAAGCTTCTTAATGACCGACAATATGGTTTCCGCAGCGACAGGTCCACTGGTGATCTGATAGCTTATCTCACCGAAAAGTGGAACCAATCTTTGCACAATTCAGGCGAGAGCAAGATCGTTGCGCTTGATATTTCTAAAGCATTTGACAGAGTTTAGCATCAAGCTCTCTTGTCGAAAATGCGTGCCCATGGTATCGATGAATCTCTTCTTCTATGGATTAGAAATTACCTTTCGAACCGTTCAATTCAAGTTGTTTTGGATGGGTTCAAGTCTGATATCCACCAAATTAATGCTGGTGTCTCCGACACTCTTTCTCATTTTTATAAATGATCTCTTGTCTGCTACTTCTAATCCAATCCATTCCTTCGCTGATGACAGCACCCTTAGCTTTTCATATTCGTTCCAAGACCACCGACCCCGCCCTTCGGCCGTAGAATTGGAACGGCAGCGTATGTTAAGCACATTGAATTCCGATCTTGACAGCATAATTAACTGGGGAAAAAACAATAGAGTGGAATTCAATGCTTCAAAAACTCAATGCTGTCTGCTGTCACTCAAACGAACCCTTGATAACCAGCCATTATCCATGAATGGCGCTTGTGTCGATGAAACCGGAAAACTTTCCATTCTTGGTATGTGTATCAACACAACACTTAGTTGGAGCGATCACATATTTGAGGTCGCCAAAAATGTTGCGAAATGTTTAGGTTTTCTTAATCGATGCAAGAAATATTTCACCCCTTCTGATTTGGCTTTAATTTATAAGGCGTACATCCGCCCCAAGCTTGAGTATAACACTCATATCTGGTCTGGTGCCCCCAAGACCACACTGCACCTACTTGATAGAATCCAAAAGCGAGCGATAAAACTTATAGGCAACAACAATATCGCAGAGTCATTAGACTCGCTCGAACATCGACGTACCGTCTCTTCCTTGTCCGTGTTTTATCGTTATTTCAACAAACGATGCTCAAGTGAGCTAACCAACTGCATTCCTCCTCTCCATGAATTCACCCGCAATACTCGTCTCGCCAGGAATGCCCATCAGTATACCCTTAAGCCTACTTTCGGACGCACAGTTAAATTCAGAGACTCGTTCTTCAGCCGCACTGCACGAATATGGAATGCTCTTCCCAAACTAATATTTCCCACAGACTACAACCCGCAGATATTTAAGACCAATGTGCACAGGTACCTCCTCTCCCTTTCTCCCTCTATACCTTCGGCCCGTGCTGTGTCTTGACCCCGGACACATAAGGGTATTAGCAATCCCTTGAGCACGCGCAAATTATAAAAAAAAATAAAAATTCGCGACGAAGGTCCAAAATCTTCAGACTGTACTGGAAGCCAGCGGGATGTATCATCACTCATCGAATCCTACACTGTTGGATGAATTAATCAGCAAGCTTCCGAAGGGCAAAAGGATGGAATGGGCGCAACATAGCACCACGATTCAACCCTACCTGACCATCACACATTTCGACGAGTGGTTAAGTGGAGCAGCGAGGTTGGACAGTCTCATCGCACCAAGTGCTCTACTACCGCCTGCTAGTGCCGAGCATAAATCGAGACCGAAGAAAGTCTTAAACGCCACAGAACAATGCATTCCAGCCAACAAGTGCCGATACTGTGGAAAGGATCCACACCTAGTTGCCGACTGTCACACCTTCAAAAACCTGGATATCCCGGACAAGTGGAGGTTCCTGAAGAAGAAGGTTCGCTCAAAGAGGTGGGCCCGAGGTTAGAGGTCTTACAGAGCGCCCTCATCAAAGCAGAGAACATCGTCAACAGCCGTAAAAAAAAGTTACCTGTTGGTATCACCTGAGTAAGAAGAACCCTTGACGCCTAACCGCTTTCTGGTGGGCGGTGTAAATTCAACTCAAGTGTCAGAACCGGTGAATGAGAAAGCATTATACCTGAGAGCGTGCAAGCCAACATATAAAGGACCGATTCTGGACTCACTAGGCGATGCTAGTGGTTCGAACGAGTTCCGCCCCTCAAAGAAGGAGACTTGGTGCGCGCATGTGACGTCAACGTGCCGAGGAGTTGGCAAGAGGGAAAATCACAAAGGTATTCGTAGGCGGCGACAACCAGATACGATCAGCTGAGGTGAAAACATCTGCCGGAGTTCTAGGCAGGCCAGCTGTCATGTTGGCAGTTTTGGATGTTGGTGAGGCTTCAGTCGAGGACTTTGACGACACACGGGGGTGCGGGATGTTGAGAATTATATTAATTTCCTCATTGTAACAGCCCTTGCGGCAACGTGTGTCTCATGAAAACGTTAAATAAAACAAATCCAAAGAATATGTCAAATACGCCATATTTAAATTCGTGCCTTCCGAATTCGCGCTCTTTCGGAAATTCTGAGCCCACGGTGCCGCCACGAGTTTGCCAAAAATTGTAAGTATTACTTGTATAAAATACCATGTATTGTATGTGGATGAATTCAATTTCTAGAGAATAAACGTCACCAAACGAAAGTAAGGTACGTTCTTTTCATTGGACTCGGGCTCAGAAAGTCCAGTCAGGACACATTTCTTGCGCAGCCGCGCACAGTACACGTATGAAAATGATTCCGACCGACCTATTCGTTTCATAGCTAGCATCTTGTCCAAAAGAAGATATTTTCGAGGACTTGAAACTCAAAGGGATAAAAAATAGTAGACGATGCCAATTTTTTATCCAGAAGGAAACAACTGACAGATGTAACCGAAACTGTAAGACATGTCGGATTACCCTTTTCATGCTTAGCTTCGACAAATGTGAAAGCATAGACAAAATTTATGGGTTAAAAATAATTCGAGATGTGACTGTTAAAATAGAAGCCTTGCGCAGAAACTCGAACTCAATACTTAACGAACTCAATGCAAACGTTGTCAGGAATTCAACCACACTCAGAAGTGTTGCCAGAAAGTTTCGCGATGTGTCAAATGCGCCGGCGAACATCTGTCGGCAGAATGTATTGAAAGTAAGACTACACCAGCTACTTGTACTTACTGTAAAGGAAAGCATCCGGATAACTATCGAGGCTGCGAGGTAGCAAAAGAGCTTCAGAAAAGACGAGATCATTTCAAGTCGAAACTCCGACAACAACCAAAATCGGCAACAGAGGACGTAGAACTGCGTCGAAAACCGTGCCGAAACAGTGACTCGATCGAAATCTGCAGAAATAAAAGCGCAGGCTCAACCTGCGTTCAAAAAAGTAAATTACCTAATGTGAAATCATCGCACGTCCGAGCAAAAACCTTCGCCCAAACAGTAGCATCTACAAATGGAAAAAACTGCGAAGAGCAATCAACTTCCGTTTCAAACATATTTAATATCATTTTAGAGAAACTTGACGAACAATCTTATTTTCGAAAGGCTACTCGACCTCGAAAATAAGATTAACAGTAGGCATATTTTAACATGAATATGTCAATTAAGTTTTAAATTGGAATGCGAATGGTCTGCTAAAAAAAATTTACGAACTAGAACTATATATTAGAGAAAGTGATATCGATATTTGTCTGATCTCTGAGACACACTTGACGAAGCAATCCTGTGTAAGCCTAAAAGGTTACTGTGGAAACCACGCCATCCGTCTGAACGGGCAAGAGGCAGTTCATCCCTGTTTATATGCGATAATATAGATCATTTTGTAGGAATATGTATAGAATCTGATTATATACAGCTAATTACGGTTCGTGTGGAAAATAAACATCACACCTTTAACGTCATGTCCATTTACTGCCCTCCGCGCAGTATAATTGATCAAAGCGAGCTCGAACGAACTTTCCACACTCTAGGCCCAAAATTTCGTAATTGATGAAGATTTTAATGCGAAACACATTTTTTGGGGGACAAAATTAATCTCACAGAAAGACGGAAATTTATAAAGAGCTGGTATAAAACTAACTGAGATTTTTACTCGACCGGAAAACCAACCTACTGGCCGTCGGATGATACAAAAATACCTGTCGTTGTTAATTTCTTTGTCATGGACACACAGGTGTTTCTTGAAACTACATACTAATTGAAGAATGTTTTGAACTTAGTTCAGATCAATCTCCCATTGTACTATTTATAAATGATACCCTTGTAAAAAAGGAAGTTCCACCTACGTTAACTAATAAACGTACGAATTGGCAACCATAAATCACTTACAAGATAATATCGACCTCAGAGTACCGCTGATTACCCCATACGATGTAGAAATGGAATTCGATAAATTTGTAGAAGTAATACAGTGCGCTGCGTGGAGCAATACACCTCTTGCTAGAAAACCGACGATAAAACATGTATTGCGATATCCACCGGAAATACAAGAATTAGTAAGAGAGAAAAGTAAAGCTCGTAAGAAATGTCAGCAGACTCTTGCGCCGCAGCATACAACACGCCTCAACAAACAGGCTGACCATCTGGGAGCAAAAATAAATGCCTATTTAACAGGCTTGTCAGCGAAAGGAGATACCGACTACTCACACTGGAAAGCAGCCAACGGCTTAAGAAAACCCCAACCACATGCAGCCCCAATTCGGAAAAACCAACGCGAGTTGGCCCAAGGCTATAGAGAGAAAGCAGATCTCCAGGCAGATCATTTGGAAGCAACGTTTAAATAACGCGAAGGACAAACACCTCCTGTATACTTCTACGGTTCAGACTCAAATAATGACAATATTTCTATAAGAAATGCTACTTTGACAGAACTTAAGGAAGAATTTAAAAAAACTTAAACCCAAGAAATCTCCTGTTGATGATTTAATCACAGCAGAAGTTCTGAAAGAATTACCTCAGAACGCACTTCTTATGTTTCTCTACATTATTAACGCCGTCCTTAGATTAGAACATGTCCCTAGTCAGTGAAAAATAGCGGAAAAAATAATGGTGTCGAAACCGGGTAAACTCCCAGCAGACAAAAAATCTTATAGACCGATTTCACTTCTTCCGACAATGTCTAAAGTGTTCGAACGAAGATTACTTAGACGTTTGAGCCCGGCTGTAGAAGAAAGACGACTTATTCGTAACTACCAGTTCGGTTTTAGAAGGAAGCATTCAACTATTGACCAAGTTCATCGCATAACTGATGTTTTAAGAAAATCGTTGGAACAAAAGAAAGTCTGCTGTAATCATCGATGTTTCTCAAGCCTTTCACAAGGTTTGGCACGAAGGCTTGAAACATAAACATAAGGCTTGAAACATGCTTCAACAATTCCTTCCGAGAAAAACTTGCACAATATTATCGAACTATCTATCGGATAGAATCTTCCGTGTGAAATATGGGAAAGAATACTCCTTATTTAAATCTATACAAGCTGGAGTAGCGCAAGGAAGTGTTCTTGTTTCCCTCCTTTACTTATTTAATAGCAGCGATATATCGCAGGACGTAAGCACAGTGCAAGGCACATTTGAGGACGACACCGCCATTTTGTCAACGGCCCAAACTGGGAACACGATTGCTCGAATAGGAACTATATTGTTATCCAGCTGATATTTACTAAATTGTAATTATGTAAAGCATGTCCCTCGATCCAAAACTATTCTGATTGGACGACTATAATATTGAAAATAATTCTTGAGACTTTCGATGACCCCTTTTACAATTGTTAATTTAACGGAGTATAATTTGACATACTTCGTGAATGCATTTACGATCACTAGTAGATGTTTTCGTTGTCAATGGGAAGGTAGATGACCTTATTGGTCAATGTAAACTTCGGCTTCGGGCAATTTTCCGAAATGCATATGGCCGTACTATGAACAGTTGAACCAATTAATTTGAGGAATGTTCGCTGTGGCTCAGGTATACTTTGGAAGATGTGTTAAATTTGATTTGCTAGTGTCGTTGATCTTCTTTTTTGGTATATTATAAACATAAAAGTCTCATGCAGGCACAAGCGTCTGCACTTAGCCCATATCAGCGAACTCCTACTCCTTCAGAGACAATCAACTGCCTCCGATACGGACGGAATTAATGCTGACGACCCCAGCAAACGTTACAAGGACAACGATTTTCGGTTCTGCACGTGGAATGTTAGGTCCCTTAACAGACCACGTGCAGCCGAAGAACTCGCGGAGGCTGTGGACTGCTACAAAGCAGACATCGCCGCAATCCAGGAAGTGCGATGGAATGGGCCGGGCAAGAAGGTGATGAGAAACTGCGACATCTACAACGGTGATTGCAACAGGGAGAGGCGCTTAATTGGATGTGGATTTGTTGTTCGAGCCAGACTTAGGCAAAAAGTCTTAAGCTTTGTCTGTACAAGCGAACGCGTCATAACAATCATAAAGGCTAAATTCGAGAACATCAGCCTGATTTGCGCCCACGCCCCGGCAGAGGACAAATATGACAACAGCAAGGACAACTTCTATGATCTCCTAGAAAGGACTTCAAGACGATCAGTGCCCTAGCTTCGAAAGCAAGATCATTCTAGGAGATTTCAATGCAAAGCTGGGTAAGGAAGACATCTTTGGCAAAGTCAAGTATGTAGCTAGCACGCGGTTCCCACACCTCAACATCCATAAAGGGACCTGGCGGTCCCCTGATAAATCAACCATCAACCAGATTGATCATGTTGCGATCGACGTCAGACACCCCTCCAGCATTCTTGATGTCCGAACGTTCCGAGGAGCCAACATCGACTCGGACCATTTCCTTGTTGTAGCCAAGGTAAGAACTCGGATATCAAGAGATCAACGGAGTCGAGAAAGGACACCACGGTTTGACGTCGGAAAGCTACAATCGCAACGGACTGCTAGGATGTGTGCCAATCGAGTCTTCCGGAATCTCTCTCTAAATTCGTCGCCACCTGCGCAAACAATCGAAGAAAAAACCCATGGTTTGACAACGAGTGTAGGCTGGCACATGCAGCGAAGCTGGAAGCCTACAAAGCAACGCTGCAACGAACGACGAGGGCTGTTCGTGAGCTCTACGAACAGAGTCGAAGGGATGAGACCCGGCTTCTAAGAAGAAAGAAGAAAGAGCACGAGAAGCGCGCGATCGAGGAGATGGAGAGGTGCTACCGTAGGAAGGATATCCGAAAGTTTTACCAGAGGGTGAAACAATTATCCAGTGGATATGGGGTTCGTACAGAAGCCTGCCGGGACGAGAATGGACAACTAGTAGTAGAGTCACAGTCGATATTGAGAATTTGGAAGAACCATTTCTGCAGACTGCTAAACGGCGATAGTGACACCAATACCGTTGTCAGGCAGAATGTTGCACTTAATATGGACGATGATCGACGAGAATTGCGTCCCCCCGACTTGGACGAGGTCAAGATAGCAATATGAAGACTGAAGTCTAACAAAGATGCCGGTGCGGACGGACTGTCCGCTGAAATCTTTAAGGCAGCTGGAGATGATCTGGTTGGGCGCATGCACCAGCTCATCTGTAAGATATGGTCGGAGGAAAGCATGCCCGATGAGTGGAACCTCAGTATCGTTTGCCCGATGCACAAGACAAGAGACCCCTTTGACTGCGCCAACTATAGAGGGATAAGTCTCCTGAACATCGCTTACAAAATCTTCTCTGCCGAACTCACCGAGACCTTCAATGTCAAAAAAGGATATAGACAAGGCGACCTGCTGTCATGTGATTTCTTTATCATCATCCTGGAGAAGATCATGCAAAAATCACACGCCAACACTAGAGGCATGATCTTCCAGAAGTACGTACAACTGTTAGCATACGCGGACGACATTGACGTGATTGGCAGAACACAGCGAGCCGTCAATGAGGCGTTTGCTGGCATTGGGGCGGAGGCGGCTAAAATGGGTCTAGTGGTGAATGAGGGAAGAACGAAGTATATAGTGAAGTGGAATTGTTACTTTATTAAGTCAATAATATCTGTATGTACATATAGTGAAGTGGAACCGTTCACGCTGGTGGTTTAAGACTGACTGCCGTCGGTTGGTGTCATCGCGAACGAACGTCCAGTGGAAAATGCGGAGGTACGTGCAGGAATGTGCTTACGGAGCACATGCTTATCTGCTTCCTGAGCGTCATGAGAGATCTTGTTGTTGTCTTTTTTGTCTCAGCAAATACTCCCAGTATTTGGAACAGTGAGACTGTACGGGGTATTATATGTCACTCGCCCCTCCTCAAGATTGATGCTCTCCTGAGTATCTTCAGCTTTATTCTTAATTGTTATAGTTGTCCTATTTGGTTTAAGTTTCAGAATTACAACCACAGCTGAAGTTATTAAGATGATTATGATGAAGATGTACGACACTCCATGTTTAACATTGTTTTCGTATTTAAGCTCTTCTATTATTTTACGATTCTGGATCTGTTTTAGGTTCATATCTTCGAGCTTCATTTCATTGTTTACAATTTCTAGTTTATCATAATTTGGTATTATTACATTTTGGTTGATGGTGATTTGTTCATTCACATATATAGTTTCGTTTATTTTAACTCTACAATCGCTAAAATGAATTAAGTTATTCTTTGACAACTGGTAGTTCAAATTATTACACGTGTTCGTTAAATTTGTCTTATATAAATTCTTTGTAAGTATTAAACCATCGCTTAATTCTATGATTTCTGGATCTTTATTTATTGTAAATTTACAAGTTTCATATGAGTTTTTAAATAAATTTTGGATACAATTAACACTTTTCTTAAGATTTTTTTTATAAAGTTCATTGTTGTCGTCATATAAGGTATCATTTACTGATATGTAATAGCTTTTTGGTACAAGAATTTCGTTTCCTTTAAGGTTAGGTATTGATAACAGCATTATTTTTTCGTATTCATTGTTTGAAAAGATTGGAATTCTAAGTACAAAAATTAGTTTATTATTTGATTCAATTAGACTGCTTTTAATATTTTCCAACTTTTGAATATTAATATCAAATCTAACATTTTCTTCTTCTTTTAAAATGTTTTTCCCCAAAATTCCTAATTTAGAAAATACAATATTATCTTGGAGTTTTTCTATTTCGTTATTTAGTAGTAAAATATCTGTGTTAATTTGAATTGATTGCAAATTTTTTGCTAAATTCATTTGTTCTTTGTTTGTATGATTAATAAAATTATCCATAATACTTTGATGTTTATTAATTCTATTAGCTAAAACATTTAAATTATTTTGTAGATCGGTATTTATCCCGATTTGTTTGTTCAGTTCAGAAATCGAATTGTGATTGTTTCCCTCTATAATTCTCAAATGATCTTGCAACTCTAATCGCTCGTCATCATCCATCACGCCAAATAAAAAATTTAGTCCTTTTCCTACCATGTTAATCAAACCTCTTTTTTGTCTTGGATGTGGTATGACTGTATTGAGTTTGGAACGTGCATTACTAAGGGCGTTAGTCAGTAGCATTTTTAATGTTATGTCCCCAAAGTTTTTAAAATTATCCTCGATTGCTACTTCTACTTGGCTTATTACCTTGTGGTAGCTTCCTAAATCTACTACATGAAGAACCTTATCGTATCCTTCTATTAGATGTATCGACTCTTGTTTTATCATCGTGTATCCTGCCTGGGTGTTTATTTCCTCTAGTCTGAAATCAGCCTGGCTTAGTTTAACAGTCGTGAGAAGAATTAATGTAGGGATAAATTCCATATTTATTCTGTAAAAATAAAAATTATATCTAGATATGTTGATACTTTTATAGTTGTCTTAATTTTCAATATTATTCTGGTATTTATTTCGTCGCCTAACTTGGTTTTTATAATACCTGTTTTTAGGATTGTCTTTATCTACTATATGATTTTGCTGAACGCTATAATTTTGAATTTTTTTGTACCTGGGATCTGACTTTCCCCTTCGGTTTTTATTGACATAGTCGTTCCTAAAATCGTCTATACCTATTCTATTTTTGTTTATAAGATTATTTCTGTTCACCTTGTTCAAATGTAAACGGTTGGAAATTTGCTGAATAACGTCGTCTGAAATACAGTTATTAATAAAGTCGATGGGTTTTATTTTTGTTGTAGAATGTATTGAGTTATTATAGTTTATTATAGCTTTAAAAACTTTATCTTTTAGTTCATCCTTATTGTTTTTATCGGCTTGGAACAGTCTCATATGTTCATTTAACGTGGAATGCAGTCTCTCTACATCTGAATTACCTGTTTTCAAATAGGGAGTTGTTAAATGTAAACTTATATTGTTTTCTACAAAAAATTGTTTAATTATACTAGTACCTAATTCGTTATCAGTTATTATTAAATTTGGCTTTCCTAAGTATTGAAATCTGAACTTAAGTGCTTCTAAAATTGATATCCATGATCTGTCTTTTAGCGGATGCGCGGTTGCGTATTTTGTAAGTTTGTCTATGGTTGTCAGATACATAACATTCCTCTGTGGAAACCATATATCTACATGAACTATTTGGTTATGTTTCTTAGGGGTTTCGGTAATATTAAACTTGTATTTAATAGGATGCCTATCAAACTTGGCCATATTGCAGATCTCACAATTGTTTATTAATTTATTTACTTCCTTTTGAAGATTAGGATAATAGTACTTATCTTTTAATTCTGAGAATACTTCATTTATTCCCCTATGGTTATTATTAAGGTGCTCTTTCTCTATGATTGACTGCAATTTTCCCTTGTCAGCAACATCTTTTAAAAGTGTGTTAGTTTTTAAGATTTTCAAATTTTTATTTTTTGCAAAAAACTGTCTATAGTTTTCCTGGAATTTTAAAAATAATTGCATGTCTGGACAATATAGTGCCATTAAACCTTTTTCCAGCAAAATGTTTTCCATAATGTTCACTAAGTTACTCTCCGGACCTATTTTTACAATATTTCTAACTTTTTTAAATAATATTTTCATAGTAATGGATTGCTTGTCAGCTACTTCTAATATAATCTGATTCTTAAATAGATTTAATGCTTTTTCTGTAATAGGAATAAAATCTGCACTGTCAGTATCTGCACTGTGTACGGTGTTGGAATCAAAAAGCTCATTTAGGTTTATCAATAATTCGTTTTCACTATTAGTTGCCTGATAATTTATTCTACTTAGTCCGTCGGCTACTACATTTTCCTTGCCTTTGATATATTCCACATTAAAATCAAATTCTGTTAATTTAATCTTCCAGCGTTGGAGCTTGCTATTTGGTTCCTTTAAGGAATTTAGCCATACTAAAGGCCTGTGATCTGTTTTAATCGTAAATCTTCTTCCGAATAAATACGGCCTAAAATACTTTGTGGCCCAGACTATGGCCAAAAGTTCTTTCTCAATGGTACTATATCGCTGTTCGTGACCATTAAGAGAACGACTTGCATAGCTAATTGCCCTATTATTTTGCATCAGGACTGCTCCTAACGCATAGTTACTCGCGTCGGTTATTAATGTAAATTTTTTACTAAAATCTGGGTGGACTAATATCGGGTCATTCTTTATCAATTCCTTAAGCTTGTTGAAAGCTTCTATATAATCTCTATCTTTTGTATTAACCTTTGCATTCTTTTTGAGATACTTCGTAAGGTGATGAGCAATTTTGGAATAGTCTTTGATAAATCGTCTGTAATAACCTGTGATGCCTAAAAAGGATTTAATCTCTTTCTGATTTTTCGGAATATCGATTTTATCTATGGCTTCTACTTTCTGTGGGTTAGTTTTAATACCTTCTGGGGTAATAACGTGTCCTAAAAAATTGGTTTCTTTTTTTAGAAAGCTACATTTTTCTAACTGTATTTTAAGGTTGAATTGAGCAAGGCGTTTAAGAATTAAATTTAGTGATTCAATGTGTTCTTCGACACTGGTAGAAAAAATTAGGATGTCATCCAGATAGACAAGACATATTTTTCCAATATATTCCTTCAATATATTGTTAATAAGTCGTTGAAAAGTGGCGGGAGCGTTGCGTAAGCCAAAGGGCATACGAATAAATTCGTAATGTCCATTAGCAGTGGAAAACGCAGTTTTATGCCTGTCGCCAGGGTGCATTTCAATTTGGTGAAAGCCCTTAGCGAGGTCCAATGTACTAAAGTACTGGCATCTTCCTAATTTATCAAATATCTCTTCGATATTTGGAATAGGAAATCGATCTTCCATCGTAATCTCGTTGAGCTTACGATAGTCGATAACGATTCGCCAGTTTTGCTTTCCCGATGCGTCTATCTTTTTAGGGACAACCCAAATTGGGCTATTGTATGGACTGTTTGATTCTTTTATTATACCCTGATTAAGCATTTCCTCGATCTGTCTATTAACTTCGGCTCTATGAATTTGAGGGTATCTATATAGTTTCGAATACACCGGAAATTCATGTTTTGTTATAATACGATGTTTAACTTCATTAGTGAACGTTAAATCATCACCTTGTTGGTAGAAAGCACTTTTGTTTTGCCTTATAACCTTATGCAGTAATCCTTTCTCATGACTACTGAGGTGTTCCGTTTTAATAAAGTCGACCACATTGTTTCCGCTAATATTGGTTTGAAAAATTTCTATTACATTGTCTTTATAAGCCTGATTTTCATACTCCTCATCTTCTTTATTAAAATATATTCTAAGAACCGCTTCAGTTGTTACTAGCTGCTTGTTAGGGTAATCAATGACTGCGTTAAGTCTCCTTAAAACATTATTACCTATGATGCCATCAAAATTGTTTTGCAAATCGTGTTCTAAGAACTCACCGAAAACTTCTTCGTTTACGTTAAATTCCTTAAAGATTGGAAACTTGCATAATGTTTCGATAAAGAATTGACTTCCCATTGCTCTTACTGGTATCTTTACTTTGGTTTTCCATTTAGGGTGACATATGTTTGGACTGACGATACTGATTTCCGCTCCAGTATCGACAATAAAGTATAAAGATCTTACATGATTTTTGATTTTTATATAGGGAAGCTGTTTGAGGCTCCTTCCGAAAAATTTCCTATTTCCATGGGATCCATGCTATTTGGGCTACCAATTTGGTTATTCGTAGAATTCCTGCTGCTGCGATTAACGGAAGCAGTATTGTTCTGACTGTTCCTACTCCTGTAAGTGTTACCTGATCTTTGATATTGGTTTTGATGCCGATTTCGGATCTCGGGCTGGAATTGGCTATGGTATTGGTTTCTATTTGAATACTGATTATTTTGATCTGCTTGACCCCTGCTTGTAAAATGATTACCTCGATTTTCTTGATTTCTTGAATATTGAATAGTCGGGTTTGCTTGGTTCCTACTTAAAAATTGATTACTCTGATTCCCTTGATATCGAGTTAAATTTTGATTATGATTTTCATTTTGATTTCTCCTACTGCTAAAATTTGAATTCCAACGATCACCATTCCTATTAAATCTGTAGTAATTTTGATTATTATCTTGCTCAATATAGCTTTTTGTAGTTGGACCATATAAAGTATAATTCTGGTGTCGCGCCCTTAAAATAATGTTAAAAGCATCTTCTAGCTTGTCTGGGTTTCTACTGAAGATCATGGTTTTAGTGGGCTCTGGCAAATTTTCCCTAAAAATCTGTAAAGCAATTCTATTTATTTCTTCACTACTAAAGGTTTGGTCTTGATGCGTTAATATTCTATTGTGTAACCTGTTTGTAAGTTTATTTATTTCGTTGTAGTAGTGCTCTATAGTTGAAGAGATTCTACACATCTTAAGCCTATCCACTAAATCTGCGCTACTTTCTTTTTCTCCATAATGTTTTTTTAGAATTTCTTTGAGCTGAGTCCAGTCGGTTACCATCCCATGGTTGTGTATAGCTACTCTAGTCTGCCCTACACATTTGTTTTTGATATAGTCGAAAAGTATTATTTTGCAGTTTTCATCAAAACTTCCCAGTTGGGGTATAATATTGTCTACCTGACGGATGAAATCCGGCAAATGATTTTTATCTCCTTCAAAGGGTACTATATTTTTTATACAATTAAGCATGAAATTAAAAGCCTCAATTGTTGTGGCATTCATTTTGGACAATAAAAACAATCTAATTAACTTTGTCACAAATTTAATTAACTTAACTAACACCTTAGCAAAACTTTTAATACATAAGCCAATTGTAAGGCTTGTAAAAGTAGCTTAATTTAACATAAATTTTCACTTCACTATTATTTTCTTTTACTACTTATTGAATTATTTAACTCGTACCAGTTATTTTCCCACGATGTTTTTCTGTTTCTGCTCCCTAGCCTTTTACTTTTTGTTGCTTTTGCTCGTTCGTTGCTTTTTTGGTTTTTTTTTCGTCCGTTGCTTTTTTCGTTTTTTTTCCTCGTCGCCAGAGAAGTGGAATTGTTACTTTATTAAGTCAATAATATCTGTATGTACATATAGTGAAGTGGAACCGTTCACGCTGGTGGTTTAAGACTGACTGCCGTCGGTTGGTGTCATCGCGAACGAACGTCCAGTGGAAAATGCGGAGGTACGTGCAGGAATGTGCTTACGGAGCACATGCTTATCTGCTTCCTGAGCGTCATGAGAGATCTTGTTGTTGTCTTTTTTGTCTCAGCAAATACTCCCAGTATTTGGAACAGTGAGACTGTACGGGGTATTATATGTCACTATATGCAGTCATCAAGAAAGGACACACAACATCGACGTCTTGGACAGAGCGTCACAATGGGCAGCTATAACTTCGAGGTAGTCAAGGACTTCGTATACCTCGGCTCCGCAGTAAACAGTACAAACAACATCAGAACCGGGATCAAACGCAGAGTAACTCTTGCCAACCGCTGTTTCTATGGTCTCAAGAGGCAATTGAGTAGAGCCATCTCTCGAAGGACCAAGCTGACTTTTTACAAGACCTTGATCATCCCAGTCCCAGTCCGGCGCGGAGGCATGGACAATCTCAAAGGCGGATGAGGAAGTCATTGGTCTCTTGGAAAAAATATTTTTATTTGATTTCAATAGGGATCCACACACAAAAGCAAAAAAATGCACATACACCAAAAAATTGCACATACATTTGTTTTATCACATACATATATTTTAATTTGCATCAGTTAATACTTAGTATGGTATCCATTGGCATTAGTGACATCTTTTAACCGACTTTTCATTGAAGACACAAGCTTTCTGGTGACTTCGGGCGATATCCTATCCCACTACTCCAAGATTAGTTCATTCAAACGACTTTTGCTTGTGATCTGATGTTCTCGGAGTTTCTTCTCCAAAATGTCCCAGAGATGTTCGATGGGACTTGGGCCAGCCTGGAAGAATGCTTGGGTTCGTTGTACTGCACCAAAGAAAAGTCGCCATATAAAGATATTTTATCTGCACTAGCTCTCAAATTGTCTTTAAGTATTTGTATGTAAGCGATTATGTCCATTGTTGTTTCTACAAATACCAGATTCCCCACGCCATTAGCTCCCATAGCTCCCCATACCATATTAGATCCCCCGCCATGCTTGAGAGTTGGTTTTCAATTTTGTACCTCCAAAGCTGTAATTGCCTTTTGCCACACTAATCGACGACCGTCTGACCCAAGGACGTTAAATTTGCTTTCGTCTACAAATATAACTATTTCCAAGAAATCATCAGATTTCCTAAAAAATTCATTTGCGTAAGCAAAACGCTTAGCTACATTGGTCTTGGATATGTATGATTTTTTCCTTGCCACTATTCCATGTTATCCCTTTGTGTGCAGAAAATTCCGTACTGTCTGTGCGTTTACCGTTACTCCATTATCTTTGGCAAGTTCCTCAGCTATTTTTGGGGTACAGGTTTTGGGGTTGTTCTTAACTATTCTCTCAATTTTCCGTTCTAAGTAACTGTCGAACACTTTTTTACTACCTCTTCCCGGTGCGATATCCAAAATTTAATTTTTTTTTTCGTAATTTTGGATGGTTGCACGCGGTCCATCTCTGATATTTCGGTATAACTTTTCCGTTCAACTTTTAGCTTTATTATAATTTGTTTATGTCGATTGGAACCTTCTTGTGTGACACAGACATTTTAGCAGAAACTAACCGAATATAAGCACCGAATTTAAGAAACGCCGATCTGACCAAAGGACTGCTTCGAACTGAATTGAAGGATTTGAATATCCTCATAATAAGGGTGCACATCAAACTTGTACAGGCGGTTTACTGACAGACGTAGTGAGGAAGTTAGGACACTGAAATCGCTAATTAAGAACATTCAGACATTAATTGCCCAGAATTATAGACTTTCTGTTAATTCTTACTGGAATGATAAGATTCGGGCTGTTAGATCTAACAATCCGAGCATGTTCCCGCAAATAAACAAATTCTTCCGTAGCAAAAATAGCGATCTTCCGTGTCTTAAACTTCCCAGAACGACGGACAACGAACGTATACTGACTACAGCAGGTGTCACTCCAGATAATGCCGTACTCGACGATAACTTCTTTGTGGTCGAAGATCCGCAAGAAAAAATGGAGGTACTAGGCGCGGTCTTCCAAGAAGTGTACAAGGTGAATGAGAGCGTTCGCCCGAACCACGACTTGGATAACCGCGTACTGGCTAGCAACTCTCAACTTCGAGAAGACATGCAACAATGGCGATCTGAGAACACTGGCTTTGTCGTGTTCAATGATGATAACATGGCAGATAATGCCATCGCCGACGAAGGGGTTCAACCCCCGTTCATATCGAAGACAGAACTCCAAGCGGTCTTCGAATCATTAAAGAAGAAAAAGTCTGTTGGAATCGACGGGATCTCCAACATTGTGCTAAGACACCTCCCCCTGGAAGTGGTTAACATGTACACAATCCTGTTTAACAATGCTTTGAATAATGCACATTATCCAGAGCATTGGAGGAAAAGATTCTTCGAATCCTTGCAACCTCCGGTCAATAAGTCTCCTTCCGAATATCAGCAAGGTATTCGAGAAAGTGATAAATAGAGTTCTGATCAACTGGACTAAGGACAAAAATATAATTCCGGATAACCAATTCGGTTTCAAAGCGGGGCATGACACTATTCATGCCGCGTCGAAACTGGTGTCGGATATCCAATGGAACAAGAGCCAGAAACAATGTACGGGTGCCTGCTTGATTGACCTGGAGAAGGCCTTCGACACCGTATGGTTAGAAGGTCTTTTCTACAAGCTCAATCGGCTAGGCATTAGCAAACCACTACTGTACCTACTGTGTAACATGCTTACCGGTAGACGGTTCGTAGTCAAGAATGGCAACGTGACCTCCACAGGTATATTTGAGGTAAAAAATGGTCTCCAACAGGTTGCCGTTAATTCGCCGATCCTGTTCAACATTTACTTGAGCGATCTGTTAAGTTCTCTTCCTCATGCAATTGCGTACGCCGATGACTTGATCGTGTACAGATCAGGCAAAAAGATCGAGGAAATCACTACCCTCACGCAGGGTGACTTCGATTCATTCATGAGAAGTTGCGATGACTGGAAGTTGAGTATCAACTTCCGGAAGTCGGAAACCATTCTGTTCAGAACGCCGTTGTATAAGGCCTCGGCGGATACGAAAAAGAATTGGCGAAAATTCTCAATCGTTGGAAGACACGGGGAGCCACTGGCGCAAAAGACTGTAGTCAGATACCTGGGGATCTGGCTAGATCAGTATCTATATTTTAACAAACATGTAGATGCGGCTCTGGCCAGGGCCCGAGGCGCTTTTGCCCTTACAAAGAGACTGTTTTACAACAGCCAACTCGATGCGAGGGTGAAGGTTATCTGCTACATGGCCCTCATCCGGCCAATGCTCACCTATGGCTGTCCTGTGTGGTTCAACGTGAGTGCAAGCTTGATGGAAAAGATTCGGTTGTTCGAGAGGGCTTGTCTTAGGGCTTGCCTTCGCCTTTATCGAACTCCAGAGTCCCAGTACATGAAATACTATTCCAATGAGGTCTTATACAACAGGGCAAACCTGATAAGAGTGGACAATTTCCTGTTGAAGTTGATTCGAGGTCATACTGCTAGAGCGATGAACTCGTCCAATAACTTGATCTCAGGGGCTTACTACCCCAATCCAAAATACCACGAAAGGGTACGCCACAACGGCTTCGTTCCCCCAGAGGCTTTTCTCCATTTAGATAAGTACGGCCTGTTACAAGATATGAATGCGGTACCGCTCATTTTTCACATCGCCAGATCGACTGTGGATGGGCGACTCAACCACGACCGTTCCGTCGCACAACGAGCTGAGGAGGGTCTCCTCCGTTTCAGCACGGCAGTATCCAGGCGGGACATTAGGGATGTTGCTAGGCAGCACCAGCATTTCTGGTGGCTGGGGAGCGAGGGAACTCCAGCGTCGAACCCTTTAGACCCGGGGTAAGGAGGGTAGTGCGTTCCCCCTTATGGGGCGCAGTCGGTCTCTGTCTTGCGGGGGATTAGATAGAAATCTATCAGCCGCAACCTACGGCCAACTTATATATCTTAGGGTATTTTTAAGGTAGTTTGTAAGCTGTAAAAATGTATATATATATATAACTACAAAAAAAAAAAAATAAAATAAAAAAAAAAAATAAAAAAAAAAAAATACAAGAATGTATATGTGTATACACGACGATACATGTATACATTGTGTATATTAAGGATATATGCGCATACACATGGGTATAGGGGTATACACATGTGTATATGCATATATACGTAGGTTAGCTTAAGTTAGCTTGTAAGTTTTATTTTAAGGTAGAATGTAAGGTAGCTTGTAAGTTTTTATAAAAACCGTCCAGTCATTAAGTTTTCCAATTTTTCTTAATAGTAACTTGTTCTTTTTAAATTTCCATTTGCATTTCACTCTTTTAGATTAGGTCGAAAGACATAAATTAAGATTAAGTTTAGCTTAGAGTGCCCGCCTAGGGCCAGTAAGTTAGAAATAAAAACATTGTTCGTCTAACTAGTTTTAAGCATTTTTGTCTAGTATGTAAGTTTTTTATGAATTGAATAATAAAAATGAATTATAAAAATATAAAAAAAAAAAAAAAAAGGGCGCACAACAAAATTTTACCGTTTTGTGCTAATAATTTACTGTTAACATACCATACCATGCCTTGTATGTTGAAATGTTTTGGTGAAGTGTAGTTAGTTTGACTATCATTACAACACATTATCAAGTTTGTCATAATCGATTTTGTACTGTAACAAACTATTGAAGAACATTGTTATATAGTAAAAGCTTTAAGTTTAATTGAAGTTCTGCTTGGTGTCGTAACTATCACAATAAAACAGTTTCACTGTATTAAATATATGTTCCTCACAATTTGTTTTCTCTCAAATACTTTTTTTACACAAACCCTCACCATATTACGCGTTCAAAGGTCTTCACGAAGATGACAGTCAATCGTCATCGAAAGATATATGAAAAACTAATTCAGAAGAATTCTTCTGTTTTAAAATGCTCGATAGGTTTCCAAGAGTAGTTATTTTGTAGTATATTTTTTCCATAATACAAGTCAATAAAAGATTATAGTTTGCATTAATTTAAGGCATGAGTAAGTTATAAATATTCCAGAATATTCCAGAAATAAAAAAAACGTTGGGACTTTATACTTAATAATAAGGTTTATCTAAGCATTAAAGTAAGTCCTTTTGTATCACTTATTTTTCCTTTAGCCTTATAATTCGACCACCTTTCACATGTATAGATAATTCTTATTTTAACGACAAATAAATGTACTTACTTTGACATGTATAACAACGTCTTGTCGTGGTAAAGCCACAAATAATGGTTTGGAATGCTCATTTCATGAAATGTTACTTTTTTCGCATTTTTAAAAAAACAATCTGGCCTCCAGATACTGTGCAGCCAATCAACATCCAAGATTCTATATTCGTCACTCATATTTTCTGGAAGCCTCAATCGAGGGTCACGCCAACTTTGAGCAAGAAATATATCAGTCACATATGTCTGTAAAGTAAAATATATAAATATTTTTAAAACGATTTATTATATTACACATCGAATGGAGTACCATTGATTCTTCATTTATTGAATCTAAGGACAAGACCGTCACATGAAAGTACACAATTGTTGGCTGTCCAAGAAGCTTCGGAGCTCGATTCTTGTCATAGTTTTTGGTTGGTATTGGCAAGATATCAGGTAGCGACAAGCTCGATTCATAGTGTGATACTAACTCTGCGCTCTCTGTGCTTTGAATTCTTGAGTTACTATAAGTCAAATAAAAATATTGGTACATGCTTCCTGAATTAATTTTTGTGGAAAATAATAAAAGAAGATGGATGTCCTAAGGATTGCTTAAATATTCTTCTTAGGTCAAAATTGAGGTATTGATATTATAAGAGTCAAGGTGTCAAAATCTATATGCTCTCAATTTTACTATATGTCATTAAGTGTATAGTATTGGAGAAGTTATAAGAACTTAAGATGAGGTTAAGTCGAAATAATATTTGATTCGGTAAAACAGCTTAAGTTCCATTTCATTGATATTAATACCTAACTCAACTTTGCACATTTATTAACCGTGGTCTAATAAGGGTATAATAACGAAAGTTGAGTTAGTCTCACTTTAACTTACTCACTTTAATATTAGCATAGTGACCTATACGAGTTATATGATGTATCCAGCAAATACAAAGACAAATAAAATGCCTTACTTGAATTGGGTTGTTTTCGGTCATCGTCGCGCTACCAATAGAGTAAGACGTCTTTTTTTTCTATCTCTTGCGTTTCGAAGCATCCAAATTCCTAAACGTGTACGAACCAATAGCCCCGGAGATCTCAGATCTTCAGTCGCAAAGGTCCAAAAACACCTGGACACAATGTCGAAGCAAGGCGACATATCCAGCAGAAATTACTGGCATCCCCTCCAAACTCGGGACGTTGGAGAAGATGATGATGGCATGTCCGCGTCGGGAATTGTCACTAAAGGCACTACACCACCCATTAAATTGCTTCAAAAATCCGCGGAATTTGTTCATAATCTTATGAAAGAACTTAAAATAGAAAGCTATTCCATTAAAAAAACATTTAATGAGGCGTGCGTAGCCTTAAAAGAGAAAAAATGTCAATTCTTCACACACGATTTTAAAGGTGAAAGATCATTTAAAGTTATTCTCTTTAGATTAGAAGAAGTAAACATTGATACAGTCAAAGCAGAACTGTGTAAATTAGGCTTGAAATGCAAAGATATCAAAATGGTGAAAAAAAAAATTACGAACACTACACAGAAGTGTTTTATTTAGTTTCTCTTGAAAAGCAAAGTGTGAAGATTTCTTATTAAAGAAAAAACATTCGCGACGTTCTCCATACTCGTTAGTTGGGAGTTTCAGCTACGACAAGAAAAAAAAATACTCAATGTCATAACTGCCAGATGTATGGCCACAAAACACATTGTGCAAATTGCTCACAATCTCACAAGACTGCAGAATGTACAGCTACTGGAATATCTAATTGTGCAAACTGTCAGTATCATAATCATAAGTCATAAGTCAACTGATGTAAACTGTCCCCGTCGAGTCAAATACCTTGATATAAGAGGTAAAACTAATAATCCTCAAAATCATTGGAGTCAGAATGCAGCTGTATGTCACCAAAATGTTAACAGCAATGAGGCTGATCTCTTCACTCAAGACGAATTATGTTCTCTTACTATGGAAATGATTACTAAGCTATGTGTATGTAAAACTAAGTTTGAACAATTTAATGTTGTAACGCAGCTTGCGACTAAGTATTTATATAACCATGTTAAGTAACTTAACTTCTGTTAATGTTTTATGTTGGGATGCCAGAAGTATTTGCAATAAGTGTACTGAGTTTTTAAATTTTCTTTGTGTAAATGATATTGATATCTGTCTTGTGTGTGAAACCTGGCTTAATAGTAGCATCTCTTTCTCGCACAACAATTATAATTGTCACAGATTAGATCGAAATTATGGCGATAAAGGTGGCGCTGTTGCCGTTGTAGTAAAAACAGATTAAGTCTATAAGTTAATACCAAATGTCAAAACAAAAGTTTTTGAAACAATTGGTATTGAATTATTATTAAATGATAACACACACAGTTCAAGATTATTTCTGTGTACTTTCCCGGTGGAGTACCTACAACACAGAAGGTGGGCTTTTTTAAGGATGACTTAAGACGGCTTATTACGAGTACTGATAAATTTTTACTTAGGGGTGATTTTAACTGTAGGCATCGAAATTGTGGTTGTAAAAGAGCAAACAAATGGGGAAACCCGCTAATGGATGTTATTTTGAGATATCCTGCATGTTTACTTTACCCAAACGAACCAACCTATTTTCCAGCTAAAAAAAGTGCTAATTATCGACATCGGATTTGATCATTAAATGCTAAAATGCATGAGTTCGGATCATATTCCTGTACTTCTTGACAGTATAAGGAAAGATGTGCAATATTTAGATTTTAATAAAGCTAATTGGGATAGGTT